>JAOXXN010000175.1:14313824-14335034 GCA_026770055.1 Myrmophylax atrothorax | reverse complement strand
AAATCGAAATAAGGTATTTTCACATTTCTTTGTTATTTCCTTTCACGTTCAATCCAGAATACGTAACTAAAGCTTCTATTACATGAGATACGTGGTATCAGAGTTGTTACATGATTGGGTGGTTAAAAACGAAGAATTTTTTCTCCATAAGATTTTTGGAGAATAAACTTCTATTTTTCAATACCTACTTTCCATGATGCAATCTTAAGCTGGGTAAGAAAACAAGTATAAACTTAAATGCCCTTGCTCATATTTCATGCAGGAGCTCTTTGGGTATGCCTGCATATAAAAGTTTCCACATGGAAAGCACATACTCCACCTGCCTACCAATCCACCAGGATGAATGGGACAATAACTGTGTGCACTGCCTGACATTTACGTTGTTAATGGCCCACAGAGAGGCTGCTACTGTGTGATGTCCAACGAACTGTAAATCCACATCCTGGAACCTGTTCCCATAACTGCACCTCTCAGACCACACTGGATTCTCAGACTACACCAAACTGTACAGAATGCAAGGGGGAATAGTTAACATGAGAGAAGGAGTGACTTTCTCTGTCTCCTGCAAAATAAAACACTCCTTGATACTAGTCTGGGACATCACACATAAGTACCATCACTGGAAGAACTCTTTGTGAAAATTTGCTGGCAATACAGAACAACAATTTTAAATGACAACTGAAACAGATTGGCAAAAATGGATGTAAACTAAAATGTTTTCCTATTTCAGTTTGGGGATCCCAAGAAATTTGAATAATTTGTAAGTGTCCTTTACACTGTGAAACACATCTTCAGTTTTAACATCTTAGCTCCAAGTGACAGAAAGCAGTGACAGAGTACCAGGAAATACACAAACTCGCAAAGCACTATTCTAAGAGTAAAACCACTTGACACAGAGGAAAGGATTTGCTGCACACCCAAAAATCACAGTGTGATTTCAAAGGAAGGCATGCACAAGGCTCCAGCCAGATCACAAAAATCAGTGTAAAAGATGTTCTACCCCACAAGGACCTCCTACGGCACCAACAACAGATCAGAATCTCAACGTTCCATGAGAGAGTAGCAAAGATTAGAGCCCCAAACGCAATTCCTTTTGTTTTCTCATATGAGGTAAAATAAACTATAGCTTTTTGTTACCAAAGAATTGATTTTAAATCAATACAATTAAATTCTTCTGTTAGAGAAACTCACAGGGCCCTAAATAACAGCAGAGTCTGACTATGCTGAGCACAGCGTGAACAGCCCAGAAGGGCCACAAAGCAGGTACCAATGGGCAGGACCAGGACCAGTGCTCCATGGAGCCCTGAACAGCAGCTTTAACCTTGGCTTTGAAATGGTAAGGAGTGTGACCCAACCGAGAGCAGTTAAGACAAAGGGAAGAGACCTGAATCCACACACATCCCAACCCAGGAACTCCACTCTTAGGCAGGTAAGCTCCCATGTCTTTATTATGCTTCACTGTCTTTAATTGAGCAGAGGAAGAGCAGGTTTCAGGGAATCTTATTTCTGTGTTCCAACAGGGCAAACATCTATGTGGCACTATTATGAGAATGACAAATGAGACCATGCATGTATTTAGAGAATAATATACAGAATAGTTTAAAAAAACTTACATAAGGAGTGTGTACCAGGAGCAGGTGACGGATGCCTAATTTTTCCTGTTTCCCCTCAGCCACTTATGAAAGTTCCCAAGTCTTGCAGTTGATACTCTAATACTTTATACCTGTTTCACTTCATGACATGCACATTCTCTACTTAAAAGTCTAATGAAGTTTACAGTATTTCACCAGCGTCATTTCAATGCACTGCTCCCCTGAGTTTGAAGATTACTTTCTGAAATACTTCACTGCAAATGTAAAGCCCATGCCTCTCAAGGAAGAGCCTAGCAACCATGATTCACATGTTCCTCTTTCGAAGCTGGGCTCATTTAACTCTCTCCATCTGGGAATGTGTTTCAAGGTCAAACTAAAAATTTAAATCGAGACCTCAAATCTTCCATGTATTTTTCCATAAATGTCATATTTATATGATATCAACATACAAACACCATTATAAGAGCTGCTAGTTACATTAACTCTAAATCCAGTTCATTTACCTCTGTAATAGGAAACCTCTGAACATCATGACCCCCAGAATTCACTTCTCCTTTCAAATGTAACTGTTTTTAAAAAGGTAACTTCAAATGATGTATTGCTGAACTCTACCAAGACTAGAACAAGCCCATGCCATACAATGAGATAACTGCATTACTTGAGTGTGTAGTAAGGAAAATGCTGCTTATTTGGAAAAGGCCAATATAGCATCATTTTCTGCCAAAAAAAGGAATAACAGTAATAGACAATCTGGCATATCATACATGGAGTAGCGTGGAGTTCGGCATGACTGATCTAAAAAACTTTCTAACACTGAGCTCCCATCTCCTCTTCTCTGAAACACCAAGTGGAAATACATAAGTGATTGAATTATTTCCAGCATTCTCTTTCAGGGCAGCTACACAACAAAAAATCACACTTGTGGTCATTAAAACCAAGTGTGTCTGTGTACTCTCAATCTCACAATTCTATTACTTAACACACAAAACAGCCTAAACCCCCTCAGGTGGAGAACAGGTCAGCAGTTTGCATTCACTTATCCACTACATTCAGTGACTATCACAGCTGCATATTTTTGTTGGATTTTTTTAAAACCCCACAATTTATCAAATTTCCTACAAATCTTGTTGTCCCTATTCAGACAGGGACCACTGCACAGCCCATCTATCCTGGTATCCAGCAAGACAACATTCCTTCTAGAAATGAAATATCTCCAAACCCAGTGAGTTTAAGATCTCCAGGACAGCAATAGCCAGAGGAAGAGGGTAAAAGGAGCCCTAATCCTGGCTGTGTGCAAGACCAGAACACAAGTTTCTTATTTTCCAGAAGTCTGCCTACTGCAACTGAAAAGAGGAGAGTGAAAACTGCATCAGAGGAAAAGAAAGCAAAACTACCGAGGGCAGAAGTGAAAGGGCAAAGAACAAATTATCAGAGTTACAGCAAAAGAACCGAAATCTTGATAAAAATGTGACATGAATATGCTAAAGCTCAGCAGAAATATTTTTCAGGCCAAAACACTGCTAATGCTCGTTCCTCCCTATCCATTCCAAGCACAAACATCTGATTATTTTTTAAAGTCTCAGTCTGATTTACCACAAACAACATACATACTGCTCACCATTTAGTGTAATTTGACCATGGACATTGTACACTGATACCTGATGTGAACAGGAAAAGGTTTTGGACACAAAGATCCATCCCCACAACACAGCATAGCATAACATGCCTGCAGCACAATGCCAACCTGGTTATACTCCCAGAATAGTTTTAATCACTATAATTAATATTAGATAAATTAAACTCACAATGCCCTAAACTACTAAATTTACACTCACAGCAGATACAACTCTTTATTGTTTTTAACCCCCCCCAAATACAGAATTTATTTGTGGAGTCTGATCTAAATACACCAACTTTTATCAATTCACTAGTTTTTCCATTAAGACACCAGGAAATTGTTCCAGAAGGACTATAGAAGGAATTTGTAAATAGATCCCATTATTTTGGAATGTTGCCAAAATCTGGATTGTTTGGAATATTTACTTCATGAAGCAAGTAAGTTCAAATAATGTGCACCAACAGCTATCTTGAATACATTTGCTCTGTACTAGCTGTATTTTCTCTTCTGATTGGAAGAGAATCAGTCTTGATCATACTAAGGTAAAAAATATTCAAGTACACCTTGTTTTAGCTTGACTTAACTGACAGATCTCATCCTCTACAGGCATGCTGTTATCAGAACCTTTACTTAAGAAAACACAACTCTTCGCTAACATCTGAAAAATTTTTGAAAATAGGAGAAAAACCCCACAGCTGTAGTAACTTAAAAGTAGTTGATACCTTGAAGGAAAGGAAATTTTTTGTCAACTCCCATAATTTGCTTGTAACGTGTGTCCCAGGTACTGTCAAATCCTGATAGAGTAATAAAAATACTTCTATTGTTTTACCTTTTATGGTTGTGGAGAACAAGAATGTCATTTAGTATCTGAAAGCAGACAAAACCTCCCAAATTACTATTTTTAACTGTGATCTGGGGGAGATGCAAGAGGATGAGAAGGAAGGCAACCAAACAGCACTGAGGACCACATTAAACAGGTTGTGCCAAACCCAGGCAGATTTCAGACAGAAAGCTCAGCTCTGCCACCACAAAACTGATGACTTACAATTGGCCCAAAAACCTAAAATTCTGCCAAGAAACCTACCCAGTCCTGCTGAATGTACTGCTGACTTTAGTTGTCAATAGGAAGTAATCTTCAGGCAAAGGAGCACCTGCAAACTGAGGCAGTAGAAACAGCACTGCGAGGTATCTTAACTAACCTGGTTATCTTAAGTAAAGCTCTCGTCTATTCTGAGTCACACAGGCCCTTATTTTAACTGATATGAATGTTTTATTAAAAAAATAAATGATCCAAGCTAGCATCTCAAAACTTACCTTTCATACACAGATATTTCACTTTCTGCAACTAAAATATTATTTTCTAAACAACATTTTTCCCAACTATTTTCCAGAAACACTCAAGTGCTTATCATTCATGAACACATGTGGTTTTGTGTACTTATCAATGTGAAGTGACATTAAACTACTGGCAATTTTTTTACTGTATATTATGTAAGATGATAAGAAGAATATTGCTAAATAGATATTGAAAACAAAATAACTAAACCATGCAGTGTTCAGAGTGCTATGGTTTACACAAATTTTAAACCAAAATAAGAAATTCTAGCAAAATGTGGATACTTGAGGGTTTTCAGCAAAATTTCGAGGAATGAACACTTGGGTATTAATAGAGCACAAGTCCTTTATGAACCATATGTGCAGGCATAACAAATTTGTGCCTGCAAAGAACATATGCATAATCAAACAAATCAAACATAAACCAATCAAATTTACACACAGAAACGCTGTTTTAAAATATCTGTCCTGCAAGGTTTGTGCTCATGTTGCCTCAGGTGCAAAAGAGCCTTTTAATACAAAATAAAACAAAACAAATGGACGTTCCCATACCTGAGCTGTTTCTTTCAGGGAAGCATTGCTGAAGTATTTTCTGCAAGGTTACCCATTTCTTAAAAACCTTGCCAACTCCACTCTGTACATTAAGTAACTTACATTTTTTGCACATAGAGCTTTGGAAGCCCAGGAGACATTTCAAAGGCACAGCTCTCCTTGGGTTCTGGACTTTGTTTCACCATGCAGTTGCTGACTGATCAGGTAAAGGAAGGAACAGCTGAAGAGCTGATTAAATGTTTTTACTGCGTTTTCCACTTTGGTAAACACAGCAATTACCCAGCATTTTATTGAAGTCCTAAGAATACTCAAACCTCAAAGTTTTGGCTCAGAGAAATGACTTTCACTTCAAGACTGAAAACCTCCACAATCTGGTTTAACGAGCGCAGGAGCTGCATTGGGAGATTTGATCCCTGTCATAAATCTCTACTAATGTTAGAACACTAAATCTCTAAAAGTGGAGTCCTCTCTGTCAGTTCTCCTTTAAAAACTCACAACAGTCTGTATTTCCAAAGCTACAGCTCTGTAGATTTCACTTTGCAGAATCTCAACCTGGTGAAAGGGTAAAGGATGACCTACCTGTTTCCTGTGGGTTCAGTCGTGCTGCGTTCCCAAAACCCCATCCCCTGCACCATCCCCTGGAGTTTCACCTCCAGCAAAAAGGTTTGCCACGTGCTGCAGGCAGTAACACTCCTCTGTGCATACCCAAGCAGCAAACCCAAACAGCAATCCTTGTGCAAGGCTGTGAGAGCAGCAATTCTCCTGGAGCCTTTCCTCCCTCTCTCTGAGGATGCAGAATGAAACACTGACAGTCTCCTGTTCTCTAAAATTGAACAGTTGTGGGAAATGTCTGTATCATACCCAAGGATAAAAACTGAGCAGCAGATAGGAAGGAGAAGTGTGTCATGCACACGTGCACCTGCAGCCCAGCGTGCAGCTGGGAGTTCTAATTTTAGGCTCCCAAGATTTGAATGTTCCTGTAATTATATATAAAACATATTAAAGCAGACATCAAAGTATTTAGTGAAATTCATTGTATATGAATTCATCTACACACAATTAATTTTTTTGAAAAACTAACGCAAAACACGTCAAATTGTTCAATCAACCTATTAAACAGGTTTTCTAAGTTTATTATAGAGAATAATACATAATTTCAGTGAGCAAGCTTATAGAAGATTGTCGATAGAAAGACTGATGAGTAAATTTCTCAATGAAACACAAGTAGCATATTTTAATCCGCTGAAAAGCTTTTTAAGTCTCCCCCCACACATCGTATCCTGTTACACAAAGTTTTCATCAGCAATCTGAATGAAGTCAGTCATCTGCAAAACTATTCCCATTTACTGTCTAGTTTTCAGCCCTAAAGATATTTAAATTTCTCCATCCAACTTATATAAGATTATGCAAATGCTGAACATACAATTTGTCATGTAAGAAATCTTCATTCAACGTCATGCATTATTTTTAGGTGACATGATCTCATCATGCCACTGCTGTATTCTGGGAAAGCCAACAAATTATTATTTATGTTCCTACGTCAAAAAAAAAATCAATCCTAAAATACCTTAAGGAATCCTCAAAGCTGAGTTGAGTTTTGTAACCATGACACAGAAATTAAACTGAATTCAGGGAATGAAAAAGCTTGAATCTGCACAGTAAAATTAAAATCTGGACCAAGCTAATATGAAAGTGTACACAGAAACACTTCAGTTATTAGGCAAAAAACCAGGGGCTACTTTGAGGTGGGGGCAAATGTTCTAGATAAGCCACTAGTTACACACAGCCTCAATTAAAACTAAATAAATCATCCATAGAATAGCCTAAAATGTGTCTTAAGTCATACAGCCTGAAGCATGATACAATTATGAATTGTTTTAAGATCAACAGGCTTGGCACTTTTCTCCTCTTTCACAACCAGCACTCCATGTACTCTGCAGCAGCTGCACTTCTGGAGTAGGAAAAAGGAAGTTTGTTTTATTTAAACCTAAACTCACAGTTTACATAAAACAGCTCATCGCAGCAGAGGCATTTTGATACATGGTGAGTGCAAGTGGTGAGTGTGCTCCAGGCTGCTCACCTCTCCAATCTCCTATCCAGGAATGCTTTGGAGGGGAAAAAGAACTGGCACCTGTGGTTTCAGCCACCTTCCCTGGGTAACTGTCCATACCCAGCCACAGGACTGGGAGCTGGCTGCCACTTGGCACCTGGGACAGGGAGCAGAGCAGGAACAGCCACTCACACACAGATTTACATGTTTTTTTCACTCATGGGAGGCAGAGGAATACAATGTACCCAAGACTACATCTTTTGTGGTATGAGAACACAACAAAATTTAGTAATAATAAAACACATCATGTTCCCTGCTACCTTGGACATGCACAGTGCTCATCTTTCAGCCTCTCCCCTCCTCCTCCCTGCTGAGTGCAGCCCCAGCTCCTGAGTGACAGCAGCACGTTCTTTAACTGTGCCAACACACCTCAGCACAAAGAACGCTCCAGCCACATTTCACATCGTGCACCTGATACCTGAGGGAGCAAATCAGCATATTCAAAAAAGAAAAAAAAAAAGGAAAATAAAACAGAGGACCTGTCAACTGAACTGTGTATCAATATTTTCTTTTATTAGGCAACTCAACTACCCAAAACCACCCCACCCCTGCCACTCCCATTCTCCATGCACTGGAACATCCACCTCAAAAATAAGACTGTTTCAATCATGCCTAATAAGGCTATAATGAAACTGATGCCTGTTGATTTTCACATACCAACTCACACTTCTGCAACCCTCTCAATTTGGCAGGCACTATTAGTTTTCCAATTAAAATTTATTTCCTTTGCTTTACAGATTTACCAAAAGTTGATTTGATATAATAAAAAAAATTAATACAAGTTGCACAGCAACAGGCACATAAATGTACCATAGCAAAAAAAACCCTGTGATATTTAATAAGATTAAAAGATAAAATGGAAAGTAAAGCAATGTTTTTGTTGTTACAGTGCAGTAAAAGAGCTATCCCACTTCTTAGGTCTTTGAACACACATGTGTCTGAGCTTGGCTATTGCACACATTTAGACAAAGAAATATTACTATTTCAATTATCTAGCTGAGGAACTGGTAAACCTTAAGCCTTTACATCTCACAATTGATATATTCCAGCACATACAGAGCTAAAGCCATCAGGGATTTTCTTCCAGGAGGGGATCCACCTGTTCAGATGGGTTAGGTTTTAAACCAGTGCTAGTTGTCCTCTGACACACAGTTTAGTAAGAAAATAGGAAAGTACTGAAGAAAACCAGGCTACCAATTCACAATATAAGGTCAGTCATTTCACTACTGGCTGTTTGTAATACAACACAAACCCAGTTCAGCCTAAAAACTCTTTATGGAAGTTAATTTTGTATTGTTATGGAATTTTGAATTCTAAAGAAGAAATTTCGGTTTTGCCTTTGCACGTCACTTCCCCTTTAGAATAAGCACATCACTATCCTTATTCCAAGATGAATTTCTTCACTGTTAGGAGTGATTTGCCTTTTTTTAGAAGCCTGTCTTCACAAAATCTTCCAGAATTCCATCTTCAAACATTACATATGGAATACACAGTAAGTACACAGAATAAAAAAAGACTTTGGAAACACGGGGTGGACAAACTGAAACAGGTATTATTCTTCTGTACCTGGCACTAATTCTCCACTACTGAAATCACCCATTTTACTCTTGAATAGAAACAGGATAGGAAGGACTGAAACTTTTAATATTTCTAAATTAAGATCTAATAGAAAAATGAAGGATCACTTAGATCATATGATACATGCAGAAGCTCTGAAAGGATGCACATGTTTTAAAGCAGCTTTTCTGCTCTTTCTTGGTCTGGGCCTCTTTAACATTGTGATGTACAGAGAAAGTAACATCTTCAGCAAAACAAAACAAAAGGAAAAGACAGAAGAATTTGCTCAGACTACTTAATGGTTCTGATTAGGTTGGTTTGGTCTAACTCACATTTTTGACAGATACTTCTAAGATGAATTCCCTCCTCTGGTCACTCTGCAGATAAGAGCACTCACACTTAAGAAGAAAAGAAGGTACTGGATGTGTATGAATGGACCTAAAAACACAGTGGGAGGTGAAAAAAGAACACTTCTCCCTCTTGTAGGCCAGCTAGGGAGCAAAATGCTCTTGGTAAAAAGTACTGAAACGGGCACCAGCTTTAAATTTTAGACATCTTGTGTCAAAAAAGGACATAAAAACAATAAACGTGATGATACAAGCAGCAAGCCAAAGTCATGCTTCTGCAGAATCAAGATTAGACAGAGCACAACTGTGCAATGAGACACAGGCAAATGGTGTCCTGCACCCGTGAGAAGCCCACAGACCTCAGGGGGTGGTCCTGATGCACCGTGTCACACGATGAGGTCTGTTTGCAAAGGAGATGTCAGAAAAGACATACGGAGTCAGTTTTAAGGAACAGCCAGAGGAAAGAACACAGAGTTGGTATTTGAAAAAAGGCCTGGAAAAGGACACTTCAGAGCACCAGTTAACTGCCCCTGGATGATCCAGGATGACAACACTAAGTAAGATTATATAGATAACAGAAAATTGAAAGGTAAACAGGATCCTCTGATATTATAACAAATTTGTAGTTTACCATCCCCCAATATACTGAAAACAAATAACACATTCACCTTCCTCAAGCAGACAAAAGATAACTACTGCAAACACATCTAGGACAACAAAACCAGGGTTTATAACAGAAGCAGATCCTTTGCCAGACACAGCAGTTGCACGCACATGAGTATGAGGGACCTAGGCTGGGATCTTTGGCTCAAACCTGCTCAGAGACTATGGCAATCTCTATGGGTGCCTATCCAGGGTAGGCAGGAAGCCAAAGCCACTGCTGCCAAACTTGTTGAGCCAGTCTTCCCAGTGCTGGCCCACAATGCACCGCTTTGTGTTTGGAAATTGGTCAAAAGCTTTTGCTTCCAGCAACAGTGTGGAGCACTTGGGGAAAGATGCCAAAAGAGTCCAAGAAAGGGTATGGCCAGGCCACCATAACAGTAGGGACACCCCAAATGCTCCTGTCAGTCAGTGACATCACCCTGAATCACTGATGATGAATGCCACCAGGCTTCCTGTGAGACCTCGGTCACAACAGCACTCACGTGAGTGCAGGAAAACTCTTGGCATGACTCAATTATAAATAAAACTGCTGATACTGCACCTCACCATCATATGTCTTCCCATTCTGCAATGAAGAACTCCATCTATTCTGGCTGTGATTTTGACCCTTTCCTGGGACAGGAGCCTTTCTTCACATTATTGTGGTTATCCACAACAATCCTGTATGGCGTCAACAGGAGGACAGAGAATTGCAGTGTTGCACAGAGAACCCCTTCTGCATCCCAAGCAGTTGTAAACAAGCCTCAGATGAGACACAGTGACAGCACACTCAAGATTTTACTCCTGTGCTCTACCTACTCTGCAGATAAAAATAGTGTTCTTATCTCCAAGGCTATCAAGCTAACGCTTCAGATCATTAAATTCAGGCCACAAAAACAACAGAAGAGACTTGCAGGTTTCATTCCAGCAAATGACACACTGGTTTGTGCCCCGGCATTTCAGGGCACAAGCTGATAGGCAGAACCAAAAGGATTTCCCTACACAAGGGCTGATGCATTTTGGACTTCTCCAAACACCCCATGGAAGCAGCAGTGTTGGAACAGCCAGGCACAGCAAACCAAGTCAGCTGGTTGTTAAAGCAGGTTCTAGAGAAGAAATCAGACAAGAGGACTCAGCCCAGCCTACATACAAAACATAATCAAATTGTACCAGGTACAGTTCAGACACTGATATTTCCCCGAGAGTCCTATAACACAACTGGTAGTAGAAGTCTTCCTTCAATCACTAAGCTACAACCCCCCCCCCCAGAATTTAGGACAAAAATTTGCAATCTGTCATATAAGCACAACTACACCGACTTTGGTGGGCAACACAGACATATCGAATTCGGCTCAAAACTTCTCTATAAATTACAAACTACAGTGTGGAACAGAAGCTCCTTAACAAGCAGGATTTCTAGACAGTTGATTTGGGTAACAACTTTCACAGAAATGAAAAACAAAATTGCTTTTGGGAATTCATCTTTAAGTACTTTTATGAAGTAAATGCTGCCTATCAGGAAATTAACTTAGGCCTTTCCTCTCAGATACTTCCACTTAGTACCAGCAAGAGCAGGATGATTGCCATCTCCCCCAGCAGAGCAGAACAGACTCATTCGAACAGATTCCATGTTTTAAAAAACAAATTATCTGAACATCCTAAACCCCAAAATGATATTCCTCAAAAACCAAAGTCCAGTAAAGTCTTCTTTCTAGTTGTCAGGGGCAAGTTAAACTGCTTTAATATAATGTAGAGTCATTCTAACTAAACAGGAACAAACCAGACGATTTTCATATTTACTGGGAAGAGTGGGAAAATTCATGGGAAGATTTATTGTTTTGAAAATAATTTGCTTTCCAAGTAATTTTACATGGCTGTCTCAATAATCCAACACCTACACTGTCTGACTATTAGGAACACTTTCTGTTCCTTTAACAGATCCATCAAAAATACAGCCAGTTATCCCAAATCTTTGCAGCATTTGAGGCCTCTGGATATTATACATGACTATGGAGTTGTTTGAAAGGGATGAGAAGGCTATTTGGTATGGCACACATTTATGTATACTGTATAAATGATGCCTCTTTCTCCTTCTGGCATCATTTGCAATAGCCCTCCAATAAGAGATAAAGACAAATGATGCTGTAACTCTTCTTCAGCAGAGTAACTCAAATCCAGAAGGTATTTGCTCTAGTTTACAGATTTACTGGGAAGCATCTCAGCAATGTTAGAGAAAAATTTGATTTCTGTTACCTGGCTTCCTGATATAACTAATTATTAAAAATAAATTAAAAAATAAAAAGGAAACAAACCCCCCACTAATGCATTAAATAATATAAACTAGGTCTTACTTGCTGTTAATTTCTCACTATACACCACTTAAAACTGATCCTGATTTACATCACCATTATTCACTGATACAACATCTTTAACACTCTTAAAGATAACCAAGATATAAGACCTACTATACTATAAAATCTTGTAGATAGACATGTAAAAATCAGATCAGATTCACTCTGAAAAGATTCAAGGATTACCAGACCAAATATGTGATGGAAAATTCAGTATCTTCTTTAAGCAGCCATCACCTTGTCTTGGAAACAACTTTACAGTTAGAATACAACTGTTACTTCACAAATGTTTCACTCGGCAGAGATAGAGGAGCTGCTTAATCCAGTATTACTGGGATGAAAAAAAAAAGATTGTAGAACCACACCCTAGGTGTAAACTGATACAGATTTTCTTCTGTATTTTCTCCTGAAACAATAGCCAGAGGGTGTAATTCAGGCTATATACACCTAGACAAAGCCGTGGCTATAATATCTAGGGACTGACAATTAAATGTTTGCATAGTGAAGCACTTCTCTGCTGTCTGTCTGATCGTGAGGTTGTACAGAACGTGGCTGTCTCCTCTCTCAGCGGGTCCCATAAGCTGGTCCTGCATCCTCCCTCCAGTCACAAGCAAAGGCCTTGCTGACTTCAGTGGCTCATGATAACACCTCACATTCCCAGGTAACTATAAAACCAGCAGAACTCCAGTTTCCCTACTGACAACCATTTATGCAGTCAATGAAAAAAACTCTAGACAGAAAATTAAGGTTTTGGCGAGTAAAACACAACCCAATTTGATGTTCATGGAAAACAAACATCCAACTTACTGTGTAGTCACAATGTGATTTGATTTTCAAAATTAATTCATTAAAGCTTCTACACTTCATTTTAATGCAAGCTGCTATAGGGCTTCTAGGTGTGAAAGCACCAAACCAACTTTCTTGCAAATAAAACTGAGAGTTCTGGGTTTCAGAACCAAAGTACACAACATGAGCTTACAATCACAAAACAGTCCCTCTTGGATTTTAACCCTTTGGCTCCTTTGTACATATTGTTTCAGTGCCAGTTGAGAAAGCTGCATTTTCTGCTGCACCACAGACAGCCGATGAAATATTCAAGTCCTGCTTAGCAACAGAAGAGCAGATCAAGAACACTGCCTAAGTTTTCTGCTTGTTATAATCCCCCCAGAAGAGAAGGGAGGCATAACCAATCACCCCTTTCACCTTGTATTATCAGTGAAGATTGCCTATGGGCTATGCCAAAGCTACTGGAAGGGGAAATCAGGGTGGGGGTGAGCTGTTAAATAAACAATCTTCCTCATGGGAAAACAGGTTACCACAAACCAGCTTATTCCACAAGGGCTGATGAGCAGCGTTTACACACAAGTAACTGAGCACTGGAGGATTTCTAACCTACCTGAGCCAATAACCCAGAGTATTTCCCATCACAGTGACCATTTCCAAAGGCAGCAATCGCGACTCCAGGCAATGTGGGAGCAGATGTGTGTGCAGTTTGCTTTGATGAAGTCACATCCTGTCATTCCTCAGAATATCTGGGGTTACCACGAGTATCTGACTCGCCATGAGAATCAGTTGGAGAGCCACAGCACCACCAGTGCTGGCTCACAGCTGCACAAGCAGGGACAGCTTTTGACTGTGCAAAGGCTTCTAGCAATGGGAACACAGATTACAATAAATTCATTGCTTTCCATGACAACTGCTTTTACAGTCATGCTATTCTGCTCCATTATACTTTGAATTGCCTTTGTCAGATTTTAACACTTGCTGCTAAAAAAGCTTGAAGTGCAATACAAAGCTCTATTCACCTCTGTGCTGTCACCTACTCTGTAAGAATGTCTAGGAAATAATGTTGAGTATCAGACATATGGTGGAACTTCCACAGCAGTTCTGATTTCATTCATTACACAGGAAGAGAAACAACTTTTAAGCAACTTAGAGATTATTTAAACTACTTAATTACAAGACAAATATTATAATGGTTTGGGAAAGATGCAATCTTTTCTGTCTTGTCAGCAATAAGAGATCATACCTATCCCCAGCTGACCTCTGGCAGTTACAGTCATAGGCTGGGCACAGCCAGGAGAGGTGCAAGAACTGGACACATTTGCTTTTATAGATCCACTGCAATGGAAGAAATCGCTTTTAAAATAGTTACCTTAGAGAGAGTAATCTGCATCCTCTTAACCCAATTTATTTAAAACTATCCTTCACTAAGCCTTTTTGTCTTTCCTGCTCTACTTAGATGATAATGTCACAAACTCACATGAAAGTCGTATTTCAACATATTTATTGCATTGTTCTTCTTTTACTGAGCATTTGCTGTTAAGTACAGCATAGAAACTATACAAAAAGCAATCTTTAACCGAGTGTTATCAAGACATCACCTCTTCTACACAGGGATAACCCAGCTAATCATCCATACCACTTAAGAAGCATTAGATAACAGAGAATTCCTGTTACATATGTGCATAGACAACTACTTCAAAAGGTTCTTATTAAAAGAAAATATCCTGCCTCCTCACATATTATTGATAGATCAAGACAGTTTTGTGGCTGCAGTTCCACTGAAAGTCCCCATGGCCTTGCAATATCATACTAATACTATGGCAATATCTAAAACCAGCAAAGTATCTTTAAAGCATATGAGATGACACAGTTCTAACTTGCAGTCTAACATCACAATATTCTATTTATAACATCTGACTCATCTCACCAGAAATAATTAAATATTGTAAACAGAACTTGGATTTAAGGAGAAAAAATAACAAGGAAATGAGAGCCAGTCACTGCAGAGAATTTCAAAAGTAGCATCCTTTCAAATTGCATGTTTTCCAAACAATCTCATAAAACCTCTGCAATTTTCTTAAACAGTTCAACGCAATTTTAAAGTCTCCTTGTAATTGTTTTATGATAACCAGCCCACAAATCCTTGAAACACATTGTGTAAATAGTCAATTAAAATGCAATGAAATGAAGAAGAGATTTATCTGATTACAGGCTGTGAAGAGCTATGCAGCATGTCAAAAAAGAAGCATGGCACTTTGTACTGCTACCTTAAAATATTTATTTCAATCTATTAAAAATTCTCAGTGTATTTGCAGGCAGTCAAGGACTATAGAGCCCTCTAAGTATCTCTGACATGATTTAACACAACAAAAATCGACTCAATTGAGCACCTCCCAAGGCTGAATAAAAACAAATTTAAATTTGAAATAAGACGCTGTCTCTTACTTGTATTTACAACTTAATATTGAAACAGAAGTTTCACCAGTGCTTTAATTATTTATTGAACCTGCTACTGGGAAAATTCTAGACCTTGGGTCTATGTGATAAAGATGCTTCTAGTGAACCCTTCTGGCCCAGTCCTGGATTTCACTGCTCAATCCTGCCCAGCAAGGGCCCAAGAACACCAAGGGTTCATTACATAGGTCTTAGTACCATCACAGCTCTGGTAACTTCCATTAATAGCAATTATCAAATCTCTAAGCTGAATGCCCTAGAGGTTCATGGATTCTTTTTTCTTTATTATCCCCAGGACATATTAACTGCCAAAGACCAGAAGTTCAACTGTTTTCAGGTGACATGATGCTGAACAGAATTTGCTCCCAGCTGCTCTCCTGACTGATTGCACAGTCTCAAAGTCTCCCAGAATGTCTTCTGAAGGTGCCTACCAAAAATGGGCAATCTGCATTCCCACAGAAAATTCAACACCTGCTTTATTAAAACAGTATAGTCTAAAAACTAAGACTGGTACCATGCTACATGACCCCACAGCCAGCACCAATTCTGACCTCACTCAACTAACTCAGCCTGTGATAAGGCAATTGCCCCCTCTGCACCTCCCTTCAGAACCAGCTCATCCCAGATAGCTCAGTTACACACAGAGAGCAACCACAAATTCCTTGGGATTCTCAGAAGCACAAACAGAACAAATCACTGGCAGACTGTATGGATGCTCTAAGGGTGGCAAAGACCTCTTTTTAGCCAACATTGAACTATCTTGATCAATTGTCATCGATCAAATTCAGCTCAAGACCCAAGATACAAATGTTCTGTCCTCCTATACTTTGTTGCCAGTTAACTCTAAGCCACGGGGACAGTAGCAGTGAAGTGCCTGAAACAGCAGCACCAAAGGATGCAACATGCAAAAATCAAACTAAAAAAAAGGGGCTGTGTGTGTAACTAAAAGAATGAGATGCTTAAGTAAAGACATGCCATGGTTTCAGCACACACTGAATAAGCTATTAAAACCAAGCACTCAAATAATTTTAAATTGTCTAACCAAACCCCTCTCTTCTGCATCCCATGCTTTTATTTTCCCACCTGAGTTGTTAGTTTCCTTTTTTATAATTTTTGCAATTTTAAATATTTAAAAATTATTTTATGAGTCAATATAAGAATCAGACTTTTACCCCAACCACTTCAAAAGGGTTGTACAGATTAATATGTAATACTGCAAGTAATAATGATGGACATGGCTTGTCTCTGCCTCTCCAATGCAGACTTGGGGTGGGGGTGGTTTGGGCAGGGGGTTTGCATGGTTTTATTTTATTTAAAACAACATACATGATAACTGGTAGCAACTGGAAATTTCCTGTGGGAAGAGTCAGAGTTTCTTGTGGGGTGAGGGAAGGTTAGCTCCCCAGCCCCAGCAAACAACTTTAGGCCTCACTGTTTCTATCCAGAGCTTTTCCACTCTTCCACAGAGCAAAACGAGCCAAACTGTTGTCAAATTTTGTAAGAAGCAAAAGTTCACTCTGTTGAAGCCTGTCAAAGTTACCACGCATGAACTCTACACTTAAACACACAGTTCTATTTAGAGTTCCCCTTCACAACAACAATGGGCTAGAAAAAATTTTTGAAGCAAACTAAATTCATCACAAGTTAGCCAGAATTTCCTGAAAAATTGTTTCAAGCAGTGATCGCAAAGTTTGATACTAAGAATCAATTCTTTTCAAATCAGATATTACAGCCACATCAACCTCCTTTCAAGATCTGCTGCATCTCCAAGATGAACTGAGTGTATGAAAACATTTTGGCTGCATCTGACAGGACACACTCCCACTGTCACACAAGTTTGAAAGATGCACTTGGGTGAAGCTGCTTTTTAAAATATAAGGAAAATGCACAAAGCTGACTAGATATTTATGCCTTGCTGTTATAAAATGCATTTACAGATTATAATGCAACATGCTATCCTTGCTTCATCATAGCACAAGCTGTGTGGCAGGGGAATCACACCTCTAGCTGGTTCACAAGCACTAATTAAGTGACTGTAGGAGCCAAAAGACTGTCACGTCAATTACACATGAAAATAACTAATAAGCACAATTGA
This sequence comes from Myrmophylax atrothorax, assembly GCA_026770055.1. Classification (NCBI taxonomy): domain Eukaryota; kingdom Metazoa; phylum Chordata; class Aves; order Passeriformes; family Thamnophilidae; genus Myrmophylax; species Myrmophylax atrothorax. The sequence goes on along the minus strand of JAOXXN010000175.1, from coordinate 14,317,595 downwards.
TTCTAACATGCTCTTACATTGATAGGATTGTTCAGCACAAGAAGATTTCTGTGTACAAAATCAAAGTAAATTTTAAGGGTTACTTTAAAGTAAAATCTCCCCATGATGATGGGCATCCTTTTCTCATTTCCACCTTCTGGGCATTTTCCATACCAGGAGTAAGCCAAATCCACTGGGCCCATACCTTATTCCTGCAGCTCTGATTTCTACATCAAAGCTCAGTGTGGACTGTTACTGTCTCAAAAAAACAACATGTAGGAAAGTATCCAGCGAGTTTCTCACTTTGATGAAGGTCTTGTGAGGATCCCAGCAGGAAAGATTGCATATTATGGATTAGAAGAACAGAAAGCTTATAACAGCAGTGAGAGATAAAAAGGGACCTAAGTATAAGACACAAACATTGGGAGTCTGGAAGGACAAACTCAAATTCTAGTTCTTACTTAGACGTGAGCTTGGTTAAGAAATGGAGGGTTAGATGGGGAAAAAAGTGTTTGAGACTATGAACTAATTTTAGTTTCCTGATCCCTGCATGGAACTAGCGAGCATCACTGACAGGTATTAAGGACTCATCAGGCTTCACAACCACAAGCATGCTGAGAGAGGAGCTGCCTGATCAGCAAATAGGAAATGCCAGTGACAAAGGTGTGTCTGAAACCTGCCTTCCCCTCCCTTGCTTGCAGATGTTGCCCAGGAATTACACAGTTATGTCTTTTATTCCTTTAACAGAGTAACAGGCAGAATTCTTTCCCTTTAAAGTATAACAAAAGGAGAAGCTGGCAATGTTAAGCCCCTTCTTTAACACAGTGTTACAACAACTGGAACCCTCACTCTTCATTCAGAAGACTCAGACTCTACAGCCTGTGAGGCTGAAATCCCCCTCCTGCCACCAGGCAGACTGAGGATGAGGCCATTCCCACTCACCAGAAGATGCAAAGAAACAGCACGTGGGAAAAGAAACAGCTACCACCCATATCCCAGTGGGGACACAGGCCAGTGGGAGCCTGACAGTTGTTAAATAAAGAAAATGGTTCTTGGTTTTGAACCCAATTCTAATATGTGGGCTGTAAAGTCATGTTCCTTCTTCCTTCCTTCCCTCTCCAGGCCATGAATATTTAATTCTTTTATGCAAACTGGAAGAGTTGCAATGCAAGGTTAAATTAGCCTAAATAACCTTGAAATCCTTTTGTGATGTTGGGCCTCCCAAGTGAACTCCCAATCTGCAGAGAAGTAACTTTCACAGACAAGAAGTTGTGTTGTTAGTCATATTTAAATACTGTGTGGTGCCCTGACAAATATCTTGAGGTTAGAGTAGATTTGACAAATTTATACTTTTGGTTCACCTTTCTGTGTTAAGAACTAAGGTTTAGACAGTCCAATAAATGTTTGTTCCTCAGTTTTGAATGCAAAATTCTTCCAGGGAAAGGAAGTTATGAGCATTTTCAAAGTTTTATTTGATAACACAACACATACACATGCTGGCATGTTTTGCTGCTCCCCTAGTTCCTTAAGTTAAGTTAATTTAAACTTAACTAATACCACTGCAGCTTTATTTTGCAGTAGGCCAAGGTCCCTAGAGACCAGTTACAGGTATACACCAAGTCAGCATCTCATTCATATGTCATAAAGCAACCAAAATAAATAGACTTCTGGAAGCCTGACAGAGCTACTAAGTATCACTTAAATTCTCAATTCTCAAAGTGTTTTATGAACTTCCTTCAACTCACAACCCTACAAAATCATTCACATGGTTGGAGTCAGTGCGGGAAAAGCTGTCTCTCTGATCAGTCTATGCAAAAACTGTTTAATGATCTTTCTCCAGGGGGAAAAAAAAATAAGACAGATTTTTCTTTACCCTGCCAGCCAATCGTTAAAATCTGGAAACCTCAATGCTTGCATATTAAGAGGTAGAAATAAGAGCAAATGTTTGAAAATCCTTATTAGTAAAATGTTTACTAGGATAATGTGTATGCTTATTGTTGTAGATGCTGTTTTAGCACTTGAATGATTTGCCTGTTCAGAAAAATAAACTACATATCCAGCACAACTGTGAGATTGGAACTTGGCAGTGAAGTAATAAAGTGTTTTTTCAAGTGCCTAAGAACTTACAGATACACTCAGAAGATGACAAAATGACACAAGTGAATCTGAATGCCACAGCACAGCTGCCTATTGCATCTTTCTTCCCAGTCAGAGACCAGTGACTCTCATCCTACAAATCCAAATTTCAGGAACACTGGGAATTCTACACAAAATACCCATTTTGATTCAGCCTCAATATGGATCACTGCCTCCCAATCTTACAAGCCCATGCCACCTTGCTTTAGGTTTCATTTGCTGTTTGTAGCTCACAAGTCGATAAGTGCTGAATCAGATCATCTCCTAAGGTCCCTGGCAAGTCCTGCCTCCTGTGATTGTAAACCATGTTTACAAACTCAGTCTTCCATTTCTAACAGCATCAAACAACTGACTCTGGTGTAACTGTTCTAGTGTTTAAAGCAGCTGGGCCTGTTCTCTGGCACACATCTCAGACAGTCCAAGGGAACCAAGCACCAACAATATTAAGACAGTTTTAAACCCTTTCCCTGCTATAAAATAATTGTTAGGCTGGAAAAACAAACACACAAAAATTAACATCACAAACCAGACTCATTGCGTTGTTTTTCTCCAATGCCTGTTAGAAAGTAACCAATAAACTACAGCTTTCATTCATCATCTGCTTACAACTCCAAGTTGTTACTCTTGCAACAAACTGGGCCTTAATGGGCTTTTGCTAATCACAGGTGAAAGGTCACTCTCATCTAGCAGCGCACCAAGCAATAAACATAACACACTGACATGACAGAATAAGGGATTGATATTCAAATGCTGACATGGATTGTACCAAGAATCAAACTATTTTAATGCAAGAGAAGATAATATGACTGCTGGTCACACAGCTTCCTTAGGACTATTTATAGCCTAAAAAAATAAATATATATCTCTCTATATAGAAACATAGTAAAGACAATAAGTAACCTATGCCCCAACTTGTAGTTTTGAGATTACGTATTAATGTAATAACAATGCTAATAACACCAGTTACTGACAGGCCACAATCCCAAATTCAAAGCAATAGGACCAGAGTTTTCTTTCTCTTTCCCATGCAGGTCCCTCCTGCAACTAGTTAGGAGCAGGAAAACTTCTCTGTACACGTTTCCTCAAGAATGAATCGCACTCACCTTCTCGGCAAAGTCGCATTGCTTCTCGGTTTCTTCCATATTCCTTGAAACTTTCTTCTAATGCTGTTCCTAAAACCAAAAAAGCCACAATATCTCAACCCGCGCTGAAGTTGGGGGTCCGGGTTGCGCCGCCCCCGCTGCTGCCCGTGTCCCGTCCCGCGGTGGGCACAGTCCGGCAGCGAACAGGGCACGGCAGCGCCCGGGCTGTCAGCGCCGGGGATGCCTCACCTGCGGCGGAGCCGAATCCAGGGCAGGAGGTGCCGGCTCCGGGACCGGATCCGACCTGCCCGCACCGTGCCCCGGATTACAGGAACTGGGGCAGGCGCTGCCGACCCAGTTCCTGCCCCGTTCCCGCTGGGAGCGGGTGGCCCAGCGGCAGCCCTGGCAGGTTCCGAGCGGTTGCGTCTGATCTTGCGGGGCTGTGGCGTGGTCAGAAGCTTTGAGCGCTGGTTAATAAGGGCACAGATAACCAGGATGATTTCCACTAAGTTTTCCTAATGCTGCCAATTAACAGCAAGTGAGATATTTTTTTCCCCCCAATAGAATATTAATT
>JAOXXN010000175.1:14287278-14307805 GCA_026770055.1 Myrmophylax atrothorax | reverse complement strand
CTGAGTTTCCATTTATTGAAATCAAGGCACTCAATGGGGACAATTTGGTACTAATGATCTTCTGGTGGAGTCCAACTATCACACAAGGTTTCATAACCCTGCCTGGTTTCTTGCCACTATGTCCACATGGCTCCAGGACTCCGGGTCCAAGCACAGCCCACGGGACTCAAGCTCCTGACACCACAATAATGCCACCCTATGATGTGAAGCTGCCCAAAGTCCCACACCCTCAAAGTCTGACATGCTGATTAACCTCAAACCAAGGATCCTGAGAACCCTGGCACAAATAAATTTAAATTTATACCATTCTCCTCATGCTTGAGTGCTGCACGCTGCTGCTTTGCTGATGATACCTGCACTGACCACATGCTTAGCAAGTTAACAAAATAACACACAAACTGGACATGGGCAAGTCTGCAGATGACACAAAAACCAGGAAGACACAAGTAGATAAACCCAAAGGGTCATTATGTAGAGAGACTGTGACAGGCTGGAAGACTGACCTGTTCCAAGAGACACATTCAAAAACTGGACAGGGCCCAGCAGAGAGCCAACACAATGATTAGAAGGTTGGAAAACTTTGTGAAAAAATGAGAAGGAATTGGGTTTGCTAAAGAAGAGAAGGTTCAGGTGAGATGTAATTACAGTATTCCAATAAGGAAAAGATAATTATAGAGAAGATGGAGGTACTCTCTTCACAAGGAACACAGTGACAGGGCAAGAGGCAACAGGCACAAGTTGCTTCAGAGGTTCTGTGTGGATGCAAGAAAAAATATTTACTGTGAGAACAATTAAATACTGGAACAGGCTGCCCAGAGAAATGGTGAACTTTTCCTTGCTGAAAATACTTAGTGCTTGGCTTGAACAGGCCTCAGATAACCCACATCCAGCAGAAGGCTGGACCAGATGATGTCCAGAGGATTCTTCCAATCTAGACTTTCTCATGATGATATCAAAACCTTATATATGTTGTGGCCCTATTTAGTGATGAGGAGGAAGGAAGGAGATAAGAACAAAGCCAATTTTTGCTGAACTCTGGGTTCACTAAGCCACTTCTCAGGTGCTGGAAAATCCAGGGAAGCATTTTGTAATAAAAGTTTCAGGTATTACAGCTTCCAGTGTTACATATTGCAAGAGCCAGGCTATGACAAACATTCCTCACTATTCCTGAGCCCAGGCTAACTCTTAAATCTGAACTTAAATAAGTTCTGCAGATCAACTCCATGCTAACTGTAATGGTCCTTTCTGCTGCAATCTATTTTTAAATATATTAAAAGATGAATTGCACAGCAAATACTGGCCAGGCTCTAACAGCCTGGACTCTTCATGCCTGTGCATAAGGGTGAAGTCTTTTCTTTCATGGTGTTAAGCAAAAATATACAAAATTATGAAATGCACGTGATGATAAACAGTAGAGATAAATGTAAGGGAAACAGAGAAACAGATATTGTTTCAATGAATTAGCAATACCTGATAAAATAATCTGCACTAGCAGCCTTTTAGACAAAATTTCAACTTATTATCAAAATTTTCTCTTTTTTCTAACATTCTGCCATGAACACCAGTCATGGAGAATAATCCCACTGTGTTAGGCAACTAAAGTCTTCACCTCAATTTACAATTCTACTTTCTGAACTTGTGAGATAACAGGACTGATGCAGCTGGTAGCCTATCAGACTTCAAATGCTTTACCATATCATGGAAACATGGAAATAGACAAAAATAATTATTCATAAAAACAAGATTCCTTCTTCTAAAACATAAAAAATAAATAAATGAAAAAATGTTGATTCTATGATATTCCATCTGCCACAATTTACTTCTACAAATCACTTAATTGATTGAAAGATATAATCCACCTTAGCTTTATCTCATTTTAAGTTTGGCTGTTGCATGCATTGAACTCTCTTTAATTTTACTGTAAGGTCACTTTATTTCCCACTGAAACATACATTAAACATCTGCATTTTAAAAAAGTCTCCTCTCTGCATCTGGTAACACTTCAGACTTGCTTTGCAACCCTGCTAATATCCTGTTCTCCACGCTTCTCACATCTAAAGTATAAGAATCTTATGCTTAAGGAAAATATTCGGGTAAGCACATCACAGTACCTTGAAAGTATGGTGAATCGCTGGGTGGACTTATCAATTGATCTTCATCTGTTCAGATTTTGGAAGCTTTTCCTAACTTGTACCTGATTAATTCTGAAAGTAAAAAAAAAAGAGTACAGCATTAAGACATTTGAACTCTTAACTCCGTTTCCTAACTATAATTGTAACTATCTAAAAATGAATATGAAGCATTTTACTAATTTTGTAAATACATTTGGATTTCAAATTGAAAGGTAAGCAGGGAGCTGTTATGGTCTCTTCTGTACAGAGCAGCTCTTTAAATGGCAGCCTGACGTGACCAGAAAGGTATGCATTGGATGAAACCTCAATCTTCAGCCCAGTTACTGCACTTGTATCGACTAGTACTAACTGGGTTCCCAAGCAGACATGTCTGTATCACAAGCAGGACACACAACAGGACTGGATTTCCTACAGAGGACTTTTCTAGAATACAGCACGACTCCAGCACAGGGGCTCTCAGGACACAGCCATGGACATTTTTACCACTGTGCCACAGAGCACGGGTAGCTAAAAACGATCCCTCACGTAATCACCATCAGTGACTATCACTGTATCACCGATGAGGAACTTCACAAAAATCCCAGACGAGTGCACATTGAGGCCTTCCCACAAAAGGAACTTTTACTATCTCAAGCTCAGGTTTTTAAGATACTTTCATTCAGTGCTTATAAACTTGTTGTCTACATAAACTAAACTTAAGCCTGGTTTGCTTCGGTTTAGCATAAATCAATGCCCACCTGGTTAAAGCTAAACCAGAGCCTTGTTACAACTTAAAAAAAAATTCAACCATTCTTGTGCACAGGTTATAATTAAGATCAATTAATTGATTTTTATAAGTGCTTTGAAATGAAAGTGGTGATTTTTTTTCATCATCACTAAAAAGCCATGAAGATACATATAAATAAGCCAACCTAGGGCTGGGACCAGATGACACTTCAGTTCGCCCCAAGGACTAAAGTCCAGACAAGAGGAATGCAGTCCAAGAGGGCATCCAAGCCACCCCATGGGCTGTGGGGCTCTGCCCCAATGGAAGGTGCAGAATGACGCTTTTCCCAGCTTCTGCTCCTCTGGGCAGCTGATTGCAAACTGAGTTCATGTCTTTAAAGTCTTTATGCATGGAGGATTTTTTTTCTTTTCCTTTAAACTGCAGCTTAGCAGCTGACAATGCCTTGACTGAGATCACCTGGAGTTATATTTACTGAGATTGACTCTGCTCAGTGATATACTTCATCCTACAGAAACACATCCTAGCTTAAGTATTTTCTAGTCACTATAAAATCCAAACTTTTCATGTCAATGGACAAGACTTGAGAGCAAGTCCAGTATTATTTTTCTCTCTCCTCTGCAGTCACTGTTCTGCTTTGTGCCTAACAAAAGTGACCACTAACAAATTTCTAGACTAGTAGAAGTCTCAGAAAACCCTCTATTTCTTGGTTACTCATACAAATCTCACTGAGTACTACAGTATAAAACTTTCTCTTCAGTTCTTACTGCTGCTGACTGGGAAAACGCAATACAGTGTTTGTCAAAAATCCTTTTTCCTTTGTTAGTTTTGGACAGGAGAATCCAAATGCAATTGGATTATCCCCTTCCCAGAAGATCATTTCATGTTTAACCTTAAAGTCCCCATCCCTTCAGGCCTATGACCTCCCTGCAGTGGAAGTAACTCACTCCTCCACCTCTACCCCAGTTTCCTTATGGGGATATGGGAGCTCTGAATGCAAAACACTATTTCTTTTATCCTGATGTGTCATTTGTTACATAAAAGGAAAATTCTGCTGCTTCATGCAAATATGAAAACAAAAACTATGAAACAGAAGACATCTCCAAAGGCATAAAAATCCAGGAACAGGGTGATAAGTGGTAAGTACAAGAAGTGGACCCGACAAGAGTGAAGAAAAGATCAGCAAAAATTTTATTTCTATATATGAGAGATAAGAGCGTAATATGTCATCACTTGTGAATTTTGCTGTAGGGACTACATCTGCAGGCTGAGGTTAAGGAAGTTAAAAAAATAAGTTTCAGAATAATAAAGTGACAGCTTAATGACCCTTTAAAGAGAACTCTTTCTCTGGATAACGGGTGGCAAAGAACAGGAATGATTCTTGTTGAGAATTTACAGCAGGTCAATTACAACCACAACTGTCAGCAGAGAGTAATCCAAGGAAGCGATGGGATGATTGAGAACCAGCCAGGAGCAGCTCTCTCTCCAGAAAGCACACTTGGTACCTTGGAAAAGGGAGATCTAGTTGAAAGGTGGAAAGATGACAAAAATAACCAAAGCAGTAATCCAAGAAAATGGAAAAGGGCCTGCATTTCCAAACCAGTGACTCATTATGCCACTTTCCTTGCCTGACTGTCAAAGACACTTGGTGGCAATTTCTATTTAATACTTTGAGAAGTTACTGATATGCAAGACAGGAAACCACAGCCCCAGTCAAAACTGTATCAACACAGAAGGATACAACACAGGCACAGTTACACTGACCAATGCGTATTATCCATTTAGGGGGAAACATATTTGCAATTGTAATTGCAAACCAACTCATCAAAATAAAGGAAACGTAAAGGTATGTCATAGAACATCCCTAACTTCTGAAAGCTATCCAGACTCCATTAACTCTGTTTCTTTTCATCTTTTGGTAATACGTACCAAAGAATGTGCCTACATTTTGGAATGTTTTCTTCTCCTTTGTTATTTACTAAATATCCAAATCTGAGATCAAATGCAAAGGCTACATTTATACAAACAGAGATTTGGACATGTTAGGTATAACCACTGGGTTTCATTTAGACATTTTATAAGTATGGGGATAACCTCATGAGGTTTTATTCTGGCCCCTGGAAAAGTGGGTGCAGGAGGGGTGTGTTGAGGGACCAGGACGGGGCAGCAGCAGCTCAGGGGCTGTTGTTACACCAGCTGGGAACTCAAGGGTAAATCAGAGCAGTCCTCACACTACTCTCCTCCATGCTGGAGACTGACTGGGACCACCAACTACAGAATCTCAGGGGGTCAAAGATGGTATCACAACCACCAATTGCATAATTGGCCCTCCCAGTCCCTCCAGGAGACACAATTCTTTACTTCATCACAGAATGAAAGATAACTACCAGCTACATGCTTCAAACAGAGATTAGATACCAAACTTCTGTAAACACCAATTACAAAATTGCAGCTTCTCAAGATTTCATGTATTTCTTATGTATACCAATAGGAAGTATTTATCAGAATTAACCAAATATTTACTATTATTTTTGCAAACACAAATGAAACATTCAGTTCAAAATAAAATGATGATACAAGTTCTTCTGAAACTATTTCAAACATGCACAGGTATCTTCACAGATAATGAGAAGGGTTGAACTTATATAACTAAAAACTTAGTTACTACATACCTGGTATTTTAATCAATGAAGAAGCAACAACACTTTTTGGATAATTCTAAATAAATTGATAAAAATTGCAATATAATTATGTACAGCAATGTGCACTTGAGAGGTCTTACTTTGACTACTATAATTTTCCTTTGTCTAATAACAACAGGAAAAGATCAGCTTTCATTATCTTTCTGAACAAATCATGCCATCACTCATTTTTTTCATCTTCCAGCCATTTCTCTTTTAACTTAGAAGTCTCCTTTAGCAGCAAGATGAACAGTCATAAGAAACAGTTTAAGTACAACCACACAAATCTTAGAACAGAAAGGTAAAAAACATACCTGGTTTCAGAAATAATGAAAGATTTTCTATAAGCAAGTATCTTGCCTTATGTTTCAAAACACCTACATCTTGCAGTAAGATTTATACCACTGTTTGAAAGTTCAATCCATAAAACACGTTAGCTTACTGCAGCAAACTAAGATAAATAAGGACAGTTGAAACCATCTTTGTACATTTCTTTAAAAATGGTATTTATATACATCTGTAGAGAAGAAAAAGATATGTTCTGCATTTAATGCCACAGGAATATTTCATACTGGTTACAACTTGTATTACCTCTGAAACACAAACAATAAAAGCCTGGTAGTAAACAGTAAGATATTGGACATCAGCATTTTCCATTTTTAAAATAAATAAAATTCTGATTGGATCATGAGGTAAAACAGTAACATAAAAAAGAATATACAAATGTATAATATAAACAGTTTTCAAGACAGAAAGGCACAGCTAATCAAGACAATCGAGAGCACATGATTAATATGATTTGCAAAATTTATTACTGAGCTTCTCTGTTAAAGGTAATATTATTCAAACTACACTGTCACAGTTATTGCAGATTAAGGATTTCAAATTAGCTCCTCGTGTATATCATTATTTTGAGTGGCTGCATTTTATCTGCCTAATTTTAAATTACTGCAGGCAGATGAAAGTCATCTTAAAATCTGACTCATAATTCAGGTACCACACCACTAACCTTAACAGAGATGCTGGTTCTTACACAGGTACACCACTATCCTCAATGTAAACAAAGGACACTGGCAGGCACCCCAGGCTAAGGATGTCAGCATTTTTCAAACACCTTTCTGACTGTTCCATTTTGTGGTGATGCAATATGACCTACATTTTCAACGGCCACAGAGACAGAGAAAGGGAGGAGATAGAGAAAAGACAGACAGACCTTTGCTGTCCTTATCCTCCACCAGCTACAGCTTTAACTGTCCCTCATGGGGATGGTAATGGGCAAGAAAAAAGCAGAATAACCTTATCGTACATTCTGAATGAGAAGCTAAAGACAGGCTTGCATAAGAAAGAGCAAATTTTTTTCCTTCAATCCTGTGAACAAGTACATAGTGACACCCTCAACAGGAAAGAACAGTAGAATCAATAATTTTATAATCAGTTGCCAGAACAAATCTGTCTGCAATAGGGATGCTTATCTTACCACTGTGTATTTCCTCTTATGCTCTTACCACTTCATTTCTCTGTATTCCCTTCAGATTTCAAAACGAAATACAAAATAATCCATATTATTATCATCATTTTTACAGACAGAGAAATCGAGGAAGAAGGAGTGATTTGCCCACAGTTACACACCAGGCCCAAGGCAGGCTCGGGAACAGAAAGCATCACTCTTCATTATCTTTGTCCTGTGCAATCTATTAGGGACTGTGATACCTGTCCTCCTAATATATAATCTTGACATAATACCAGAATTATCTCTATCTTGTATTTCTTGCACATGAACTTCACACAGAAATCTGTACTAAATTACTGCTAATTCTCACAAAGCTTTCCCTCACAAACGATGGTCCAAACTGGCTCTGGAAATGCACTTGGCTGTGAATTGTACAACTCAGCTCTAGAAATGTCAATTCTATTTTTCATTATAAACTGTAAAAATATAGACCTAATTAAAGCTTTGATTGGCTTGGGTTTTTTCATTCTTCTGCAACTGAAGCACCCTTCCTTTCAAAAATCAGTATTTTTCCATTTTCCACAACTAAAACTAGCACATTAAGAAATTCAAAGCTTGTTGCTATGACTGTACGAAGCGAAAACAAAGATCTTGTGATTTTCAGTTACTCTTCTTTAGTGCAAAAAATGTCCTGCAAAATATCTGCAAAGCACTAAAAAGGATCAGAGTCCCTTTACTAATGCTGGTAGCTAATACAGTATCCAAAATATCAGTAAATAATTTCCTTATCATTAAAACTGAAGGCCAAACCATAACCTTACATATACCTCTGGAAATCCAGAATTACTCCAGCACTTTCCAAAGAGTTCCTTAGGATTTGCATATAGGTAAACAAGACTGTAATTTGGCACTGTGTTTGAAACCAGAGACAAATAACATGTATAGATTAATCCTGGGTTTGAACTGTATTTATGATAACAATAGCTTTCTTATCAAGCAGCATTCACCTCATGAAGTGCAATCAGCCCCGCACAGCAAGAGGTTGAGAAGCTGCTGCTCATTTGCTTGAGAGCTGCTGCCTTTTCTAACTGCAACTTCACCTCAAACTGTTCAGTAGTGAGGAGTGAGGGAGGCAAACAGCAGCTACACCAAGAAAGGGAGAGAAAAAACGAGAAGAGGCAGAATGGAGAATCAAGATACAAACTGATAGCATGTATGAGAGAAGGGAACCACTTGTAAAATGATGGAAAGAAGTTTGGAAAGCAGAAAGGATTGATATTGCAAAGCAAGAATGGGGAGCCAGGAGGGTGGTGGAAGACACAAGGTCTTAAGCAAAAAGAGAACAGTTTCCTCTTCAACACTTGCCCATCAGACTATGGCAAAATCCCCACACAATTAAATGAAATTACAGTCACACATATCCCCACTTCTATTATCCTTGACAGAATCTTGGTCAATCTATTTTACTCCTTGAAACTGAATTTAGTGGGAAACTGGTATTCCTTCCATTCTAAACAAATTTATTTCTGTTAATCCAGGACAGGAGTCGTGCTGATATAAAATAAATCTCTTCAGTATTGTCAGCATTACTAAAGCTCTCCTTTGTGAATGTTTCACTGCAACATTTTCCTCTTTCTTTTTTCTTCTTTTTTTTTTCCTTTCTTCTGCTGCGGTTCAGAAGGGAAAGAAGCTGAGGTGACACTTTTAGTGCTGTCCAACATCATAAAAATTCCAGCTAGAGAAGCCAATCACTGCAGGGACTTGCAGGGTCCAAGCTCAGCATCCACCCCAGCACGACTCTGACTCTTCCCTTTGCCTACCAGTGACTGCCATCTAGAGACAGCGCGCATCGCCTCCCACGGAACAGGTGGGAACGAGGACAGAGATGTTACAGCAAGGAAGGAAATGTCAATTCCAGCCAAAACCCCCCCAAGAACCGACATTCTAGAAACTTACAACTAGCTTGAAAGATTAAATTATTTAGGTTTCACTTCTTAACGTGCAATGGTACGAGCCCATGACTAATGAGCATTTGGCCCATGACTCCCTGCTTGCCTCTGAAAACTGCAATTTTGTTATAAAAGCTAAGTTGTATGTGTGGGGAAAATATATGGAAAACAGCACTTTACGGTTCTTCATGTAAATCCTGTGTTGTGGGGGGGTTTGCCAAAAAATATGCTGGGCCATGCTAAGAAACTGAATACAGAATCTCAGCAGCAGCAGAGGATGCAACAGTGACATTTCAAAGACTACCTTTGTTAAAATGCTGACAAGGCTTTAACATTCATGTCATTAATGATATTAATGAAATGAAAATGTCTTTTTAAAACCTTAACATTTTCATTTTAAGAAATATATTCACATTGACCCAAATATACCAGTGTCTTAAATGTCTACAAAAGCCCACCTGAGCCAACAGCTCTTCTCACACTCTGTAAACTTGACACATATTTATATATTGTATTACTTTATAGCTGCTTATTATGCTATAGAAAAATCGTATCTTTTTCTAACTATTACTTATGTAGCTATTAATAAAGCACCTAATACTCAAGCATTAATCAACCAACTGCTAGATACTCTTTAGCTGAAAAAAAGAAAGGATTTTTTTGCTATCATTTACCTGGAGAATGTAATAATTTGAATTTTAAAACATTCCCAGTAGCAGTTACCTTCTCTGCAAACCATAAGCAGATATAAAGCCACAGCTGTGTAGGTGAGTGTTAGCACACTCTTTAGCTATTAAAATAATTTATTAACTATGACTAACGATGGCTTGTGAAGAAATCGGTTCTCGTTTCCTCGCTCTTCTGCTCATGGATAAGAAGACTGGTAATGAAGCATTATAAAAACACAGGATTTGTTGTTGCATTAGATACACAACCTCCAGGTCCCACAGTATCCATCCTCTTACTGTCAGTCCCACTAAGAAATTAATTTTTCCTAAGGGGATACACACTCACAGATAAAATGAAATTAAGTGGGATTACAGTATTCCCTGTCAAACATGGCATGTTTGCTACGTATGGAGCGAATGCCAGGCTGGAGTTACTGACATCAACAGTCTCCTCCTCGTGCAGGGATGCAGCCAGCTGGAACAACTGCTCGTTCTGATCCACACTCAGGGCATGTTTTTCCCCATAACGAACTTCACGAATCTCCGTGGTTTTTCCAAGCAGAATAACAATTCTGTAACTGGCCTGGATGCAACATTACAGCAGAGAGGAATATTTAAACAGAGGGATGACAGGGACTCATTACAGCATTGTCATAGAGGATGACATGCAAGAAGCATTCCTCAAAAAAAACAACCTTTCCTTGAAAACTACCACAGCCTTTCTTACAGATATTACAAATTCCAGCTGAAACAGAATAAACTGATATACAGGTTACAGAAGTGGGAAATAGGTTTTGCATGTATCATGTACTCTGATCCCATTAAAATCTGTCCAATGTGTAGTTAAAGATCTGTTAACCACCAAAGGAGAGATGGAAGGAATCACAAAAGGTCAGACAGCCCATCCCTCAGCCCCAGGGCATGATAATTAAACTGCCTGGTGGGAACAATACAGGTAATCAAACCTGTTCTTAAAGACCCGGGGCAACGGATGCATCATTGTCCCCACAATAGTGATTATTCCAACCTTCCAATACTTCCACAAGAAAACTGTTTGTTCATGATCAGTCTTCATTGCTGCAACATGACCTATTTCTTTCCCTACCTGACACAACGCCCTTCAACAGATCTGTGTTCTCACCCCCTCAGTCCCCTCTTGTTTAAGTTAAGGAATTGCATCCCTGTGGAACACAAGGAAATATCATGGTTTTTAGATTTTTAAGCAACTGCCTGGCATCTTCACAGTTCCTTTTTCCTAATTTCAATCAATGATGTCCTCCATGTGTGCAGTTAATTAATACTTTATTTCAAAACTCAACTAGACCAAGGTGACTTACATTCACTTATTTTCATACTTAATATTTTTATATAGGGCTTTTTTTTTTGTCTAAGAAAGTTTAGGAAGCTCAGCTGGAACACAGTAAGCACTCCTTTCCTATGCAGTGATTTTACTTATAAATAAACCAAAGAAAAGCATAGATGGTATCCCTACCACTTTAAAAATTCAAGTCATGTTCCTGACTTAATGAACATTACCATTATGGTGTAAGCACAAATATAAAAAGGAGGTTGTCCCCTTTGCCCCTCAGCAAAACCATGGACTTTCCCATTGATATTAGAGATGGTGCACAAAGAAGAGCTGTGAAGAACCAGAAACACAGAAAAAATCTTAACAAATGGCAAGAAGAATAAAAAGTCAAAAATCGATCTGAAAACTTCAAAGTGAATCTTCACAAATTCTGACCACCTAAAAGTGAGATTTTTCTTTCATATATCCTCCAGGATTTTATTTATGTGCTTAAACTCTCAATATTTACATTTTCTCTTTTTGAAGTATTTCTATTTCTAACACAAACTTTACTCTTAAGATTTAAATTCTCTTATAACAAAAGACAAGTGTATGACATACCAACATTCCTCTCAATGAAGACACTTGCCTGGGAAGATCTTTGACTTGACATCAGAGATCATGGAATTTCCAATTACTCCTTCCTCCTTTCTCAACAAAAAGGATAATGGAGCATAGTTCAGGCCCTGCTGACAGCTGGATTAGCAGAAATCATCCTTTAACTACACTGACACATAGTTAACGTAATATTTTCCTATTTCTATAGCTTTATCCAAAAGAATTACACTTTGTCGTGAATTACTATAACACATCTCTCAACCCCAACACACGGTGCTGTGCCCTCCCCACACCTCCCAGGAGCTGCCTGGTGTGAGGGCTGCCCCTTAATTTTCCCCAAGCCATGACAGCACTGCAGCTGCTTGAAAGACACAACCTGCACAGAAGCCAGCAGAGAACAACTGCTTATTCAAAGACTTGATTTGCCAAGTGACTTTAAGAGGCCTATTATTTGGAGTAACATGTTCTCATAGCATCCATCTCAAAAGAAGATACAGGACAGCAATTGGTCACTGATATTAACAGAAAGTGAAGAAAATTGGTTGCAAAGTGGCTGCCTTAGAGTTGAAAGTCTCATGACAAATTTAGTCGGCCAAGAGGTGATGAGGAACAGACTGTGAAGAGGCAATTACAAGTCAAGATTCTGTAAGAATAATCCAGTCATTGGGAAACTCGTTACCTGCATTAACATGGTATTACAAGTATACATCAACATATGAGAGGACGAGAAAAGTTCAAAATCCCTTCAAGAGCTTGCAAGACCAGGCCAGAGTTCTTGAATGTAAACATTTGAAAACAAACAACAGTTCCTGAGCTATTTCCTTCAATTTGTTTGATGACATAAACTACAGTTACAGTAACTCCTGCTTGTGCAAGCCTTTCGTGTAACAACAGGAAAGAAAAGCTGCACCAGGAAACCTGACTGCAACTATCACCCTATTCCAATCCAGGCAAAGTGGCTGGAGCTGAAGTGCAATTTAGGTACTTTTTAAACTAAATTTCAAACTAATGACATTTTAAAAAAATCCTGCATGCTTTATTTTAATCTACATGTATGCAATTATATTTCAAGATATGTTAATGTTCAACACCACCCTAACTTTATATATGAATACATATACACACACACATACCAAAAACCACAATCAGATCTCAAAAATGTACAAAACCCCACCAACTCATAACTGCCAAAGTGACAGTGGAATGAAACCAAAGTGAAAATATTTACTATGAACCACAAACTCACAAGTGCATACTTGTAGTCATTATTAGCAGGGCTTTGTTTTATTCTCATCTCCTACAAACCAATCTTTATTCATTTAAGTTATAAAATACAATTTATTTGCCTTGCCTCTTTTATTTGTTCATTTCTCTCCATCTATGATCAAAATTTAAATTCTTATTAAAATAAAAGTGAAAGGGAGAGGACCAAAAAGAAGTCGTGGTTTTCAAACATTCCGCACTAAGATTTTGAAAAAAACCCCAACCCAACAAGCCAACCTGAAAGGTGTTCATGCCGCCTCTACTACAACAGGGTAGGAAAAGTTACCTAGTTAAAACATTATTATAACAATGGACACATTGTTACATAGTTTTGTAACTCCTGTTAAGAGAGCTTACACTTCTGCTCCCTGTTTTGGGCACAAATATAACCACTTTCATATCTCAACTGGAAATTTAGGTGTACGTATAAATACATATGTATATACATGTACTCTACAGGTAATGTATTTTGTGTCCAGTTCCGCTTTTCCCCAACGTTTTACATTAATTTGCCTATTTACCTTTTGAAACTCACTAAAACATTTTACGAAGCAGATTATTTTATTCCACAATTTGGGGGGGTGGGGGGGTGGGGGGGTGTCCCTCTGCTTATACTTTTTTCCATGGTCAAATTCTATCCCTGCTTGTAAATAAAGCACAGAAATCACCAGGGAGGTACTCATACAACTTTGAACAGAATCTGACCTGCAATGCAAAAATTAACCTGATTGTTCTTCTCCTGCACTTGTGAAATTACTACTTTGCTTTAATGGGTTATTCCCTCAAACACCTTAGTCCTCAGTCATCGAATACCTCCTGTGTTGGGCTACACTGCTGTGTTCAGTCTGTCTTTCTCACAGCAACACCACCTCATACCAGTCAACAGTCTGGTGATTACAAAATTCACTCTGATGGAAAGAATTACAGGCATTAATCCCCTCAGGAAGGAGGATGGCTGGGTTGGAGTCTCCCACACATGTGGTGAGCAGTCTAGCGGATAACAGCTCTGCTAATGACGAAAAGGGAACCAGAACCACTGCCACCTCCTGGGTTTTGAAAGCAAAGATTGACCTTTGCTCCCTTTTTGAAAGAAAGGGCTTATGATCCTAATTTCAAGAGAGCATGAATCCAAAATGCTCCCTAGAGAAAGGTGCTCAGCCCTGGATGGAGGCAGGATTTAAGCACGTTCCTACTTCAACTACTGCATAGAAAACGTGCAGATTCATCATCTCCTTCAGGCTGCTCTGGCTGGTGTAATTTTAACAAAACACCAGCAAATTCTGAATCATTTGGCCCCCTCCACCTTCATGGAAACCCACCCCCCCTGGCCTCAGCCAGACCAATCTTCCCTTTGGTACAACCAACTTCAGAGAGTAAGGAAATGCCATAACCTGGACCTGCTTCTTCTGGGTCTGAAAGTCTCTGCTGGAAATCAGTTACCCTCTCGTCAGACATCTCCTGAAACGTGTTTAAATCATCTTTGACAGCAACTGAAGCAATAGTTTAGAAGCAACGTTTGGCCCCTTGGAAAAAGAAACCAAGAAGAGTGTGCCTTCTGCCTAAGCAGGCCACAGCTTCTCTTTGGGGCTTTGCCCTGCTCCCAGGGTAGGATAATGGTGGTGAGAAACAAAGTGTTTTCACAGAATCACAGAGTATTCTGAGTTGGAAAGGACCCAAAAGATCATCCAGTCGAACTCCTGGCTCTGCACAAGACAGCCCCAACCATCCCACCATGTGGCTGAGAACCCCATTTCCCTGAGGAGCCCACGCCATTGCTCAACAACTGCCACCCATATTGGATT
The DNA here is from genome assembly GCA_026770055.1 of Myrmophylax atrothorax. Lineage (NCBI taxonomy): Eukaryota > Metazoa > Chordata > Aves > Passeriformes > Thamnophilidae > Myrmophylax > Myrmophylax atrothorax. Next base: position 14,293,230 of record JAOXXN010000175.1, on the reverse strand, counting down.
CAATAAATGACATACTAAAACCTAAACCTGAGCAGGCATCACTAAACTGTGCAATCATGCCTCCAATTATCTCTAATTCACTCCTCAGGCTTGCACCTCACTCAGAAAGCAGAGGGTGAGAACATGTGTCAGTGTATCATGTTTTATGGGAACTGTAAATTGTAGCTGTGCTAGAACACTGCCCACTGCCAGAGTTTCTCTATTACAAGAAAATCAACCATAAAATAATCCAAAGCAAAATATAAACCCAATTTAAAACAAGAAACAGATGTTTATTGATAGAGACCTGATACTTTCTTCATCTCCTGATAGAAGCCTGTCTTTCAACATCTCTCCATGGCACGGCCAAGTTCAAAGCCTTGTAAATTTCTGCATCTTCCTTTACAGATTTGGATTGCTTTAAAAATTAAAAAAAAAAGAAAAGAAAAGAAAAGAAAACAAACTTAACCAATCAATTTTATTAAACTTTGAAAAGCTGACTCAGAAGCTGCGCAATAGCTCTGATTCAGCTTTCTTAGCCGAGTCAAAGCATCTGGCCACGTGATTCAGAAAACACCGCTCTGAAGTCCAGCAAGAGCTGCTTTCCAAAGGAGGAAATGCCTGTTTTCTCTCGTAATCTTTGTGCAAAATTTCCTGGGTAGCACTACAGGCATTTATTTAAATATGATACAAGTAAATACTATATTCACAACTCTCTTATTCTTCATACAATGTTTCAAACCACAGTTAAATACAAACATTTACCATTTGGCCCAATGCCAGCAAAGACAAATTTTTCCTTCCGAGTCAGTGGTAAAATCTCATTCAACATCCACCTCTTCCTCTGAAAACTCTGGCACAACACTGTTCACTACTAAGGCCATGAACTGATGGACTGGGGAAGGAAAAAATAAAAATATACTCTTTTTCATTAGAAAAATAAAATAAAGCCACCCTGAAGATATCCTGCCAACAAGCTAACAGGCTACTAGATAACTGACTGGTCCTGCCAAAACTAAGTGCCAAAAGAATAAACATGTGCTTTCTTACAAAATACACGAAACAGAATCACAGACTAGCATGAAATGCTACCCTAAAATTACCTGAGTCACTTTAAATCACAGAATACAGACATCATGTGGGATCTCCGAGGCACTGCACAGGCAGCTGAAGTCTATGGTGTTAATGATTTTTAGCTTAAAAGAAAATTCTAACCAGCTAATCTGTCTTGCAGTGGTTTCATGCCACTGAGTTTCAGAAGGTACTTACTAAAACACTTTGACTTTCTTGCTAAGTGGGAACCTACCAAGTCCCTGGGAATAGGGCACCAATGACCGACCCATTGTACCACTCCTGCTAATTCCACTCCTCAATTAGAGCCCCTTTTGGCACACACACGGCTCACTTCCCTTTGCATCCCTGCACCTGCAGGCTCTGGTTTCTACACCGAATATCTACATTTCCACTGTCATGCAATTTCAACCCGAGTTTGACAAGCTTTAATAAATTCGTCACAGATCACCTTAAAATGTACAATAATTGATCTTCAAGCTCCATAAATATTCAGTAGGATCTGCATATGAAATGTAGAAAGCTGTTACATAATTCCTGTGAAGATATCTGAAAGAGGACAGTACCAGAATGCCACCTGTATAACTGAGATTAATTAAGGCACAGAGCCCTTACTTAGGAAAAAGTTATTTAAAAGGACCACACAGCACCCGGGTTCTTTCATGACTGAGATCAGCTTTTGTCTGCCTTCATGAGAAAAGCTGGAGTAAAGAAATGTCCTTCTAATGAACAAAATATTTCCAGGACTTGTATTTTGCAAAGTGCTTCTGTCAAAAATTCTGGAATTTTACATGGGTTTTTTTAGTTACAAAACTAAAGATAACAAATAAAACCAATCCTGTAGCCTGTAACTTGTGGTTCATTATTATCTGATAAGAGTCTGGTTTTTCAAGTATGGGATTAATAGTACATTTAATCCATCTTGGTAACAACACAGGCAGCAGACAGCAAAAATTATTATTGTTCAGATAATAAAATGTTGCATTTTTAGATTATTGGTGTTGTCACTACAGTCACAACAAACATTTTCACCCTCCCTTCTCTTGTTCTGTTGTAATTCTACGAAAATGTGCTGGCTCTGCAGAAACACAAGGGTCCATGTCAGGAAAGCTTTTACAAGGCTAAGAACCACCTCGCTACTTTTTTTTACCTCAATCACTGGGTTGAAAAATTTCAGGTTTATCTGCCAAGAGTGACTATTTTAATATCTGCAGAATTAGACAGCCAGTGTCTAAGAATTCGTCAAGAACGAGATGACAAGCTCTTGGAACACTGATTCTAGTTCTCAGTAAATGCAGAGGCTAAAGAAGGCTGCAAAGAAAATAAAACACTAACATAATTTAAAACAAAAATAACCCCAAACCCCAGGGTGACACTGATAGGTTAGCTTGATATCAGTCTTGCACAAAATCAAGGTACATTATCAACAGAAAAATAAAGGATGGTGGTAAAAAGGCAATGCTAAACATAGGCCTACAGAAAATAGGTCCAGCTAAATAAATTTGGTATGGCTTTCTGACAAGAATATAGGTTGGACTGGATAAAAATACCTTGTAGTTTCTGACCTACTATACTTAGATCTCTGTAAGATTTAGTGCCACACAACAGTCTGATTTAGAAGTTATTCAACACGAAGAAAACCTGGAATCTAAAACCACTTCATAAATTATTAGGGAGGCTTCGGAAAAATATTTTAAATCCACCTCGTCAATAGTTAAAGCTGTTTTCTTAGCTCTTAAAAATCAGAGCTCATTATAGCCTAGAATACTATAAAAAGCTTCTTCCCTTTTAACTTTTTCTGCAGTTGGGGAAAAAATATAAATACATACAGTTAAAGAAAAAGGAAGGAGGTATAAAGTCACCTTAAACTTTGGCTCTCATAGATTGTTTTTCATGAAAGAAAACTTCAGCTTTAACAGATTTCCTCAATAAAAAAACAAACCGTGTACTTAAAAGCCATATTTTCAGGGAAAAAATGCTAATGAAAAATCAGAGCCAGTTCCACACACGTGTAACATCTTGCAGTACTAAACTTACCTGGCTTAGATTTCTTGCAATCCAGAGTCACCTGGAAACATTACAGAGGATCATTTAACACTTTTGACAAGGACAGATGTGCAACGAATTATTATGTATAAGCTGCTTCAGGGTCTTACCATATGGCACACATGAAGGAATTCAAGGAAAAAGGGAAAAGGCATCACATTTAGCTTGGTTGAAAACACACACAGGTACTTATTCCAAAAGAGCTGGCACAGAGTCAGGTGCTATACCCTGTGCAAGACATTTTTTCCTATTGCAGGAACCCCTAGTGATGCTTTAAGGAAGGTCCAATGCCACTCAGTGTTTCTGCTGGTCAGTTGAAGGATTATATAAAAGACTGTAGCTGACAGACTCTGCACAGAATACTGGTGAAGGACAAATAAATAAGAGTAGGTCATCCCTGCTCCAGAGATCTACATCACACATCAGACTGAATTAATGGAAAACCAGGACTGTGTACAGCCCAGTGCAATGCACAGGAAGCAAGGGTTGTTTTGTACTTACAAGACGAGGCATTCCACCTGGAAATGGAGCAAATCAAAAGGCATTGTGAATTCTCAAATGTATATAGAAACCCAGTAAGCTGGGACTGCCTTCCTGGGCAAAAATATCTCATGGATGTTTAATACGGCAAAATAAAGCAGGAAAGAGAACAGGCTATTGCATCAATATGTAACCTTAGTGAGATTCTTGATGATGTATTTACCAAGTTCTGCTTCCCATTCAAAATGAGAAAAGTTAATGAACATTGGTGATGCCTGAAAGCCCTGCCTTAAGAAGAAAAATAATGGCTTTGTTTTCAAAATTGTTCTTATGAGCCTAAGACCCAGACCAGAGAATTTCATAGAAGCTTGTAATTAGCAACACAGATGAAGAAAAAAATGGCACAAAAATCACTAAATATTATTAACTACTCATATGGCCTGCTGTACTCTAAATTAATTACTCAAGGACTATCTATTTGTCATTGTGGAGAGTTTAATAAGACTATCTGACCAACAGTGGAATGATGAACAAAAAGTGAGAAAAGATTGTATTGGATTAAATGACAGAAAATAACACAGACGTTCTAAGATGATTAAATAAATAATTGTAGATTTTCACCTACAATAGTCTTCAGTTCTGACCAACTTCTGTAGCAAAACCAGAAAGGGCTCAATAAATGGTAAGAGCTCAGAGAGGGGCAAGAAAAATATTAAATTTTGATAAAAGCGGAGGCTACAAGATGCTTAAGACTTCCAAGGGGAAATCAGTGGGTCAAAAGGGAAAGGCAGCAACTATATAAAATTTGCATAGAGAAGTTCAGTAAGGTCTTCTTCTCAACCTTTGGCAAAATATTAGGGCTATATCACAGTGACCAAAGCCTTAAGAAAAACAAGGGTTTTAGTCAAACCAACTATATTAAATGGCAACAAAATCAGAGTTCATAAAAGTGAGCATTTTCAATAGTGCTTACATAGCTGATGAATGCATGGCCCATTCTTTGGCCCAAACTTTGCTTAATTGGATAGTTAGGTTTTCACATAATTATATCACTCATCAATCACACAAGAACAAATAAAAATTTCAAGAACAGAAATCACTTATCCAAGTTTGCTATGTTGGAAATTCTTTATTCCTCAAAGTTCAGGCAGAGTTTTAAACACCACTCCCAGTAATGCTTTCCCAATAGCACTTTCCAAAGAACCCCACCAGTTGCCTATTGAAGACAAAGTACTGACTCAAAACAATCTACAAATCGTTAAATAGCTGTTAAATGCCGCTATCCAGAACAAAAAAGCACCTCTTAATCACTCACAGCTCTAAAACCAGGAACAGCACAGACCACAGCACACATTAACTTTGTTCTTTTCTCACTCTGATTTCCCGCACCACCCTAAGACTGTCAATGAAACGTGCTGAGCAAAACAAGACTGGGAGCGACTTAACTGTGCAGGCCAAAATGAAGAGGGAACAGGAAGACGTCAAGCTCTGGAAATCTCATGTGCCACAATATACACTCCACTATACCAGCTTTAGCATTGCCCAAGTGTCCAAGTCCGCGGACCAAAAGCCTAAGACTCAATACACGGTAACATCACAGCATCTCTTTTTTTTCCAGACATGCCATTTTTCTCCAGCGCCAGTTTAGTTTTGCCAGGGCAGGAAGAAACAAGTATCGCTCCTATCTGCTAGTGACAGCCAAACTCGCTAGGAAACGTATCAGAATAATGATCTTTTGCACGCCCCCAGCCCTGCTGCTTGTCCTCTCAGCCCCAGGGGGGGATGAGCCCAGGAGTGGCCAGCGCGGCTCCCTCGCACCTGCACAAGCACATCCTCCACATCCTCCGCATCCTCGCCAGTGACCAGCACCGAGGGGCCGTGCTCCTGCTCCCTCCGGCCACAGAGACTGCACAGCCACCACAGCGAGTCCCACCACCCTCACCGCGCCATGGCCATGGCACAGGGCACCATGTCAGGGCTGTCCGCCTGCTCCCCTGTGCCACTGTCGCCATGGCAGGACCGTCCACCTGCTCCCCTGTGCCATGACCACCACCACCACTGCCGGGACCCAGGGCAGGCCCATCCTCCTTCTCCCTGGTGCCACCACTGTCATCCCCGCGGTGCCGGGCACCATGGTGGGACCATCCCCCTGCTCCCCCGTGCCATCACCAGGCGCTGGGCGCCACCGTGGAACCAACCCCCACACCTCTATGGCATCACCACCATCACCACCACCACGGCAGGTAGGACGGCAGTGCCGGAGCCCTGTGCGGGGCGGACGGCACCGGGGCGGATGGCACCGGGGAGGATGGTGGTGATGGCACCCCTGGGAGCACACCCCAAGCCGAGAGCGCTGTGGAAGCGCGGCCGAGCCTT
>JAOXXN010000175.1:14233258-14269478 GCA_026770055.1 Myrmophylax atrothorax | reverse complement strand
CTGCAAATACTGTCTCAAACTAACTCCAAGTTTACCTTGGGGAGCCCAAGACCTTATAAAGCAAGGCATCATGTCTAAAGTTACAAGCTGCTTTCTACATTTTCTAGCAGGTGTCTTAAATGAGTTGTTTGAAGACATAATATTGGAAAGCCAAGGTTGTTCATATTTATATTAGAAATCATTTACCCTTCAGAGGAAGCTCTGTTACAGAGTTAAGGAAAAAAGTCATATATAAAGCAGGGGTAAAATCTGTTGTGCATGACACACAGATTTTTGCAATGATTTGCCTGGGTAAAGGTTATTTAATTCAGTGAGATATGTCATACTCAAGTGTTTAAATTAGAAACCTGCTCTGAGCTGAGCATCTTTGATTAGACAAAGAGGAGAACGGTAATCACTTGGAGCACTGCACACAAGAGGTGAGCAGCCACTCAGAATCCCTGATTTGTAACTTATTTATGCACTGCAGAGCCCACACACCTTAATGGTTTAGATATTCTGCTTCATGTCAAATGACAAAACATTCCTTGTGTGAGCAGACAGTCACTCAGAGGCAGGTCATATATCTTTCTAAATAGCAACAGAGCAATCTTGCCCTCTCTGGCTGAAGGTCTCTTGAGACACAAACATCCTGAGGTGGCTCCATTTCAATATGCATCATTTGAGAGCCTGCTATGGGCAAGTTCAAGCAGACAGCAAAGTTGTAAAGGTGCTTCTCCATATACAAACTGTGATCATTATTGTATGCTGTGAAAGTACCAACACTTCACTGTGCACAGTGACCACTGGAAAGTTGCTTCGAGAAACATTGTAAGGACCCAACAACAGACCTCTGTATCACAGAATGGTTTGGGTTGGAAGCAATCTTGAAGATCATCTAGTTCCAACCCCCCTGCTATGGAGAGGGACAAGTTCCACTAGACCAGATTGCTCAAAGCCCCATCCAACCTGTCCTTGAACACCTCCAGGGATGGGGCATCCACAGCTTTTCTGGGCAACCTGTTCCAGGGCATCACCATTCTCACAGGGAAGAATTTTTTCCTCATATCTAATTTAAACCTACTGTCTTTCAGTTTAAAGCCACTCAACTTTGTCCTATCACTACATTTTGTAAAACTATACGGGGTATGTGTGGAAAGCCTGAGCCAATGAGCTCCCTACACAGATTCATCAGAAACAAGGCAGCACCTCCACTCCGAGCACTGACCTCTTGCAAGCACAGTAACAGGAGCCTGGGGCTTCTGATTTGCCTTCAAATCTAGACCTTTCCCTGGGGTTGAATTGCAGATACTGGAGCTGGGAGTTTCTGTCCTCAGGTTCCAGGACCAGGGAATCAAAGCTGCTTGCTGAAGGACCAAAGCCCTTGTGGCAGGGATGATGAAGTTGTGCAGCCAGTGTAGGAGCATCATGGCATGCAGCAGGCTCCAGGATGGGGTGCATCCTCCACAGCTTTAAAAGAAACCTTCTGGAAGGAAACAGTATCACCACTTAAAGTGTGGGCACCTCTGTCCTGTGCAGTCGAGAGCAGATTCCCAGCAGCCTACTCCCACTCCCCAGAGACAATAGCTTACAGTCTTATCCCAGAGGGGGAGGAGAAGTGAAAAGCTACAAGCACCTTCCTCTGAGGTTGCACAGATACTGCTGTTACATTTAGGGCAATGTTTAGTGGCATCAGCGCACACCGTGCTCAGCAGCACATTTGAAATCTGTCATGTCTGGGATCAGCAGACAGATCTTTGCCTGCTGTCTTTGCTGGTACATTAGCACATCTCACATTAATTCATCAAATTAAGAGCCCTGCAGTAAAGCAAAGAAAACTTGTTGGAGAAAAAAACAAAAATAAAATCAAAAAAAGTTGTTTAATATTCCACAGGATTTTGTCTTGGATACTTCAAACAACAGCATCCCTACCCTGCGGTGTTGCAGGTGTCCCTGGGACAAAGTCTGGCTGGGAGGAGTCATAGAATAGTTTAGGTTGGAAGAGACCTCTGTCCTCATCCATTCCAATCACTAATTCAGCACTGCCATATCCACCACTGAACCACGGCCCTAAGTGCCACATTCACACGTTTTTGAACACTTTCAAGGATGGTGACTCCACCACTGCCCTGGGCAACCTGTTCCAATGCCTGACCACCTTTTAAGTGAAGAAACTTTTCTTAATGTCCAAAATAAACCTTCCCTGGTGCAACTTGAGGCCATTTCCTCTTGTTCTGCCACTTGTTACCTGGAAGCAGAGACAGACTCTCACCTGGCTACAACCTCCTGTGAGGGAGTTGGAGAGACTGAGAAGGTCCCCCCTGAGCTTCCTTTTCTCCAGGCTGAACACCCCCAGCTCCCTCGGCCAATCCTCATCAGACTTGTGCTCCAGACCCTTCCCCAGCTCTGTTCACTTCTCTGGACATGCTTTCAGCATCTTCCTTGTAGTGAGGGGCCCAAAACTGACCACAGGATTTCAGGTGTGGCCTCACCATTGCCAAGTGCATTGCCCTGGTCCTGCTGGCCATAATGACCATCATCTGAAGGCTCCCCTATCTAAACCAACTATCTGAAATGGGGCCGTGCCCCTCCTTGAAATCAGATTCACATGGGGCATCTCCAGGACATCTGTTCTTGTGACTATAAACCCTTTGTATGTTTGGCCTTTCATTTCTAGACAGGCTCCTTCAAGCCCTAGCCCTCCTCACATCCCCAAGGAACCATTAACTAATGAATAATTGAAATACCTGATTTTGGAGCAGTGTCTCAGAGCTCATACCATGTGAGACCTGGCATTTGGCTCCCATCACATGCACCTGTGAGAGGGGGTCTCTGGAGAAAGAGCCGATGACTTTTCCATGGTAATTACCTTCAGCAAGACGCAGTTACAGCACAGCAGTGTGTTACTGACAAAATGGCAAAGCAGCAAGGCTCTGCTATCATCACAGCCCCCCTCCCTCTGCCCTCTCCCTATAAACTAATGGGCTGTATTAAAGTGGAGAAGTTTCTGAGTACTCAGATTAAAAAAAAACAACAAAAAAACCACAACAAAACAAAAAAAACCAAATTAAAAGCAACCAACCAAACAAAAAACAGCGGTCTGGGCCAGGAAAGTCCCAAATGTTCATGAAGTATTTGGCACCCTTTAGATTCCAACTAGCAAGAAAGGAAAGAAATATTAAGCTATGAAAAAGACTGGCTTTGTACTCTTTACAGTCTTACTGACAGCTAACTAGTATTCAGATCACAGATATTGAGAAAAAAAACCCCACAGGATTTTTCAAAGATCTTCCACCACAGATACTAGTCACAGCTGCCTGTGGTGGAGTGACAGCCCCTCTCTCCTCAACATCAACACCAGAGACATGAGAAATGACAAATGTGAGACTGAGTTTAAGGGAGAGCCCTGGGGTAGGGAGACCTCAATACCTGCAAGCTGTGGAAAAGCTTTGTCAAGAACAGCAGCAGCAGCATGAAAGGACCAGGATGGTTCCTGGAAGAGGAAAGCACTGTCACACCGGCAGGAAAGAGAAGCAGCGACCAGTGGAATGATTGCCTACGCCATTTAGCAGCATTTTAATGCCAAAGAGCTTTTAACAAAACCCCCCTTCAAGGCACTTAAAGCTGATAGGATGTCACAGGATGAGAAGGAGGATCCTTTAATGCATTAATAAATAGAGGGATAAAAAACTCAAAACCCACAAGGCTAGGAATAAGTCCTAGTTATTCAACAAAGAAGGAATGTGCCCAGGGATCTGTACTGCTCACTGTAGTCATAGGTGGCCTAAAAAGTCATTTAAAAGCAAGATGAAGTTTTTAGGCAAGATAAGTCAGAATAGCAAAAACTGGAGATTTTACATATGTACATGCACACAGGGATATTTTATATATAGCTTATATATTGTAGATATTGCATAATAATATATTATAGATTGTGTATAGAGAAGCCAAAATATCACAGAATATACTGAGTTGGAAGGGACCCTTAAGGATCATTGAATCTAACCCTAGACCTGCACAGGACTATCCCCAAGAGTCACATCATGTGCCTGAGAGTATATATATTATTTTTAACATATGTACAGACACACAGGTCTATATAAGCTAATGGCCATTCCTTCTTCTACCATCTTTCCCTGGGTACCAGGTGCCAGCCACCCTCACAGGGCAGATGTGGAGGGCAGCAATACCAAACAACACACAGCAGCATGCAGGCTCCAAGGTGGAAACTACAGCAGAATCACTTTAGCAGCAAGTTAAATATATTCCTTCAGAGCAAACCAAGTGCCTGGGCTCCCCTACTGTCGCAGAAACCAAACCCTCCTGTTCTCCCTGGGGCAGCACACTCAGCTGTACAACATAAGCCCAACTCCCCCCCAGCCATGCCGGGGGTCAGGCAGGCAGCCAGGACAGTCACTCTCTGCTGAGAGCCACACAACTCCCAAAGAGTCCACAAGGGCAGTGTGCATTTTTGAGTCATTATGTGATGTTGCAGCAATTGGTACCACAGAGTTTAGAAAGGTGTTTCAATTCATTTGCTTATTAGGTAAAGTTCAAGCTCTTCTCCATTACTTTAACAAACAGGTTGAGCACTTCAATTGATCTCAAACTACCTATTGGCCTCTGTTAGCTCCTAAACTCATTAGGATACATATATCCAGCCAGGAATCTTGTTATGAAATAATTGTTAACAGCAAAATGCTCTCAGGTTTGCAGCAGAGCACACAGATCGAGTGGCCTCCCGCTCAAGGGGACAGTCCTGCCTTTCCTAAGCACTTGGTGCTTACAAAAAGAAGATGCAAGGCCTAACTGCACCTTCCTTAGGCTACTGGAATACAAGCTTTGTGCTCAAGACAGCTACACAACTGAATTAGGTCAAGGACACCAACAACCCTGTAACTCAGATTAATACCAGTGTTTGTTTTCTGGTATATCAGCAAATCTTTAGCGTGAGGAGACATTTCACATACCTGTAAGGCAGCACAAAACAGCTCTCCATCTGCTCAGCCTGAGAAGTCCAGCACCATGACCTCTCTCCCAAGAGCTCTACAGAAAAAGGGTGTTTTCCTTTTATCAGGGTTTCTGAGCTGATTTGCAATACCCAGCAGCTGAGAGCTCCCAGATAAATGCCTAAGGTAGAGCTGCAAAACATTTTTCTGGTCTAGAAAAAAAGGAGAGAACCAGAACCAAAATGTTCTCTTGTGAAGGCTCTGGCTGTAACAAGTCAGGGAGACAGCATATACGTCCAAAGCATGGTTATCACCCCAAAAAGCTAAAAGGCAATTTGCTTAGGAGTCCTTTTCCACCATGTTCTATGTATGCATCAAACATCATAAGAAAAATGGCCACTTCAGATTTCAAGTCTCCAGACTCAGCCTTGACCTTCTCTCAACTCCAATGCCCACTGTCCTGTTGTAGTTGTATCAGTGGTCTCTTTACTCCCACAGGGGAGGTGAATCCCTTCAAACTCTGCATTAATCTACACAAACCTGCTTTCTCCCCCATATCTCTGAGGTGCTGCTTGCCTGTCCTGGACATCAGCATGCCACCCACATCCCAGACCCCAAACATCCCCCCTGGCACCCCAGACCCACTTTGCACCCACACAGTGGCCAGGCTGGGGGGCCTCTCCCTCTCAGGGGGCAGCCAGGCCAGGGCTTAGAGCACCATTGCTCCTCAATCAGAGTCCAGCATCCTGGACACAACCCAGGCTAGGATCTTCTGGATGAATTCAGATCCATGTGGAAGAACTTTCCCTTTAACCCAGCCCTCATTATCCTCTAAATGGGGTAAGAAGTCTGCAATTCTTCTGCAGTCTCAAGGGCTGGAATATATATTGGAGAAGAATTAAGCATTCCTCTCTAATTTGCCATGCTTACCCACTCTTTCCTCCACGTATCCTTGAGAACTCCCAGCATTGTTCGGCCTCAGGATGCGTTCACCAGAAGGCTTTAGGTGCTCATTAATTAATGCTTAATTTGTGTGGGCTCTGCTTACAATTATAATGCAAATCATTATCAAATTGTGTTGTGTTTGCAGCTGATCCAAATCCAGGCTCTAAAATGCTAAAAGAGGAAAGACAAATTGAGGAGTGTATGTGCAGGTAATAAAGCTTTTACTGTCCTCAGAGGCTTTGCAGTAACCTTGGGTCATATGTACTACGAGCATAAATTTAGAGGAGAGATAAAAAGAGCTGTAATGGCTGAGTCTTGCAGAATGTGCGAGTTAAGAGCTGCTGTTGGAAAGAAACTACAGATAAACACTCACTGATGTGTTGGTTATTAATGGGATGTTTTTATATAAACTCTTCTTTTTCTAGAAATGTGATAGATTTTTACCAGAGGAGAAAAAAGGAGCTTTCCTCATACAGTTTAATCATTGTGTATGTTGCCTGGTACTAACACAGCATTTGACAAAGCCACGTCTAGTATGATCTGGTTTTAATTTGTGCTCTTTATTACAGTTTGTTGTAGCTGCCTAATTAAAATTTGTCAGGGAAGTAATCAGCCTTATTTCCGCAGTGAGATCAGTTTAATAAGAAGGTAATTCTGCAATTTGTTTTCATTAATTAATTAGGCAAAACCGTATAAAATCCACACAGTGGCGTATAAACACAGGGAAGCCATGACACAGTGTCCAAGGAAAAAGGGACCTATGGACTTTCTGTCTGCCATGTGGATTTTGCCCCTGCCAGCTTCAGAGTAACAAACTGACATATAACGCTTAACCTGGATGTCTCTGCTAGTACGGAGACCATGAAAGAGCATTATGTGTGGATAGAGGCAGAACAAGAGAAATCCACCAGGAAATGAGGGAAAGGGGTTAACATCTGTACATAGGCTTCCTCCAACAGGCCCAGGTGTCAAAGTAAACAAATTCCATACTCCTGGGAAAACTAGTCAAAGGAATAGTGGGAAACCTCTCTGGGCCACTGCTAGAGGAGGAGAAAGAGTCTCAGGGTTGGGTTGTAGATCTTTTTGCTTGCCCTCACTGTAACAATACTTGGGCCATTCCTAGTATGAGCCAGTTTCATTTTCCAAACTCAAGCAGAGACCTGGCATAGATCAATTTATCCAGTCAAAGAGTTGTCTGACCTCAGCTGCCTTTCCAGAGAGCTCAGTTTTCAGTTTGTAACATTAATCTTAACAAGGCTCCTGGTAATCACATGCAGCAAGGCAAAACTCACCGAAGATCATCTACAGTGATATTTGTTCTCCTTTGCTCTGGTAGTGCTGGGGTGGCCAGAGGCCAAGGAGCTGCTCTGTGCAGGAGGTTGACAGTGTGGAAGAGCTCCTGGTGTCCTGTACATCATTTATTGATCATCTCAGGGCAAGCAGGGTCTTGATTTTGCCCACTGATGAGCTGCTGCATCCATTTTTGCTGCTGGTTTTACTGGAGGGTTAGAAACATGCTCACTCGAGGAGCTGCTTCCCTCCACCCAAGAGGTCCTGCCCTCTCACTGATTTCAGCTGCAGCTTCCTGGGAACATGTGCCATGGTTTGTGTTTCTCTACACATCAAGGTCCAGCAGACAGCAACCAAGAAAGCAGGATCATGGCAAGGAGAATCAGAGGAAGAGGAACTCACAAATGGAAATTGGTCTCTTGGTTCCAGAGTTTGCACTGCAGATGTCTGAAATATGAAGGTGCCACCCATCCTTGCAAGGGGCTGCAGCTTGTGCTGCTGTGAAGTGAGGAGCCATCACCTGAGGGACATCTTGGGCTTTGGAGTCCCTTCCTGACCAGAGGCCCTTGGTGCACCAAGTCCTGTTTGAGACTCAGTGGCTCTTTGGCAAGACATTACATGCTCATTCACTATAAACTTCGATCTGCATTTTGGCCCAGAGGAAACAAGTACCACCTGTGATCCTCTACAGGAGATCCTCTCCAAGCTGGTTGTTTTGGGGCCTTTGAATGAGAGGAATGATCACCAAGGCACCACACCAGGTGTACACAACCAGCCTCTGCTATGGACACCTGTTGCTGGGCTTAGGGCAGTCCCATGAGTTTCCTAATGTTTATTTTGGAGCATCATGGTTTCAGCTCCTCTGTATGTGCTGGGTGCTGGGATTGACTTTTGTTATGGCTATGCATAGCATAAACTCCTACAATAACAATGAATAAAAGATCAGTCCCGTGGCTCCAAATCTATCTAAGTTTAATGGCTGTTTTGCACGGTTGGGGATTAGAGAGACAGCCTGATTTATCTGGATGCTGAACGTCATTTGCTGTTTATCTTTGCTGGATGAGGACTCAGATATAGGGCAATAAACACTTATACAGGGGTAAGGGAACATCAGGTGAGCAAAGTGAGGAGAGAAGACAGCTTCACTAGAAACCTTGTAAACCACTGACAGCAGTAAAAGTCAATGCAGGATTAAAAGCTATCAGTTCAGAAAGCCATAAACCACCATCTCTTCTACATCTCTCTTTCCTGACTGAAACAAAGAGATTTTAGTTTTTAAAGGAGACATTTCAGAGTGCTCCTTTGAGGCTCACAAACCATCACACTTTGGAGAGAACATAATTCTGGGACAAAGCTTTTCATCTGCTCTGTTTGAGCTCATAAGGGGATGCACCACATACCATCTTTCTGATTCATTCCAACTCTCCTGAAGAAGGTTTTCCTACCATGTAGCCACAATTTAACTGCTTTCTTGGCAGTCTATGATGAAAACCTCTACCTCTCTCTGCAAAGAGACCTGCTGCAATAACCGCTGGAGGGGATGTTGCTGTCAAAAAGCTTTCATGGGCCAGGACACATGGCAGCACTGAGATGGGGTGTGCATCACACACATGCCTGCAAAATGTATGCAACCATGGCAAGTGTTATTTAACACGAAAAAGTAAACAACAGTTACTTTGAGGGAGAAAGAGACAGGTAAAATGCCTCTCAGACTGCAAGGTCCCCTCAGCACCTAGACTCCAATGCCTCAGACATGAGGTCTTACTGAAGGTGCAGTAATGGCAAGACAGTTGAAGAGTGTATTTCTCCTTCCTGAAAGTTTTATGAAAAATTGTCCATACAGTGTGTGTTGCCCTGGGCTCCCAGCAGAAAGTTCAACATGCAAAACGCTGCCCTGACTCACCTCCTCAAAGTCAGTGGACTGGGACCTGTGAGAGGTCCTTAGAGATTAGACCAAAGCCAGGTTTTCAAAACTTTCCAAGTCCAGGAGGCCAAGGAGTTAAGACCAGATACAAAGTAAGAAGTCATGGGGAGAAGCTGTAGGTGTTCAAATTGAAGTGCAAGCATGAACTTGTCTTCCTGAGCGGATACTTGGAAATGGAATCTGAAGATCTGAGGCTGAAACTCTCTCTGACCCCATTTCTCCTCTGGAAGTTGTCTCACGTAACTCCAGAGATGACTTAGTCTTTTCAGACAGAACTTCAAGCTTAGATCTGCAGTACCTTCCAGGGTGGTTGTTCACACCTGAACACTGGAACAGCAAAAATCCCAACCCAACCTCAAGCCCACAGAGGTCAGGTCTTGACTAGCTACTCTTCATATCACCTTCACTTCTGGGGGTATCAGATACTGATATGATGTTCCCACTTGCTGAGGCAGAGCAGCCTGCAGATTTCATCAGTTCAGCTGCTGCTCAACTTCTTAGCACTTGTGTGGGCTGTGCTATGAGAAATCAATGATGAACTCCCATTGCTTCCAATAGGAGTAAGCTAGGAACAAAATAAAGCACAACAGTAGCCTTTTAAGCAAGCTTTCAGCCAGCTCCCTGAGGATGCAGCCAGACATGCTGTCTACACCAGATCAGCTTCAAAGCTGATTGCTGAGGGTGCTCAGGGCAGTCACAAATAGTCTGAGTTAATGAAAGAGCATCTTCCACAGCTGAGCTGCAAACTTCTGCCTACTCCTAACTCTGAGGTGCTGAGGCTCTTCCAAGTGCATTCTTCTGCTTTTGAGCATCAGGTGGGAATTTGAAGGACTGACGCAGATCAAGCCTTGCATATCCCATTCACTTTGTTCAGAAACTCCTGCAGAAAGCACCACAGTGCCCCTTGGTTTTTGCATGAGGAGCCCAGTGTAGGCTGGCATCCAGTTCCAGCTATGCTACATGTGCTCAGCAAGCCACTTGGTTCTTCTGTGCTTCTGATTTCTTGCCTAACATTTGAATATCTTTGCTATTGAGTTGTTCGGGAATTGCTTCTCACTTTGAATTTTCCCTGTGCTTAGCACAAGGGGCTTTTGATCCAAGCCAAGGACTCAGGATGTTGTTCACAACACACTGCATTGGAAGAGAAAGGGTTGCATATGGTGAGATGACAGAGTGAATTGATCTGATAAAAGGCTCTTAAGTCATTAATTCAAGTTGTGCAAGATTTAGAAACATTTCAGCAATAAGAGAAACTGTGTTAGGGCCCTAGCAATTTCAAAGAACTCTTTCTTAATTGGCTTCACAATATTGTTCCTTTCAGTCTTTTTTTTTTGGTAACAGAGGGATATTAGGAAATTTATGCTTACAGCATCACCAGTAGCTCCCAAATAAGCTTTTCAGGGCTGTGCTGTGTTTTCTTTGCTTTAATAATAGGAAAGCTGCCTAGAGACTCAAGTTCAATCCATCTATCTACCACAGAAAAGGAGCATCAGCTGATATTTTAAGCTTTCACTGATATTTTAATCTTTCACTGGTTTTCTACCTGGCCAAAACCCCAGGGGATGGGGGAAGACACTGAGCAACACCAGGGACACATGTGAATGTGAAACTGATACCAGCACGAATGAGGCTACCAGATTAAGTGCCCATTTTGTTCTGGGGTGCCTGGTTTTTCCTCCTCTTCCAGCCCTGTGCTGCCATATCCCATCTCTGGGAGGTGTGATGGACACCCCATAGGAGCAGTCACCCTCAGCATGGGGCCACCAGTCCCTGAGGGGGGATGTGTGGCAAAGGCATCTCCACTTGCCACTGCTTTGATGCTGCCTATTCTTGCAACACACCATCACAGCAAGGAGCTTTGCCAATACCAGTTTTTATTTGTAGGAGGACCAGCTGTGAATGTTTAGCCTCCAAACCAGGCCATGCCCTCGCTGAGGTCCAAACCCTGCACCTCACCTGCTGAGCTTCAGACCTCACTCTATGCATTTGGATTTCTTCTTTCAGCTCCATCCCAAGTTGCACAGACCTTCCCTCTTCAAACAACTCCTATTGCAATGTGTGTCCTTCCTTTGCATCAAAATCCATTACAAAATATCCTCTTAGCTTCTGGAAACACTAAGAGCCTTTTTATGTCAAGGAGTTAAATCTCGTTACTCAGCTGGCATTAATTTCCCTCTTTTAGCACCAAAGGGTTTGATCCCTTCCTGTTAAAAATTCATACACCAAAGCTAAACCTTTCTTGTCTTCTCCTTTCCAGCCAAGGAAGAAGAAAAACTTAAAAGTGCTGCAATATTTTCCTGGCTCACTTCTCTTGGGAGAGGCTTGTTAAATCCTTAGAGAGGCTATTCCGTTCCTGGGGCACGAGTCTGTTTTTTGTGCCCCAAGGGAAGTCACAGTGGGCTAAGTGTTGGCTCTGAGACAGGACCTTGTAGGTAGGAATCAACTCAAAGATTGGGATGATAAACATTTAATATTGAGGCTCTGGCCCTAACCAAGTCCATGGCTGGGTAGCCAATATCACTCAGCTCCAGTACAAACAATTTATTGGCCACTCTTTTTCCCCACCATCCCTGGTCTGGACCACTTCTTACCTGGCTTTTGCTTTTCACAGTTGCACAAAACAGCAGACTCAACTGACTGGCATATTTGAGCCACCCCTTTGGTCACACAAGTCCGGTGCTGCCAAAGATGCCTTGCAAATGCTGGACTTGAAATTCTTCTGTTGTGTTCTCTCAATGAAGAGGTCAGTTGGAGGACTTAAAAAAAAAAAGGTCCCTCCATCAGGGCTAATGGTGGGGGGAGTGGAAACCTGCAGGCTAAAGTCAGTGTTTACCTAAGGCTGTAACAGGCTTTGTGGCCACTGCCAATTGTGCAACCCATCCCTGGTAACGCCCTGCTCAGGGCTGAAGCACCTTGGGGTAACTGGGAGAGCCTGGTGGTGCTGGACAGCCCTGCCCTAAGGCAGATGGGGCTGCACAGTTTTGCAGCTCTCTCCCCATCGTATCATGGAAGAGGATGGAAGGGTCTGGAGAGCCTGGGTTGCCTTTCCGGGGCTGGGGGCTGTACCCAGCTGTTAACTGGGAGCCAGTCAGCACAACCCCCTCAAAGCACCAACGGGGCAGAAACAAAGCCCTGAGCACCAGCTTTTCACTCCATGGACTGTTTCTACAGAGGAATAAGCTCAGCCAGGTTTGGACAAGATTTTATTCCACTTAAAAGGGACCAGCACAGGGTATCCAGGCAGACGGTGGTATCTGTGTGTAATTCACTCATGCTTTCCTTATGAAGTGCCAAGTTATTTCTTCTTTTAAGGCACAGATCATTTTGTGGTTTTCACGTTTTTGATCTCCTGCAGGAGGTCAGACATTAGAGTGAGCATGACTAATGTCATC
Organism: Myrmophylax atrothorax; assembly: GCA_026770055.1. Taxonomy (NCBI): domain Eukaryota; kingdom Metazoa; phylum Chordata; class Aves; order Passeriformes; family Thamnophilidae; genus Myrmophylax; species Myrmophylax atrothorax. Next base: position 14,256,999 of record JAOXXN010000175.1, on the reverse strand, counting down.
ATGAAATCTTCAAAATCAATTTTGTTCTCTGGTTCCCCATCCAAGTCAGAAATTATCTCCTGGTATTTTGGTTTGTTTTCCTGGCCCTATGGAGGATTTTAAATGCAGGAAAAAAAAAAAGAAAAAAGAAGCATAAAGTTCTTTTTTAATTGCATCACTAAAAAACCCCAAAACAACCTCACATCTACCTATGCAAATATTAATGTATTTTTCTATCTTCCCATTCATGTTTTTATATCCATATTCACAGTAGTTTTTCTCAAGAAAACTCAAACAGAAATATTATTGTAGTCAGCCAGATGAACAACCAGTCCTCAAAGTTTTCACCAGAATATATCTTTAAAAGACATCTAATCATGACTGAGACTCTGATGATGATGTAGCTGGTAACTGCTGGAAAAAAAAGGAGTCGTGTCTTGATAAAACTGGAGTGAGGAAACCACCAATCAACCAAACCTCCTAAATTTAAATATATACAAATATATACTGTGAAGGTCTCAGAAACTGTTGATTTTACAGGCATAACTTCAGTAGCTGCTATTCTCTGTCCTGTTGGGCATTACTGTTGAAATGGAAGGGATTATTAAAATTATGTATCCTGTTTTTATTCGTATTTTCTTATGAAAAAACCTGGCTAGAATTCCAGGTTTTTAACTTAAAAATCACCAGCATGTCTCATGATCCCAGGTATGACGGCCTATTGATACTTTCAATTCTTCTTCCATAAGGAGCCTAGTTTCTTATTTGGTGCCAATTCTCCCTCCTCAACCAATCGTGATTTTGTTAGTTTTGGAAGTAAAGGTATTGGCAAGAATGTCTTTAGTCCTAAACACCTTTGTCATTTACTTAGCTGAGGTCTTTTCATTAGTCCTACATATCTTTTCCTACCACTTGATAAAACCATTTTGTTTTGGGGTTTTTTTTTGAGTTTGCTTGTTTTTTAATTTAGGGAGGGGAAAAAAACCTGAAAGAAGTTTACAGCCACAAGTGCCAACAGGGCTGTTTTTCACCACACCCAGCTGGATGGGTGAGGGTTTTCTGCCCTCTCTCTCCCAGCAGCCCCACCCGTGACCACAGTGGGCAGCTCCATGGCACAGGGTTGGCTCTCATGGTGCTGAGTCAGTGCTCTGGCAAACTACCAAACACCTCATTAAAAGCACTGGGTTTCTTCTCTTAATAAATAAAGTCTCTTGTTATAAACTAAGGGTTTTTTCCTTCATTTGGTTGTTGGGGTTTTGTTTTGTTATGTTTATTTTGTTTGCAATTGCCCTATTTTCTTTCAACAAATGCAAGCCGGCACCCAGCGTGGTTTGTTGCTGTGCCCCTCCTTCAGCCCTGTGCTAGACACAGGCTCAACATAAAGCAGCTAATCCACTGAATGTTTGTTCTAAATCCCTAAAGTCTCACTTTGCATTATCCCATGGACTGATGTTTGCCCAGCTGCAGGACACAGCCCAGTGTGCCATTTCAGCACCTGGCCAGTGCCACCCCAATGCCACCCACTCACCCAAACAAACCCTCTCACCTGTATGAAATGCCCAAACTGGGTTTGCAGCAAGCTCTTGGTTTCAGCTCTGCTGAGCTTGCCCTCGGGGTCAGCATTGTTGTTATACACCAAAGCCACAGTAGCAAAAGCTTTTTCAAGGTCTGAGCCTTGTCCTAGAGCTGGAGGGAAGAAAAGTTATCAATCTACCCGAAAAAGTGGTATTTGAGATATAATTGAAAGGAATCTTTTAGAACCATCCTGGTTAGGTGGAAATCTGTAGTTTCACTAAAGTTAATGAGAATGAAACTGTTTATACCCACAGAGGACCTGGCCCACATTTTATTTGGAGTGGGCCAGCAACATGCCTCATGTCCTACAGAATCACACTCTGAAGGAAGCTTTCCCTAGGAGCTAGGGCAGTAACACAGGGCAACATGTGAGACCCATTCAGTCTACCCTGAGTCTGGGCATCCAGAAAGGACCTGCCATGCCATAAGGACAGGCCATGCTGGCTGTCTGCTGGGTGCATTTGGACTCCCAGGGTCCTGTATCACGGAAAACATGACCCATCTGGGAAGCCTGGTGCACAGAAAGGTCCATGTCTGAGCGTCAGCACTGCATCTCAGCATTATGGTGTACTTGGGATTTTGGCTGGATTTACTGCCCCCACTCCTGAGCCACATCCTAAAGACAGCAAACTCACATACCTCAGTTAGCCCCAGGTACCACAGACAATTTGGGTTGTGATTTTTGATGAAAAGGCAAGAGAAACATGATCAACACAGGAGCACATTGCACAGGGACAGGAGACCCTCTCATCTTGCACCAGCTAAGGCTCTGCATAACCTCTGCAGCTCTGGGACATTACCAGAATTTTATGCATGTGGACTGTGGAAGATCTGAACCACCAAGGAGCCCTTACCTTTTATTGATGCCAGCTGCTTGGCTATGGGTATGCTGCTGGCAGGAGAGAAGAGAGGCAAAGTTATCACCTGGTGAATCGTATGAGGGTATATAACTTCTCTCATTTCTGTCTCATTTAATCCCCCAGGAACTCAGGGCTTCCCAAGGGAGAGGGGCTCTCCTTCACAATGGAAAGTGGCCTCTACAAGCAGCACAGAACATCACACAGCTTCCAAACCCTCACCCAAGCAAGAAGCCTGGAGTTGTTACTAAAGCTGCTTATTAATTAATTTTAAGAGAGGGACCTTGCAACATAATTCATGTAATTTCTTTGGAACGTGAAAGACATCCAGGAAGCTTCTCAGTTTTAAGCCCATCCCCAGGAAAGTGCAGAGGGGTCTGTCATCCCCTTCTCATCAATGCTCTCAGTTTGGAGCAGACACAGCTTTTATTCCCAGCAGGACTCACATCTGTGAGAAGCACATTCCTGCTTTCTGTTAAAATCTAAAGCCTGCTTACCTTTGGCTAAAGTGCTGAAACTAATGACAGAGCAGCCAACACAGAGTGGAAAGGTTCGTTTGTGATAGAGACAAGCAAGGCCAGATAATGAGTTTCAAGACAAATGGCAGATCACCAAGATGCCAGAACAAAGCAATGACTTACCCCTTGGGCATGCCTGAGGCAGACAAAGGGCTTTTTTTGGTGGAAGCAGGAGCTGACTGATTGACTGAGCACTGCTTCGTGCTGGGAATGCTTGCTCTGCACCCACACATCTCCAGGCCAGGGTGTTTATGATCTCCAAGCAACTCCAGTAATAGCAAACAGGTGGACTCAAGCTCTGCCCTGTGGAAGCAGCCTGCTTGCAGCCATGCCTGTCAATAATGTAATCACTACCTGGTGATCACGGAACTGGCTGAATACACCAGACTACAGCAGCCCTTGCTGGGCTGGCAAATAGTGTGCCTTGTGCTTCACATGAGAATTTGACAGAAACAAACCAAACTAATGGAGCCTGGATCCTCTTAGACCTGTAGGGATGTAACTTTTCATCAAGAATAACTAAGATGCTGAATCCATTCAGCCATACACATTACAATTTTAATGAGAAACTTTCCTGGCACGGGCTAATGAAACTTGCTCCAGGCTATGAAGTGAGTTGCTCCTATAGCCAGAGTCAGGAACTGAGTGTTTCCCAATTCCTGACCCAGTGTTTATCCTAGGTGAGCCCACTCCTGCTCTGATATATTCTATTCCCCCATCACAGTGCAAAGAGGAGATCCATTCTGTTTCCAAAGCAGCATCCAGCACGGAGCCTCTGCTTCGGTTCCTCCCTGAACAGATAGTGCCTGCTGCTTCCAAAAGCAGCACAGAGCCATATGGCAGAGCAGTCGCACATTAGAGGAACTGGAAGGGCTCCGATGAACTTTGTTATTTATTGGCATGGATATCGCTATTAGAAAACACACAGCTTGTCACGCTGCTGTCTCTGTGCACCATCTCCTTTCTGCAGGTCCTTTGCCCAGAGGTGTCTAGACAGGATAACTTCAACCTAGAAGACTGAGTGGCCATTTTAATCCCAGGGTGGTCTTTTAATAGGTAGTGACTTCAACTACCTCATCCAGCTCTTCATTCCTGGTGAAGGGATACAATACTGATGTTAAAACTAGCCAGGATGAGACTTTATGTAACAGGGCACACAAAGGAGACTGCAACAGATGGCCTAGAGAATTAAAATGTTTTCCTCATTTAGTAGAAGCTAAATTACTGAAGGCTAATGAATAAGGATGTTCACCACCTTACTGTTCCTGGATTTTAATTATCTTAAAAAGCATGGGAAAAGAGAACCTTTAATTTTCCATCTAAGAGTGTCATTACTCAAACAATTCAGAGCCTTTTTCTGAGAGGTTTAAGCTGTCTTAGATCTCTAGTGAATTCTTTAGGACTGGCTCATGAATAAAACAGAGCCTGTAATTGCAATGACGCAGCCAAAACACATATAATCAATGCTCATTATCCCATCAATTAACACACTAAAATTAAACAAGAATTCAGGCTTAGTAATCTGCCATCAGCTTAAAAAAGTCTTGGTATCATGTTGAAGTGATAATGCCCTTTCACATCTGTTGAATCATACAAGGAGGCATGAAAAGCCTTACATCCTGGTTAATCCATGGAATGGGAATGTTTGGTCTTAGCATCCAAGGTAAAAAATGAGAGTGAGATTCAGTTTCATGTTTATCAGCGACAGGCAGTGCTGTGAGCTGGCTGGCAAACCCAGCCCTCTGTGTTTTGAGCTCTCTTCACTGTAGATCAGATTTCAGCTCACAGTTGTTTTAATCTCAACGACTTTCGAGAGCCTGAGCTCTGGAACAGGTGATTTGCTTTGCTGGGGTAGTAACAAGTTCAAACAAGCCTGGGGTTCATTATCCCTCTAGGAAACACTAATTAGTGTATGCAGGAGTGGTTTTGCCTGACAGATAAAGGGTACCATGAGGATAACCCTTGCCTTTGCAGATGATCAGCTTTGAAGACAGCGAGATTTTGGCTGTGTTTGTTGTTCGAGTATTCTGGTCAGCAAGGTGTGCAGGGAGCCAGGCCATCTGCTCTGTAGCTATTTTGATACACACTATTTATGTTTGAAATATCCAGGTGCTTCCATCGGTCAATTTTTAGCATGTTTCACACGTTAACAATCTTGTCTGCACAAAATACGCAACCTGCCACTTCAAACTGCAAAATCTTCCCAGGCAGTTCACTTAAAATAATTGCCACTGCAAAAACCCACAGCTCCACTTCACTTTTGGTGTTTTCCCAGAGTGTTCCCAACCCTTTTTAAGTGCTTTCAAGAAGACTTATGTTGTGAAACATGTCTGTGATGGAGCCCTGGCTCCCTTAGAGATGACTCTGGGCAGGCACAGGTGTGGGCATGCCTGCAGCAGGCAGGCAGAGCCAAGGGACACAGGCACAAGGGAACACCTGTAACAGGAGACACATTCACACCACTGGCCACTCCGACTTCATTTCCTCAGTGAACCCTTCAGTACTGCAGGAGAAGTGCTGCTAACTTGCAGCCAGGGAGGCAATAGCTTGATTTCTTCACCCAGGGAAACTGTGGCTGCCCCATCCCTGGAAGTGTTCAAGGCCAATTTGGATGGGGCTTTGAGCAACCCGGTGGTCTAGTGAAACGTGTCCCTGCCCAGGGGGGCTAGAACTAGATGATCTTCAAGGTTCCTTTCAATCCAAACCATTCTATGATTCTTTTGTGACCAGAATATGGTCATTTTGATCTCACATGATATGTGTAATTTTTTCCAAAGAGCTAAGACTGAGAAGCCCCCCACTCCACCTTAGCCCAAAGCAGTACTGCCTCCCAAAGCCTAACACTATTTTCCTCTTGCTCAATTCCTTTGAAATGGATTACTTAATGTGGGAAAAGCTAGCAGAAGCAGCAGGTCTGATGTGCTCACTGCAGTTGGTCTCTCAACACCACGAGCTGTGGTGCCCCTATGGACAAGCAGGCTCAGCCCCGCTGGGTTCCTCCTCCTCCTCTTCTGCACAGTGACATGCAAAGTGGAGACACAACCCAGTGTTGCAGCTTAATGGGAGATTTAAGCATCATGAGGAATTGAGAACTGTGCTGCTGCAATGCCTAGGCTGATTTGTGGAGGTATTAATTAGCTATTGGCCACGTACCCCCACAGCCACAGAACTGGCTCCTGCTCACCCATAGCTGTTTTACTCCTATTCACACTGTGCTAAGCACCCTGACACCTGAACTCCTGCACTTATTCCAGGAGATACGAATGGTGAGAATAAATAAAATCACAGAATGTTTTCCATCTATTTGTCTTTCCATCACCATGGGATATATGCAGCTGCTGCTTCCACCTTTGCTGGTGTAAGGGTGTTCTGCGTGTCAAAGGAATATTTGCCTCTTGGCCATCACTGGTTTTTACAAATATCTCTTCATAGTCAATTTGATTTTACTCAAGGGTGAAATCTGCACCAGCACTTACATGCTGGGAGCCACTGGCTGAGTGGTGCCTGATGCTGGAGGTGTGACCTGTGCTCCCCTGGGTACCACAAGTGCTGCCACATGGGGTGTGCTCAGGGGGCTGTGAGGGGCAAGGGGAAAGAACCTGGCTGGGAGCCACAGATGGATCAGCTCATCCCCCCTGTCACCCACACAGGAGATAACTCAGCTCAGCCTGGAAACTCAGCACTGGGGTCATGAATGATTGAAATATTTATGTATCCCATTGCTGAGACAGAGCAGGCAAAATGTGACTTAAGAAAAACTGGTCTGTCTGCAGGGAAACATGTTCTGTCACCTCAAGTCCAGGCACTTTTCAGATGTGGTATAGCACTCTGGCCAAAATATTCTCATGCCGAATACGGGGGCTGTCAGGGAGCTTGGGGGTCCCCTCAGCACTCAGCAATCTTAGTTTGAGAATCTGATGGGTAAGATACGAGCCCAAAATTTTTGGTATGATGTTCATTTTAGGAGGGACACCTGAAAACAGTATTACCAAATAATTTTTCATCTGGAAAATGTTTTATTATAGGACCATTAGACTTTGGAAAGGCCACTATATTCCTGAAAACCTAAAATCTTACTAAATAATAATAACAATAATAAAAATGTAAGAACAGAAACTGGTAGCTAAATGCAACAAATGGATGTGTCTCCACTGAACTACTAAAATTTCATATAGAAGGGCCAAGATCTTTATACTAAGGATATTGGCATTGGCAAATGATGGGCTAATCAGCACCAGATATTAATAGTAAAATACAGATTATTGCTAATGTTAGAAAATTCCAAGAGGAAAAGTTCTTGGGTTTAGCAGAAGGAAGGAATAAAAAGAAATCCTAAAAAAGAATAGTTAAGTCAGGGAGAGCACAAGCTCAATAGCCCATCCATTCACATATACAAAGACTTTTGACTCAAATCTATCTTAAAACTAGTAGAACAGGGGACTTAAATGTTTGTGCCGTGATATGGCATAATATGACAAGAATTTTTTCAGAAAAAGATGAAACAGTATGTGGCAGTTTTTACTCAGTAGTTCTTTGTCTGTCATATTAACTGTGGAACTGGAGATATTGTCAAGAGTAGATTACAGGGAGGTGCAACGTGTGTTGATGCCACTGCCTCTTTCATCACTACATCAGAGTTTCAGCCAAGAATGATTCAGGCCTACAGCCTGAATTGCTGATTCAATTTGAGAGCATATCAAGATTGGAAATAATCAACCTAATCAGGTCAGGCAATTGCAATATGAATTCAAGCAACAGGAGCACAAACTTTCTCCAAGTCCTGGTCATCATCGAGGCTCTGTTATGGGCAGCTCAACAGCCACAGTGAAGGAGATTCGATCAGTCATCAGTAAAAATATCATACAGAAAAATCCCCCAACCCCACCAAGACAGAGCAGAGCCCTGTGGGCTGGGTTTGTATCTGAACTCATCCTTGTCTCCTTGATGAGCTGGGCAGGGAGTGAAGCAGGATGCAGAGCCACTGGCACCCAGACACCCTCCCTGCCCTCTGCAGCACCTTCCCACGGGCAGGACGCTGCAGCTCTGAAAAGTGCATCCACTCCCCAGTCCAGAGCAATAGGGAAACCCCAAACTAGCAGGTGAGTGTGCCTCTTCCTTGGCCTCCAAGGCACCTGAAGAGAAAGTCCTGTGCTCCCACCTCCGCAGTGGCACTCACAGAGGTACCTGCCTCTCCTCCACAGCTTTACACTTGATAATGCAGACATGCTCCCATTCTTGGTAGCTGAGAAATGGGCTATAAAGAGAAACACACTGGAAAACAGGAGGGACAGCACAGAAGATCAAGGAACATGTTTTTTTCCCAGGCTGACCTAGTTATTTAACTAACTGGCAGAGATACTCACTAATGATGAAGTGGGAAAGCAATCAGGCTGCCAGCAGCAGTTTTACAGAGGATGCTCGAGTTTACTTAGCTATTTGTCTGAAACCTAGGTAACATCAAACACAGTCTTTTTTATCTGCTGCTCAAGGCTTTGCTATACAGTCACTATCCCCAGTTCAAATAAACTTCCAATTTCTCAACAACTGCAAAAGGATGTGGTAAGACTTGAATCCAGAGGAACACGGAGGAAACATTCAGATACATTTTCTTACATAACACAGACAAGTTTCTGTTTTCATTTTTGCTACTGCCATACCACATTAATCTGAGAAGCTACAGACGAAGAGATTTTTCTTTCCATCTAATTCAGAGTGAAGACTACAATCCTCAAAGGGTAGCAACCAGCTCAACTGTTCTGCATGGCAGCAAGGAGCTGATGTACCTATGAAGATCTGGCCAACCTGGTAAAGCAAAGGGCAAGTCTTTCATGTAAACATGTTGTCTTTTGCCAAGTCTTCCATGAGCTCTGCCCTTCAGGAGAAAAACTTAGTTCTGAAGTTACACAAACAGTACCCAAAATAAGACATAATCCCAATTCTGTTCCATTCTGTTTCCCATCTTGTATTAGAAACTGCCCTTCCTTCTAGGGGTGTGAATTCCTAAGGGTTTGAAAGCTTCAGTGCCTGTGTTCACACGATGACACAAGAATTTCAGTTTGTTCACAATGCTGGAATAAATTGAAGCAAAACTTATTTCCAACACTCGGCATTGGATGGAAAAGTTTGGCAATAGGACTCAGCTGATCTGGGTGGAAAAGTGCATGAAGTGAAAGCTACTTGACACAAAAACCCTCTCTGTTTCTAGTGGAGAGGCTTAGATAAATGAGCTTTGGATATTCCTGACTAACTAATACCAAGGGAATTTAAAAGAACAACAATTTAAAAACCGAGTAAAAACAGGGGGCATGAAGAGCTCACACCCCACCCCACCCACTGCCACACACAGAGATTTCACTTTCTCCTGACTTGCCTGTATCTAAAGTTTTTACAAACTTTAAAGGAAAAAACCACCAGCCAACCAAAAAATGCCCAAAATCCAAACCAAAACCCCAAACAAAAGAATGGAGACTCAAAGTAAAATTTTTCATTTACCCAGAAAATTGTATTTTGCTGTCAGTTGGAATATAAGGACATTTAGATATTCCAGTTTGTCTTCTTTACAACTCAAACATGTCTTTCCAGCAACTCACAGAACTGGGATAGTTAGCACAGTGCCAGGCTAGTCCAACTGACAGGGGGAAAGATGTAAAGAGGCAGGCAGGTATTAAACTGCACAGTTTTAATATTTTTAGAACTTGTCATACTGACCTTTAATAACAGGTGTCTGTAGAAGAGTCGTACTCCACTGTACATTAAAACAGTCTTCATAAAAGTGTTGGAAAACACTAAGAATATGACCAATAAGGTCAGGTACAGGAATAGTTATTTTTCTTTAATGGCTATCTTTGTTATTTTGTTATTTCAATATTAACATACTCTGAAAACATGCATTGTATGCAATAACTTTATTAGGGTCAAATAGATATCACAATATAGATTCATCCACCGAGTAGCCATAAATTGGTTACAACAATCATAGAAGAGACTAAGCTGTTTTAAGCTAAGATGCTTTCAACATTACAGCTCATACAATAAGATTATATACTGATACACTTTGATCTAGAAATGCAGATGATCAGTTTTGATTAGTATATTGTGCTTCAGGCTTTTGTTTGTGTCAACGCATCCCATATGACATAGCGAGGGAGGGTTGAATTTCCCAGGGAGGAATCCAAACAGGCTACAAGTCTGGCTCTGTCTATTTTAGGATGAGTTCCTCTGAGCCTGGGTTATTTGGTCAATCCAGTTACATTCTCCAGTAGCACCAAGCTAGCGCTCAGAGCAGCGACCTAACAGAGGGATATCTCACAACCTCAAAACAGCACGGACAGAAAGGTTTTCTTATAAGAGGGCATAAAGAAATATTTATGCTTTGTAAGGTCACAGCAATACGTGCGGTTTTCATGTTGCTGTATCAAGCAACAGGGCATTTTCACATGGTTTTGTATACTGATATCTGCACCTCTGTTATCTTAGTTAAATAAATACCTTTGTAAACATATAACACAGTTACTTGGTCCTTATTCTCCACAGCTCACGTTAAAAGATTCACAAAACATCCATAGAAATAGTGATTTATAGAATGAATACTTAGCTGAGTTAAATGGAATAAACATTGGTCAGGTACCATATATACTACTGAATGCCATTTCAAGGAAAAACAGTTTAGTTACAAAGCATTCAGAACTTGGGTAAGCCATATATTCAACTCTGCAAAATATATAAAAGATGCATACTTCTTTTAAACAGACATTTAACAAAATGTAGAGGCAGAAGTCGAGAAGTTCCGTTTACACAGTCCAGACATTTGGTAGTATGAAACTGCTTATCCATGCACTAAATTACAGATGGATGACTCAGTTAACTGAAATAATAATAAAATCTTCTGAAACAAAAAAGTATAACCAAAACAAATGCTCTGAAGAGCCACAGACAGGCAGTTTTGAAAATTTAGGTGCAATGTTACATGCATGGATATACAGAGTAACCTGTAGAAATCATAGTAAAACACTTCCGTTTTTCACCAAAATGCAGAAGGAAATTCAATTATATTATGCATATTAAATACTACAGACTTGAGGCTACAAAATGCTTCTACCGTCTTGACACATACAAAACTACCATAAAGTTATCTCTACAGTACGTACTACAACACTGACTCCAGGTCACCACCTGTGAGGAGCACATCCCCTGTGTCTGGCTAGTCAAGGGAGAAAAGGCCAACTCCAGCCCACCAGCCACCTCCCATCTGCTGCAGGAGATGGGCTTAGGCCTTCAATCGAGATTAATCTCTGTGTTGTAGTATTAATTTATGTAGAACCCTTAAAAATCTGGCGCCACTGAAACTTGAGACCTGTTAAACTCTCTACATGTGAGGGATGCAAGAGCTTGCGCTGCGTGAACCCTAAATTTGATTAGCGAAGGAGGTTGGCCCGCTCTGGCCATAGCTCTGGGACTGGCCATATTCACCCACCTGGCCATAGGAGCCTGGCTGGTTGTAGCCACCAGCTGGCCCGTAGCTGTCTTGGTTGTAGCCACCTTGGTTGTAGCCACTGGGCTGCTTCTCCATGGTGTCGGCAGCGTGCCGCTGGCCCGAGGAATGCCAGCCTGTCTCCTTAAACACAAACCAAATGTTGCCTGCCCAGAGGATAAAGTTCAAGTAGCCAAAGACCTGGGTAGGGAGAAAAGGAGCGTCACCAGCAGTCATGGTCTCACAGCCCAACCTAACATCATGGACTGGTTCTGAGAGAAGTCAAAGCTGCTCCCAGTCCATCCTTCTCAAGGAAAAGTGAAAATGGCCTCAAATTATACCAGAGGAGGTTCAGTTCGGGTATTAGAAAAAAATCCCCTCACTGAAACAGTGGCCAAGCACAGAACTGGCTGTCCAGGGAAGTGGTGGAGTCACCAACCCCCGAGGTAGGTGTAGATGTGGCACCTGGGGACACAGCTTAGTGCTGGACTTGGCAGTGCTGGGTTCTTGATGATCTTAGAGATCTTTTCCAACCTAAATGATTCTGTGATTCTCCCAAAACCTTCTGGAAAAATTTCTCAGCTTTGGAGCAAACCCCCAAATTCATCTACCTTAGCTATAGCTCACAATGTGACTGCTTTCCTCTTTGTTTCCAAAAAAGGTTGAGTTTTTAGGCTAAAATATTTTGTTGTTTGAAAACATAATCTAGTTGAGAGAAACTGTGGAAAGATGAAATTGAAAGAAACTAATTAACAAGAGAGATGTTAATTGGTCATCCAGCCTGGAGGGGTTTTTTTGTGGTTTTGGGTTTTTTTCTTTCTAAACATTCTGAAGACCAATTTTATGTTGCTCTTTTGAGGCTTTTTAAACGACTCTGTAAGGCATAAAACATTTTCTTCCTAAAAGAGCACACAGACTCCTTTTCAAAAGTGTTGTAGTGAGCAAGTCAAAAGCAGAGAGGTCAACCAATGCACTTGGGCAGACACTTTGCTTTCTCCCCATCCCAACCCTGCACACTCATCCCTCTGCTGCTCCACGGCAGAGCTGTGGTGAGTCACAGCCTGCCTTTCCCCGCAGCAAGACTGCACTTCCAATTAAATCATGTCAGATAAGTGGTTTACACCAGCCCATTTAGGTCAATACATGGGTAAAAGATGAAAATACATTGCAAGGTAAGGGGAAGAGAAGCAATCAAAGTCACTTACAACCGAAGTGTTGAGGCTTGACATAACAGGGCTGCGAACAGGCAAGCATTTGTTGGACTGCTGTTTGCAGGCAGACATCAGCAGCAGCACCTCGTCCGGGTCGGTTGCAACCTTTACATCTGACAGTCCTTTAGCCCAAGCAGATGAGCTCACTAGCCACAAGAACGAGAAGACCACTGTCACAATGAAATCCTAAAAGACAAATTAGTTAGAAGCATTATACTGATGTGTCCTTTGGGAAGGAAAAAAAGAATCAAAAAACACCAGAAAACTGAAAGCTTCCGTCGAAGGAGAGAGAAACCAAGAGCTTGTTGCTTAGCTGGGAGGTTGTGTTACTATCATCACCAACAGAGCTGATTTTCATAAGTGCTTGACATGCCTAATGGAGCAGAGCCCTTTGGCTGACATTTGCATCTCTGACCTTGGAGCCATATTTCCAAAAAACATGTGGACAGTTTCCAGGATGCCCAGTTGCCTTGAAATTGTGGCTGCTCACAGGACCTGGATGATGAATTGTGATCCATTACAAAATACACACACCTGTAAAGGAGCTGGGGCCTGTGGGCTGGGCCTTGCCCTGGGTGCTCTTACAGACAGTCAGGGTTGGTTTCCAATAGGAACTGCTTCCATCTCAGGGAGAACCTGAAACTGGCTAATCCTCAGCTACCAGATAAGAGTTTTCTCACCAGCCACAGGTAAGGCAAATGTCTGTGTTGCACAAGCCATGCAGCCACTAATTACCATGAGTGAGCAAATAAACAGGAAGACTGGCCAAGCAAAGACTCCTCAACTCCTCTCCAGCCAGTAAAGCATTTGCTCCTAATTTCCACCCATGTGAAAAGAGAGGAGAAGGTGTGGTGGTTCCTTGAGGATCCAGCACCTCTGAGCAGCTCTGCTCTGATCCACCATGCTCACTTTCCCCTCGAAAGACTCTTAGGAGCATGCACAGGCATAAACTTCTCCTTAGCCAGAACAAGTGGCCAAGTGACACTGTTGTTGTGTGGGTTTGGGGGGAAAGGAGGGAGGAGGTGTGATTTTTCAAGCTTTCTTGTGTCTTGCTAAAACAGAAGAGCCTTTCTGCTGTCATATTTCATCCCATCTGTCAGCCCACAACAGATGGCAGAGGTGCCAAAGTCTAACATACCACTAACTGCATCGCTGCGTCTTGATATCCCACCTCCCATGGGGCTGCTTCCCCTTCCCCCTGGCAAAGTAAGGGTGTGCATGGAAGGAAGGGAAAACACTCATTAAGAACACAGTGTTTCAGGTTGCTATCCAGAGAAATAAATTATCCCTAGGAAACACCATTCTCATCTTCTACAAGCACACCTGATATTTGGGAAGGAGCTCTCCAGGACACTGCAGGGATGGAGGACACGAGTTTCCATCATGATGGAAGAGGCACCAGTCAATAAACACGCCGCAAAAGCAAGCCATGGACAAAGGATGTCTCCGCTCACGCAGATGGGATTAAATTAACTGTGCTTGGATGCTTTCCCAAGGGATACATCCTTCTCTTTTAACAATTTGTTTTCTGCAGGCCTATGTCTGCCACCGAGCTTTGAGTTCCTCTGACCTCCTTCATGCTGCCCAAATGGGCTCTCTTGAAGAGCGTGAAGCCCAGGAGCTGACAACTATCTTAACACCCAAAGAGACTCTGTGTCAGCACAGGCATATAGCCCAGAATAATTTTTCTTCTCAGGGAGATTTCCAGCAAAAGAAATTATTGTATCTTATATGTCTTAGCAGTAACTGAATTGGAAATGGACTCCTAGAGGCAACAGTTCAATTGCAAATGTTTCCTAAAAATTCCAGCTGATAGAACACCAGATATCTGCTGAGCTGTGGATCATGATGGGAGATGCTCTTTATTTGCTGTGAGGCTTGACCTAACCTCAACCCAGATGCCAAGCCCCCATACAGGTTCTGACTGACACCGTGGGGATACAGCAGAGTTTTGGGGACTACATTTTTTAAATGACAAGCAACCATCTCCCAGTGTCACCAAACTTAGAGCCTTTGCAAGCTAAATCCAGTTCTGCAATCAGTGCACTGGCAATGCCAATAAAATAAACGTGTAACAGCAGGTAGAAACTTGAATCAAACCGTGACAAAAACTAATGCAACACAGGAGGTTAAACTTGCTAAAAAGAGATGTCTTAAAAGCAAGCAAAGTTCTTCCAGCAGGTGACAACAGGTGGGTTCAGACCTGCTGTTGAGCTCACAGATCCTGACCTCATACTGGTGAGGTGTTTGTACAACTCGTGACACAAATGACTGCACCTGCAAGAGCCCCTCACTCAAACTGCTGGTAGCCAGTGTCCTGGGCTGCAAGTCCTAGGAACATCCCATGGCACTGTGCAGTTGAGGGGCTGGTCCTAGAGGCACTAAGTATTTCATGTTATTTCTCAGATCTTGTCTTCTCCATCACACCCCAAGGTCCAGCCTTCTGCTGACCTGCTCTGCTCCACTGCACCAGGGTGCTCACAGAAGCCTAATCCTGCCCTCTCTGCCACTAATTCCCCAATTTCAGAGCAGATCAGAGGCCTGGGGAAAGGGTCCTTGTTCCTGGGGTGCAGGATCAGCCCTTGTATAGAGGAACTCCCCAAAACTGTGAAGTCTGTCTGGGTGCAAGAAACACACCAGGCCAAAAGGGAAAGATGGAATAGTAGGACTGGGAGAGGAAACCACGCAGCCTTGTCTGCCAGCTGGCCAACAGCTGCTCAGAAAAGACAGGACAGGAGCTAATGGAACATCAGGGTTTTTTTCAGCAGGAACTCTCACCAAGGCTACATGGCTGGATTCAGGCTCTTGGAGGATTTGTTCTGCCTCCTCTGCACTATGCAAGGAGCAAAATGCATAATTCCATGATTCTATGACTGGAGTAAACTCGCACCTTCCTATTTATTTTGAATCTTTGTGAACCTTCAGCTTTGGCTGGAACTTGAACCTCTCTTGTTTTCAAGCAGGTTTGGATTTCTGGCTGAACATTTTCACAGCTCTGGGTGGAACACAGTTACAAGATAATGACATGCTGAAAATAAAAGTGAATTTCAAGCTAAGCTGTTCTGTGGCTTAATGTCTATCTGGGGAATTTCTCCTTGGTAATTAAGGCCAGAGTGCCTGCATACTAAAACAAATCTTGCATTTCAATGTTTAATATCCCTATAGCATGGGTGAGTCTTTTTTTCCTTTGGAACAAAGTAATTTTTGTAGTTGCTCTCTTGAAGTGGTGTCTACAGATCTCTTCAGTGTGTATTGTTGTACGATTACACTACACTCCTAATTGCAAAGCTGCTCTCTCAGATCTCAGCTGAGATACTTTGCTCTGCCTACAGGTGCCTTTGGGAAGGAGGCAAAATAGGAACGTGTATGGAAAAGCAAAAAACCAAAATTTAAAATACACTGAATATCCAAGGAGGGAGTTTTTAAGATCCTGAAGTACGTGCAACAACAACAACAACAAATTCTTGCTGCCTTCTTGAACTTGAAACTTGTTATTACTGAATTTGCCAAAAATACCTACTTGGAACAATTTATTATATGTTTTAGAATGCAACTGTGCATGCCTTCTCACAGTAACTGAAACATTCCTCCTTTCTATCAAGCTGGCTTTTGCAAAGTGTCCCTCTTTGGAGGAGGCAGTCACTTACAGTCACTTAAGCCTCCTGAGTGCAGTTTTGGATTCCCCAGTGTCAAGCACAGCCTCACCCAGCCAAAAGCATCTGCAGAAGCTGCTTGTTCACTCAGAAAGGAGATGTGTTTCGTCTGCTCTGAGCGGGTTGCTGGCTTCAGCAGCCCCTGGAGGCTGTGACACACATGTCCCTGTGTGCACTCTCTGCCCTGCTCTGCCTCTCAGCCAAGTCTGGTAGGATGATCTTGGGCTGTTATGCCTGAAAACAGGCAAACCCCCAGCTCTGGCCTGGCTGGGGTGTGTGTGGCACCCCTCCTCCCTTGCCAGCTCTCAGCTGCTGGCCTGTAACTGGCTGCCATGCAGGGCTCACGCTACAAAAGCTCTCCATTCAAGAAAACCCTCTTGTACATTGACAGCATCTAAGGGAGCAACTCCTCACATACTGAAGTCCATAAATTCTCCCAGCCAGAGTCTGTCTAGCACTGCCAACAGGTTTCATGGCCAGCCATGCAGGAGCAGAAGGAGATTTCTTTACCCCAGTAGGGGCAAACCACTCAAGAGATCTGCCTTTCACAGTCACAACCAACCTAACATTTCAAGAACTACCCCAGCAAGAGCCACAGCCCCAGTCCCAGCCCGGGAAAGCGGCCAACAGCAGATTGCTGCAGGCAGCAAACACCTTCCTACAGTGGCATTTTAGCTCTTTTCTGGTTTGAATGAGGTCCCACCACAGATTTTCTGCCGAATGAAACTTTGAAAGAATTACATGCTTCTTGCAATAGTGTAGAGCCTTGCAAGCTTGCTTCTGGCAGGGAAGTGCAGAGTCCTTTGGGAGGCACCAGTATGTACAGCAAGGTCACCCTGGTTTGTGTTTCAAAAAGACGACAACAACAGGCTGAAACAGCTCTTTGAAATGCAAAGAATTACTCAGATTCTTCCTAATCTAATTTTTTAATTGCAAGGGATTCAGTCCTTGTTTTCATAAACTGCTCTTTATTCTTTTTCTATCTATTTTCTAGAAAGCTGGACAGACATGAGGAAATACAACATGTTTAATCAAAGAGATCTCCAAAGAGCAGACCAGGGTGTACTTAACTCTCTCGATCTGCAACATATGTAAAGAACCAAATGTCTTTCTGCTTAATGTGATTATTCACAGGACTCCAGATGCAAAGGAAAGATCTCATCTTCTTAACATGTAAGCATCTTTATGCACTGTAAGAATGAGATTATCAAGTAACCACTGTAAAAATGAAATATCTCTTTTCAGGGTTATGTCAGTCACCTTTCTTGGCTAAATAATTTTCTGCTTTTGTATTAATTGATTGGAATACTAAAGTGATTTACATTTACACATGAAGACATGGATTTTTTCATGGTCAATCTGTAACTTCCCAAAGACAAACCTGAAGGCGCGTAGGGTTGTCAGAACAGGGATTTTAAATAGAGCACATGAGGGGTAAAGAAACTATGGAAAAAGTAAGAAGTCTTAGTGATGGTGATGATACACACTGATTTTGACTATTTTTTATTTTCTGAGAGAGATAGAAGCATCCTATCCCTGATCCCCTAAACTTTCAGCACAGGACTGTTGGATTGGTTACTCTCAGCTTGCAAGCAACTCCACATGTGCAGATCTGAAGCAGAGAACTGAGACAGGTGATTGGGGTGACAGTCCCAGGGTGCAGCTTGTCTTTGCTCTCACTGCAAGCCAGCAAGGCCTCTCCAGGTATCTAGTGTTACATAAGTGGAAACCAGCTTAGGTTGGTCTCAGAGGTGGGGATATACAGAAAATCAGTGGGATTTTGTACATCTCATTCATTAAAATCTAAATCGCCATCTCCAAAGAATTTCTTTAAAGTGTTTCTGGCTCTTGAGCACTGATCAGTCATTTGAGAAGCCGCCTTGCACTCGTAACCACTGAGACAAGCTCCCAGCTCCTCACTGTTCATGTGTATCACATGGGAGTTTGCAAACGGAATTAAAATCACAGCTGCAATTTGCAGAGCTCAGAAACACATCACACGTATCTATTAGGTATTTAATCCCTGGCAACTTGCTCCTTGTTCCTTTAAAAACTGGGAATCCAAGGTCCTCCCTTAGGTTTACCCATCTGCATGAACGCCCCTAAATGACCTCTGATGGAGCCAGCGAGGGAAGCAGAGGGTGTGTAAGGCAAGGGCTTGCTGCTGTCAGCCCCGTGGGAAGGGGTAACTTCCACCTCCATCATGGATGAATAACACAACTGAGGCCCTGTGAGACCAAAAGGAAGATTTTTATCCCCAAAACCTGACAGGCAAAGTTAGCAACAGAAATGGCTCACTGCATAGTGAATAAAACACGCTGGTGCCATCCAAACAACCAGGGAAAAAAGTTAACGGCTTCTCCCACTGGAAATATTTCCTTGCCATGATGTCTCACTTCACACTGAACACTAAAATGTTTTTCCACAGTTAAAGTGATGCTTTGCTGAGATATCAGCACATGCAATTAATTTCCCTGTATCTGTAGAAACAAGGTAAACTTGAAACACTTGTGACTGAACTTTCCCCTGCAAGTTTCTCATGACTTGGTGGTCATTAAACTGCTCATAATTCGTATCTTCTGCACCCAGTCAGGCTGCTGCAATTTGGTGATGTGTTGATGATGCTGAGTGCCTGTGCAAGGGCTTTTTGAAAAAAATACTTAAAAATTTCAAATGAAAGGGGTTTTTTCCTCTCTCCACTTTTCTTGCCATACTCATTTTTAAAATCCTGAAAATTTGTCAGGAGGAAAGGCAGTTCTGAGAGGGTGCTGCTTAAAGGCAGATGTCATCCCAGACTGAGCAAATACCAAGCCAAGAGGAAGTACAAGGCTTAAAACAGGAGCGGTTTTAACTATGCAATTGTGATGAGGCACTGGAGCAGAAGCATGGAAGGATGAAACTATCATCTTCTAACTCTTCACTAAGAGGCAAAACACTGGTAGTCTGGAAACGGTGCCTTATGCACAGATTGTGCCAGGTGATGAAAAGGAGCGAGAGCTGCCCTGCCTCCTGCACCAGCACGTGCTGGGGGCTGCTGCTGGACTCAGGCATGCACACAGCACCACAGACTCTGCAGCACTTCTCCTTGGAAGGAACAGTCTCCGGGATGAGACATACTCACACATCTGATCTGATACAAGTCAGTTCTGTGCAGCATCTGCCTGGAGCCAGAGGAAACATTGCCTGCCTCCTTCACACAACATGTGACATCCTTTAGGTGAGCACTGCAGCTGTGGGAAGCTGGTTTGCACTCCAAGTTTTCCTTGACCCCTGAATTCCTCTTGGCTTCAGCTGCCAGCTTTTTCTCTGCCCAGGGCTCTTTATTTTCCCTACAACTCCACTGCACAGAGGGACTCACACCCTGTCCCCAGTCAGGCCGTGGTGCTGCAATCATTGCACTGGGCAGTCTCCAGGGAGACTAGCAAGAATGTGTTCCAGGTGAAAAAGGTTCTTTTTTCTAAAAATACCGAATACAACAGAGCTGGCAGTGCAAAGGAGATGCTCCAGTGTGTGGCTGGAGCAGATGGGACTCCCCTACTGTCAGGAGTAACCTGACAATAACCCTCAGCCACTTCCCAACACCATTCACCAGCAGGAACTGCCTTTGCTGTACAGCAAACTCAGAAGCGTCTTTATATTCTGAACAAATAAGGTCATTTAGGCTTGTCTTAAAGACTGGGAAATTGCAAAGACAGGCTTGGGTAACAGACACTTGGTTAAATTTAACCTGTGGATTCAATTATAATTCATTACACAGAACAAATCAAATCAATGCGACACTAACGCTGCAGCGGATTGTGCCGTGCATCCTGTGACAAACATCCCTGCAGCAGCTGCAATGGGAAACTTCTGGGCAAAGGGAGGTGGCCACACCATAATCTCACATATTAGTACTACTGTTTGTCTTTCCTTTTTTGTATTGCAACAGAGGATAAGGTGGTTGGTCAAAAGAAAGAATTATCTGCTGCAAGAAAATTAAGACAGCAGAACTCTGCAACTAATTCTTTGATGAGACAGTTGGAAATGAGATATTACTTGATACCAACTGAATCAAGCAGCAGGAAGGCACTTTGTTTATTTACTCCTTCTGTAGGGACCCCTTTATCTTGCCTGTTCTTCCTCTTCTCTGTGAAGATTTTCCCACCTTTCCTCACACCATTTTCCTGGAGCGGAAAGGTCCCAACAACTCCCAGATGAAGAGGATTATTTTCCTTTAATATGGAGGGAGAATTTTTTTGGTAACAACTAGTCACTTTTGAATTATGCAAATTTAAAGAAAACAGCTCACATCTCCTTCCAGCAGGAAAATCTTTCCCTCAAAACCCCACGATTCTAAGTCTACCTTCCTACAGTTTAATCTTTCGCTGACCGTTACTGTAGTTATTTCCTTTAATAGATTCAGCTTTCCTGTGCTGGTGATTTATTTTTCTTCCTGTTGCATTTTTCTGATATTCCTTACTGGTTGCTTTTAGTCACTTAAGGCACAAGATTCAGCCAAGTATCTGGTTTCTGAGAGTCATAAATTTTAGAATTTTTCTGAAATCCAGGAGTAATTCTTTCCTGACATCAGTCCATGATAAACTCCCCACATCTTCCCTTGCAACCGCTCTCTTCACACCAAGACTTCAGAGAAGTATTTTCTCTCCCTTTGTGTAACCTCCTTGCAGTCATGAGGAGAGTGTTGACTATGGAAGGGAGACTGTGATGCAACCGTGCAGCCCACAGATGCAGAGACCTGACCCAACTTCAGCACAGGTGAGGGTCAGCACACAGCCCTCAGCAGCCCAGCAAGACCACAGGGTGTCCCCTGGAGTGTGATACACTGACAGGTAACAGACACGAGGATCAAAACAGCCCTCACTGGCTCTACAGTCTCAATTTATGAGAAAATAAATGCACCACAGCATTTACTTTTTATCACAAGTTTTCAGGAATCAGTAAAAAGAAAAACAGAGGCATGAACAGCCATAGCTTGATGGGTGCAGATGATGATAACTGAAAGGCTCATAAACCAGTGCAGAGACATAAACGTGCTGGGAGCTCAGTGTCATACTGGAAAAACAGCCACATAATTCTCCAAAGCAAAATAAGTTGGCTGAACCCCGCAGTAATCAGCAATCAGGAAACTCTTCCGCTAAGCTATGATCAGGGACATGTTTTCATCTGCCTGCCAGGACAATGCCCAAGATCTACTCTTCCCTTTTTTACCCACCAGTGAAGCTCTGGTGTAGCAGACATAGGGCTCAGCCCCCAGTCCTGCAGCCAATCAGATACACATTCATTGTTTGTGTGAACATCATCATTGCAGACAGTGGGAGATAAAAGGGAATCCCACAAGTACATACAGGATTAGGATTAAACTCCACCTGCACATAGTCTCCGTTACCCTTGGTGTTAAAACTGTAAATCACCTTTAAGATAAAAAAAGCAGGTGAATGCAGAGATGCTTTGGACATTGGGCCACTCAGATCTCCCAACCACACCACGGCCTCAATCACAAAAAATGCCAGAAGTGAAGACCTACACCTGAAAACATTGCAAAAGCTCACTTACAATTAGAGGCCCCCTGTTGTTTTCACGGTACTTGTTCTGGAAGAAGATATAAACCACGGTGGCAGCCAGGGAGTAGAGGAAGGCGAAGACTGCAATGGTGACGAAGAACTCCGCCGAAGAGGAGAAGTCCCCTATCAAGGCGAGTGTTTCTTTGCGCCTGCCTTCGCAAGTGGGAGCCTCGAAATTCACTTGATGCAACCTGGAAAACAACCCAAAAAGCAGTAGGTGAAGCATAGAAAATGGAAACTTATCTGAATACAGATAAATATATTTTCTTTGCCTCCACCTCATTCCTGATGTGCTTTGATCCCTGTGAGTAACTGGCCCTTTAAGTAGAGCCTTGTGGGCTGTGCTCTTCAGAGCTGCTTGTATACATGAGGTTACTTCCACATGAGTGTTGAGGTGAGACTGAGCACCTGAACACATCTTTTAATCAATCCCAGAGAAAAGTTGCTGTTCCAATGGTTTGGTACAACCCTCCCCATCCTCTCTATGATTTTGCCATGGCAACAACTGAAAAAGGATAACATAAGAAACAATTTGATTCTCGAATTCTTACAATCAAGGCGACAGGAAACAGGTCTAAACCTCTATACTAAGCCCATGAGACACCTATGTTTGGATGTTCATGAATTCTTTGTGTAAAATTGCCTAGTACAGAGCTACCTGTGGCTGTCAGCCCATAGGGCTGAGACACATAGTACTTCTACGTTAAAGCACTTTTAAAATCAATCTGCAGCAGAAATACACAACTTGAATCAAAGTCTGCGTGCCCTGGTTTAAGCAATTAAGTCCCTAATCTTGTACTCGTGCACTAATTTGCAATCAGTGACTGAGCTAATAGATTTGTGGTTCTGTATGAAAGCTCATGACAGAGCCTTTTTTGCTATAATAATTCTAATTTCTGATTCAGAAAAAGAAAGGGAATCCATGGAGGGGGCATTTTGGCAGATCCTTTTGGATGGCCCAGACTGACATCAGTGGGGATATGGGGGCCAGCAAGGGATCATGCTGTTCTGAGGGGATGAAATCCGCAGCAATTAAAGAAGTGATGATCAGGGGCTGAGAAAGGATTAGGCCTTTGGGGAGACATTCCTCTGCTCAACAGCAAGCCAGTGGCAGCAGCCATGAATATATACCTAAATAAAAAGTTAGGTCCCCAGAGGAAAGCAAAGTACGCACAACAGAAATCACAGAAGATGGATTAATGGACATTGGAGGATTGCATGACTTTTTACTTTTGCTGGTCCAAACAATGTACCCAAACAGGTAGGCAGAACCTTTTCATCAGTAGTTGATATATAATGCCTGTTATTTGCCTCAGGCATTTACTTCCCTGAGCTTCTGTCATTTTTGTAGTGGTGGGATGAAAACAAGAAACAAGTCTGCCCAAATTACGGAGATAAGCAGTGGCCGAGTTCCCTCCCCTGTGCAAACCCAGAAAAGCCTGATGAAAACTGAACACATGAGAAAGACCCAAATGCTCACAATCAGTCTCCTGACTGGGTTTCTAAGCTTCCTGGCATCACTAATACACACTTCTCGTTAGGGCTTATTGTTCTTTTCTAAAATGGGGAGAAAAAGGGGAAGGAAGATTTCCTTGTGCCTGTTATGCCAACTTTGCAGCCTGGAGAGAAAGTGGTTTTGTTTTAACCATCACCACAAGCATGGGAAGATTCGAAATGCATGATTTGCATGGTCTATAAATAAAGTTTTCTCTGCTTTTCTCATGCACAGCTGCTTGGGTGCTACATTGACACAGAACGAAACCAGGAACCTCTTTCAAAGCCTGGTGGAAGCAGTGGCAGCCTCTGTGAGGCTCTGCATCAGTAAGAAATGTGGCTCTTATCCCTCTTGCCCCTGGGGAATGCAATGCTGTGCAGCCAGGGGGCCTGTGCTCATGGTCCTCCTCAGGTCCTTACCTC
>JAOXXN010000175.1:14209941-14233248 GCA_026770055.1 Myrmophylax atrothorax | reverse complement strand
TCAATCCAGGTTTCACAACCCACCCAGCCCATGGGGGTGCAGTCTGGGGCAGGAAGGGCATCTACAATGGTGAGCAGAGCCACAGGGGAAGACCACCCTCTGCTCCTCATCTACCTGCAGACCAAGGGTCTCCCTGTCACCCCAGATTTTGCAACTCAGCACTCAAAGCAGGGTGGGTTTTCTTTGGTTGGTTGTTGCTATCGGTCCAAACCTCCAAATGCTTCAGTAGCCTTTTCTGGTTCTGACACTTGCTATGTTTGAAGGGCCACACTCGGGCACCATGGCTGCTGTTCAAGGGCCCTGCTGCAGGATGCAGGATCTGCTTTTCCAGCTGAGCACAGAAAAAGCCAAGCTTTGCTGCAATGAGGGAAGTTCTATGATTTTATGTTACCACATCCCCTCACATCACTTGTACGTGCACTATGAAACTGGGCTCAGCTACATTAAATACAATCCAGGTGCACTGGGAGAAGAAAAAAAGAAAAATGAGGCAATTCTACATGCATTTTATTGTTTAAAACATGTCTTTATGGGGTTTGTTTGGTTTTTCCCCCTCCTCCCCTGGAGCCCTGAAACAGCATACAAGGCAACACATGTTGTTGCAAGTAGCAGTTCAAACTCCTGCACGTACCAAAGAGGAATAACTTAAGGAATGTTTCTGTCAAGGTTTGGACTGGAAGTTGCTGCCCATCTCTGCCCTTCTGACTGTCCACAGTCACCACAGCCCCATCCAGTCTCATCATCACAAACACCAGCCTTTACAAAACATGGTAAAGCAACTGAGACCATTTTCCTTTTCTATCCTGTTCTTCTGACTTTACCTTAGTTCTGAATCATAAGCCAGAAAAAAATGTTAATATATGAACATCGCACTCATATCTTCCCAGCAGTGCTTTTGTGGCCAGGCACCTGTCAGGGACACAAGATCACAGAAACCTTCTTCTGTCAAGTTATTTTTAGGCACTTCCTTTTCTTTTCGGTTTTCCCCATCCTTCAAGAGGGTGTGCAGTAACTGGTGCCTCTTGTGGCCACCTCACCTTTGCCTAAACAAATGAGATCTCTGTTGTGAAAAGGGCCCCAAAATAGACCATGATTCAGACGTGGGAAGAGGAGATGTGGCAGGGAAGAGAGGTGAGGGAGCCAAGCCCTGGGGTGGCTAGGGTGGATGCTAAATTTACAGGATACATCTGAAAAGTTTCTTTAAAGTAAGGGAGGATCAGTGACAGAAAATCCAGTTTCACTAATAGAAACATCTTTGATCTGGAATGGCACCTCAGAGAGAAAGCTCTGATTTTTCCCACTGATGTTGCTGAGTCAGTCTTTCTGGGGGCAGGATGGTTTGGTGATGACTCAAAGAAAATTAATTACTTCTACCTCTGCCTCCCACTTTTGATGTAACTTTACCTGTTGTGCCTTTTACTTCCTCTGACTTATTCTTCTTTCATCTTATCTCTCATTGTTTAGACTCCACCTTTTCCTTCAAGTCATCCTTGGCCAGTGTCTTCCTTCTGCTGCTTTTCCAATTTCCAGCACCACCCCTGCATCCCAGCTTTGCATCTTCATTTCCTAAACAAAACCAGGAGCCCCAGGAGTATCCCTTTGCAATCACACCCTCTGCACTTTGTTAACATCTGACAATACTGTTGGGCTGCATTGGAAGAAGTGATTTTTCACTAATTGATGGACAATGCAAACAAGGAACACAACAGTAATAAATTTACTCAATTAGGAACAAGTAATGAAAAACCTTTCCCCATCTAAGTTCCTCCAGTGTTTTTTGCTTTGTACTGCCTTGAGTATTGTTATTAACTCAAAAAATAAAGCTCCTGACTTAGGAATGTGACCTTGCACCCCACACTCAGCAGAGCAGCACTAAGGTCATCCTCACTGCCATTGCTACTGGCACCACCCCCTTCTCTAACAGCAGCTGCTGTCAGGACATCCAGGCCTGAATTCCCTCAAATTTACTTCAGTCTGAAGCAAGTCCACCAAATGCAGTCAAGTTTCACTGATGAAGTCACAGTAATTAAGGGCTTCAGAGGTTTCTTCTACCATTTGGCAAACTTGCTGTTGCCGTGGGAAATACGATGACAAGACAGCTGTATTGTCTAGCTTGACAAGATCAAAAGAGGGTAGGAATGTTTTACAGTGAAAAAAAAAGGATTTTTACATTGTTCCACAATAGCAAAGAGCAGTTACATTTTCAGACACTAATTACCCCTGCTCTGAAAACAATATATGAAGCCAGACACACTGAACAAAGCTACAGCTGTTACATGTGCGTGTGGGAGCAGAAGCTGTGCTCTCCCCACGCAAATGTAAAGCTGCCTTTCCTTCCTGAACTTCCCCAGTACAATATTCCAACCACAACTTGCTTTTAATAATTTTGTTCGGGCAGCCTAGTTCCTCTGAAGATCCTTGAGCATAAAAATGGTCAGAGCCAACAGTCCCAAAGACCCATCCTGTCCCATGTCCCACTCCACCAGCGGACACAGAAGAGCCCAAGCAGGAGAATAAGCACCCAGTGATTTAATCTTTTCTGACTCACTAACCTCCCCCTTCAGCAATGCACACAGGGCTTAGACTTGAAGCCAACAGACCATACAATTAACAGCAAGTATGGGCTCAAGTGTTATCGACAACCCAGCACAGATTTCCTCTCCTGGGCTTTGATCAGTGTGTGGATTAATTAGTAACAGATAAAGTTCTGCCTCCAAAAATTCTCAATGAAGATTAGTGTTTCTCCATTCCTTTACTAGGACCTGATGAAAAACAGGCAAAAAAATCCCTCTGTTTTGGCAGGTTGTCCTATTTTCTGAAAATAGCATCTTGTAATCCATCCCCCAACCCATCTACAACATGCTGGAACAAAATCTGCAACACCCACACACGTGCTTGCAAAAACCCAGAGATCTATTATCCTTTCACTGGGCTTTATTTCCCCCTCACTTATTTCTGGCAGTCAAACTGTCAATTGTCTTTACTGTCTGCAAAGCCCTGAGAGAAATACATTGCTGGAAACGAGTTATTGCAGGTAGTGCTCATGGAGGGGTTTCTTGGGAAATGTTTATCTTAGCTGGTAATCTCCAAAATGAGGGGAAAATGAAATTTCAAAATACAGTAGTGAAATGCTGACATGCACAGGGCCCCTTAGCAAGTCAAACTGCTCTGTTGAGGCACAAAAACATGACAAATGTTTACACCTTTCCTTCTCTAGGATACAGAGTAAAGGCATTTCTTTCAGTTCGCCCTGAAAACACTGGAATTCCCTCATTTCAGGGGACTATGCTGATATGTTCTCAGAGAGGTGCCTCCAGCCAGCCAGTCCCTGGGCCAATGACCCTTTCTGAGGTGCCATATATGGATTTTTTTGTAGGTTTAGGGGAAGAACACAAATAAACAGGAGCCTTTCCCCTTACAACAGAGCTCACCATCCCTGTAAAACTTCTCTAGAGATATTACCTGCATTAAGAGCAATACTGCAAAAGTTATCTTTAATACTTAGGTGAAAGTAGAAATCTGTCTGAAACAAAAAGGTCTTTTCTTTAATGAAAATGTTGGTCCATAGACTCTTCCAACACTCCTCACAGTCTGTTCTCAAGGAGGAAGTAGCTCCCACAGTGCTCTTCACTGCAAAGAACATTTCCCCCAGTGCTGGGCATCCCTGCATGCTCAGTGATAAATCCTGGCTATCTTCAAGGCTGCCTGCACAGCAAGGAACAGGCATCCTTCCAGCCCCTGGGAAGATGGATGGAATAAGCTCTGAAGCTTCCTCTTCTGCTTTCTCCCCTCAGATCTGCTCTCTGAGAACAGACTCCTAACAGGGAGAGTCCTGCAGTGATGAGCCCATGGCACAAGCTCTCCAACACACCATGAACTCTTGCAGAGGGAGCCACTGCTAAGCAGCTGTCCTCAGCCCATATTTTCTACCAATTATTAACATTATCCAGCAATTCCTGTAGGACTTGAATTTTGCACCCAGGCATCATGGAGCTGTTGAAGTGAGCCTGAGGCAGCCAGCCTGTTAATATCACATTTGAACAGCTTGAAGCCATTTATCCCAGCACTGCCTGAAGATGCTGCAGGCATTTGGAACTGAGGTGCTTAACCAGCCTTTCTAACTGTCCCAGCAATTTTCCATACCTCGCTCTACCAGCAACACCCCTCCAGATTCCACAGCACCCAAAGGTGCCTTCAGTATCCTCCTCTCCTCAATCTTCTCCCCTTCCACAGCAGAAGCACATTAGTTTCTACCACATACCTGTCCTTATGAAATCAATTCATGTATTTCTGGAGACCGAAAACAAAACTAAAGTACTCCAGCTGACTCAGCAATCCAAGCCTGGTCTTTTGTTTCTTTGCTTTCTAGAGGAAGAAAGAATACAGCTGGCTGATCAAAGAGTATTTGAAAATATTTCGCTTTGAACTTCTGTCCACTTGATGAAACCTCTCCATTTATTAAAAAAGAAATACTCCAAAGCCCACATCACTCTAGAATTATTCAACACTACCAGCAGTTTCACACAAATACAGATTTCATCTTGCAAACACTTATTCCTAAATCCTATCCTGGACATACGAACATCCTAAAGATATCCCCTTAGTCACAGCTTTCAGTGGTTTATACCCATCCAAATCCATGCCCAAAGGAGCACCACCAAAAACCCCAGGAAGATGCTGCTGGGAAGCTGACTGGGAAAGCTGTAGCAACCTACACTCTCCTCTGGTTTATGTCCGGTGAAAAGAATGGAACATATTTCCTCCCTTCTTATTTTCAGTTTCGTAGCTTGTCAGGTTCCCAGCCCTCACTAGCACAGAGCTGTGGTGCAGATCTTTGGCCAGTACTGGTTTAACAGGACAAGCTGCCAGGCGCAGCTGCTGCCCCAGCACACCACACTGTGTGCTGCTCTGGCAGAGGGGGCAACTCCCCCAGTGCAGCAGCTCGGAGCAGGCACACTCTGATGCCTACCCAGATCTGGGCACCATGCACATCCTCTGCTCCATCCCTCTCCACATCTCTTCCGTTAACAGAGTGAGTCTGAGACCCTCCAAGTAGCTCAGGCCTACAGGAAGAAAACCTACAAACCCCTCTTGATGTTGAGGTCTAAAGACATTGGAACAAGGGCAATCCAGGTGGTGGGGAGAGGGCACCAGTGCCACATCCATACTTTACATCCCTCACGCAGGACCTGCTCCCAGTGATTGACTTCACAAAGCTCTTGGAAAACAGCCTGTGTAACAGCTCCGTCCCACTCCCAGGGGAAGCAGCGTCCCGGACGCGTGCCAGCCGCAGCAGTGAACGTCCCCAGACTGTGCACGTAGCAGCAGTGCAAACCCTAGTACTCCATCGTAGCACCAAAAGAGAAAAAAAAGACTCACTATAGAACACATGCTGCTGGGAGCACTCAAAGCTGAGTGGGTGATCCCAACCCCACTTCCAAACCTACATCCGAGACCCAGATTTATCTCCCAAGATATTTTCACAGCTCTGCTCAGGAACACATGCTTTTCCTTGCTCTGCAAGCAGAGCACAGCGCTCAAAGACATGCTCCACCACTCTTTACAACCCAAATACCTTCCCAGATTGGGCACTTAGATTCTTTGTGGTACGGGCTGGTGGCATTACACTGTGATTTCCCCTTACTAAGCTATTTTCTGGGGATCAACTGCTTCCTAGTCCCTGGGAATTCAGTTACTATCTCTGAAGTAACTAAAAATTTTTTATCCTAAAAAAAATGTCATCATGTTCTTGAAACAAGGCAAACTAGGAAGCCTGAAAGTGCCACAGGCATGCATTTGCATCACTGCATACTCAACTGTCCAGTGTTACCTGGTCTCACCATGAGATCTGGTTGAACACACAGCACTGATGTCCCTCCTGCTGCCCTCCCCTCTGGACAGACACAGGAATCAGCTTCCAAACTAACAAGCTCCTGTGAGAGCTGAACAAAAGCTTCCATATAGAGAAAGATCGTACAAAAATCTAAACACCTGCAGATAAAACACAAGCAATAGAAATCATAAAAGAAAGGCCTAAAATCTCATTGAATCTAATAACACCATTTCTGGGAAGTGGGTGTGTCAAATCTCTGGGCAGTGTTTTTGCACGGAGTGATGTGGGACTGCTGATCACACCTTCCAGCACCCCAACACACTCTGCTGCTGCTGCTGCATCAGTTCATAGCACTCACATCACCTGCAATACACCTTGCCTTTCACAACCAAACAGGCTATGAACTTCACGTAAACGTATCCCAAATTCTTGGGCATCACCTGGTGTTCACCCAGAAACACCTGAAAGCATAAATCCTTTGCCCTGTGAGCAATGTTCATACACAGTTTGGTCCAGCTCTACAAACCCTGAAAGCAGCAATTTCACCTCCAAGACCAGCTGAGATAAATGCAAGGGCAATTACAGAAGAAGATGCAGTAACATTTATCCTTTGTATTTCAACATTACTCTGCATTTTAACTGTAATTTTCTCAAGTGTATTGTCCTAAGGTGCTGAAAGCAATCAAATTAAGTTCTCTGTAGAGTTTTAGAGCATGACTCCAGTAAGACTCCCAGCCACAACATTTACATTGGAAGGACATGTCAAATCCTTTACTCAGGGAGCTGGGGGATTCCAGTGCAGGCTGAGGAGCCCATGAGGCAGGAGCCAAGGAGACCAGTGGGTCTGCCAGCGGACCTGTGGCAAACTGCCAGCATCTTCACACTCTGAACAGCCCAGGAAGCATGAAGCCAGAGAGGACAGGCACGGAGATGGGCTGTGCTGGATGGGGTTGGATGACCATCCTCTCCAGAGTCTACTGAATAAGAAATACTACATTAAACTCTTGGCAAATAAATTCATGTAGAATCCAGGTGTGAGAAAAGACCAAAGACATTCCACATCCCATTCCCTACAGTCCTGGTGAAACCTTCAGGGCTGTTGCACAGCAAATGCACATTGGGGAGCAGAAAAAAGGGGGAAGGACATGTGCTTGATTGTTCCCTAGCTGGGTCACTACATGCCATCTGGGGTATGGGATCAAATGCTAAACAAAGCAAAGCTGAAAGGTTTCTGCTTTGGTTGCTTCTGTACTGACAGCATGAAAATGTGCAAAAAGAAATTTGTAAGGGAAGTTGTCTAAAGTCTGACTTTCAGGAAAAGCCTTTGTGGCAGGCACAGATAAAACACCATCACTGCACAATACTGCAGAGACTATTCATGAATATATATTAAAAATTTAAATTGTGAAAAAGCTGCATATATTAACAAATCCAAAAGTGACTTCCACTTTAAGAACAAATTTGACCTAAAGAATTAATGAAGAATTTTTCTGGCACTAAAAGAGTGTTAATCATAAAAAATAGCCCCTATGAAGAAAAATCAGC
The DNA here is from genome assembly GCA_026770055.1 of Myrmophylax atrothorax. Lineage (NCBI taxonomy): Eukaryota > Metazoa > Chordata > Aves > Passeriformes > Thamnophilidae > Myrmophylax > Myrmophylax atrothorax. The sequence goes on along the minus strand of JAOXXN010000175.1, from coordinate 14,225,870 downwards.
TAGTCTGGATCAATTGCACCATCCAAATTCATCAAGAATCCAATGGTTTTGAGTGCCAAGAAAACAACTCTGCAATTTAAGAAAGATTTAAGAAAGTGTTCTTCCTTATCTGCAGCAGACACCACCTCCAGAAAGTTGCTACCACTTTCATTCCTCCCCAGCTGTGCGTCCATGAGCTCTGTGTTCACGCAATGTTTGTGCATCGACTTCCACTGCAGAAGACTAGAACTGACCAGTCTGAAGACCTGCAAAGCAAGACATGTCTCCTCTATGGCCCCAGTTCAGCACTCAAGGACATGTTTTCTTCAAGTTCTAAGGGATTAAAAATGATGGAGTAGAAGCTGGAGAACACTGAGGATGGCGGCAACTGAGACGGCATCAACATTTGGAAAAGTCGTGCTGTCTGCAGAGCTGCTGCCCCATGGCAAAAGTATTGCCTGGACCAATCAGCTTGTCCCTGGCTGTGCAACTGACTGGAGACTTCAGTCTTACAAAATCAATAGCCAGACCTCGACCTTGGACCTACTCAAACACCATTATCATTGGACAGCTCAACACACCAGAGGCAGGAATGAGCAAATACTTTGCCACCCTCATGCTGTGGCTTCTTGGCTCTGTACAAACCACTCTGGCCCAGAAGCAAAGCCACTCAGACCAGCTATCAGATTGTGGGGGTAGTGGATGATGCCTTCCTTCAATGACACAGTGCCTCACTTGTGCTGAGGATCACATGAACAGGGGTCAGCCTCAAAGAGAAGCTGAAGATGTGACTCTATCAGATTTCCAGTGGTTTTCTACCTCAGGAACAAAGGGTCAAGTGACTGGAAGAATCTCCCAATCCCTCACTTGTGGGAAAAGGGTACTTGTATTTATCCACAGTTCAAATAAAAGTGCAAACTGGCAGTAATGACCATCCTTTGGCCAAGTTCCCAATCTTGAAGACTTCTACAAAGTAGGTTTGAATACCATAATTGGGGTCATGAAGAGGCACTCAAGACCAGAAAAATCATGGTCATCCTTATTTTTATCTGTTTTAATCAAACCAGCAAGGATTTCATCAAACTCGAATGACAGGAATTAAATTGTACATTGTGCTCATGGACAGCTGCTATCACAGACCACAGCTGTCCAAGGAAAAAATCACATTTTCTTCCATTCTGCTGTTCTATTGGTTTGAAGACAGTATCCTCAGAGTCTTGAAGACCCATGGACACAGGAGACCACTGATTTGCAGTTTTTAATTACTTCAGTAGTCTGTTCCCATGCACAAGCAAGCAAAAATCATATCAGGGCTGAACTATGGCATTCACTCTCTAATAACGACAACTGGTTACAAAAATGTAAAATATTCTTTCCTAAACTATGTTCATTCAAAGCTGAAAGGAAAGGTATTTTTTCTGAAGACCTGGATCACCTTTTCCCCAGCCCAAGAGACAAGGTAAGAGCAAACAGCTCTAAGCCAATAGCTCATTGATCAGAATGCTCAGATTGGCTTTGGGACTCGTTTCAGCAGAGAGATTTGACCAAGGTCTTGATGCCTTCACTGCCAGGGAAGTGCTGGGGCCATCCTTTAAATAGCTCAGAAAGTTCTTCCGTTCAAAACATGATGGAATAAAAATTATTTTACCAGGTTTCCATTGGGAAAGAAAAAGATTTTGAAAAAATTGAGCTGCAATTTTCTGGCCAGTCCTATAAATTACCAGAAGGTACAAATCACAACTGAGGGGGAAAAAAAAAAAATCTATTTCCTAGTTAAAAATACATCTTAATGCTTCAGCTTGCATCATCAGGTCACATTAAATTTGAAGATTACTTCATGAATGTGTTACTATTAGAGATATCTGTGTCCTGAAGGATTTCCAGAATTTTGCTCAGCAGGAAGCAATATCAGGTTCCTCATCAGCATAATTTACAGTTTCCACTAACAGTAGTTAAAACCTAGAAGTCCTGGTCAAGCAAATTATTTTTTAAGAGGCCAAAATTAGGTATTAAAAGCACTGCTGAGATCAGGGAATCTGATGAAACTCCAGATGAAACTTGTGAAAGATAATTAAAGCCATGACTGAGCCCTCAGAGCCCATCAACAGAGCCAGTTTATATAATCAGGGTATTGGCGAAAATCTCCAGCTTCACTGATGTATTATTGAAAACTTTTCGTTTGCACTTCAGCTGTTAACCCCATATCTGCCACAGTTTGGCAAGAAAAGGGACTAAATTGAAGCAGCTTTCATGGGCCAACCTCCTGCAGATTGAGAAGGAACCACTGTCACCACACAGCTTGTGCTCTTTGCTACAGAACTCTGCCCCAGCATCCCTGAAACTCCTGCACAGCCTCTCAAACGCACCAAGTCTTGTCAGAGTTCCACGATGGAGATTTCTCCCTCTGTTAAGCTGGAATGGGTCACGCCCCTCTCACCTTCCTGGCAGCTCTGCCAAATCTGCCTGGAAAATGAGGCATCTACATTTTGGCACAGAGCACACCTGAAGCCAATGCAACTCCTGCTGGCTTGCTTTGGCTTCCATCTACCCACAGAAGGTTTATGAGGCCACAATTCGCTTCTGTAGAAGAGGCATCTTCTGTGAGATGAACACATCTAAAATAGAACACAAACCTTAAGGAGTTTAGTTCCCTCAATGACTTTATTCCTTCATATCTCTCACCATGCCTGGGAGGAGAGCCTGCCATAGTTGCCTCAAAGTCAGCAATGCAGGCAACTACTTAGTTTAAAGACTATCTACTTATCCTGGTCTCCCAGCCATAACAGACATCTATAATCCTTTGGCCAAAATTTTTATCACTGAATTCTGAAGCAAGATTTACTACAAATGGATGACAAAAAAATAGAAGGCTAGTACATTCTGGAACAGAAATGTGCTAACATCAACAGAGGCCTTTTCCAAAGAGAGACAGATACAAAGCTCAAAAAGTTAGATATATAATACCGAATTTCTCCTTAATTATAATTTGTAACTTCTAAGTAGGCAATTTAAATCTGGCTGTCACATTTCAAATGGAAGACTAGTCTACCCATTGCATGCAGATGAAGTGAACACTTTAAAGAGTGCTCAATGGGAATGTCTTTATTCAAATGAGATGCTTAAAGTGAATGAAAAGCTCCCATAAAACAAAATTTCCTTTTCCTTCAGAAGCAAGAACCACTTCAAGAGACAGATTTACTAGCACACTGAAAAGATACTAATAAGTGATTTAGAATAAAATAGAAAACATTTGTTTTGCTCACTGCTGTGATACAAAGATGCTCAGATGTACTTTCATCAGGTTCTCACGTTAGCACCACCAGGCAATCCCATTCTGTCCTGCCACTGTGGCTCAGTGCCCCAACACCTATGCACACATTTAACCATTGTCTTAGGTGAAACTGTTTAAAATTCAATCATGTCATCCTCCAGGCCAGTATTTTCCAAGCAGTTTGTAGGATGAATGGCACAAGAAAAGGCGAGATACTCCAAAGGAATTCCCAGGCAGCATTTAACTTGGGGATACACTCTATATGTAGGCTGGGCTAAAGCACCTCCAAAAGCTAAAGGCAAAGATATTTTAGTCCAGGACCTGCCTCAAGACTTGACAGACAGCACAGTTATAGGATTGTATTGAGATGGTTCTCCCTTCCCACTGCCCTGCAGACCCATCCAGCACAACCCTTCTGCTCTGGGGACTCACACGAGCCACAGACCTCATCAGCATCACGCACAGGCAGGACCTGGGCACAGCATTCCTCCCCTGGCCAGGACAGGACCACAAAGCAGCAGAGAATACCTCTCATAGCACATCACCATGACAGCAGTTCTGTTATGCAGAGGTTCACTTAAATCAGTAGCTGACAAAGCCAAAACCTTCCAGTGCAATTCTGCCAGTTACAAGTAAAACATTATGTTTGTGACACGAATAATTATGGAGGAAAAAAATCTTCAGTACAGGCTCGGTAAGTCAAACAACCAAAAATTAAGCTTTTAGGACGACTAGTGAAAAAGCACCTTAAAACAATGAATACCAATGAGAAATATATGCAGAGTAGGTGTACTATTCCATCACTTACTATCAAAGCAACACCAAGGAATAGCAAAGTACAAGATAAAAAAGTTGCTCAGATCAAAGAAAATAATAAACAAATAGGACCTTTACCAGGACTCTTATTGCAGAAAAAAAAATATTGCTTCAGGGTACTTGGATGGGTGACAAATCTAATCTGAGAGGGTGATGGACTGCAAGAGTAACAAACAATTGCAAGATGCTGATTTCCTCCCCTCCTGCCCCTCAAAGAATCACTACTGGCATGAGGGTCAAGCTGACAAACATCCTAATGTGTGCCAAATTTGCCATAGATACTGTACCAAACACAGATCCTAATGCTGAGAAAAACTGCTAGTGTGGGATCAGAGAAGTTTTTGCCGTATGTGAACTTGCAAAACTTCTGAAATGTGTATACAGATACCCAGAAGAATGGCTGATTTGTGCTTTGAAATATAAGCAAGGAAAGTAATCCTTTGTGATAAAACTGGAAACAGGCAGAAATAATGAGAGAAAACTTCAGGTGAATAATTTGAAACATCCTTATGAGTATCAGCTTGGGCATGGAAGAGTCTGGCAGGATTCACAGAAAAGTGTGGCAGAGCTCCAGGAGATACTGCTGGAGGGTATTAGGGTTTGGACCACAGGTTTAATTCCACATTATGGGGTGACTACAGGGTCATGGATGTGGGTTGCAGGAAGCTTAAAAGAATTGGTTTAGCTGTGGATGGAAAAGCATCACTTTGTCTCCTATTCCAGGAGAGATGGGGGAGCCAGATTTGGGGTCTATTACCCAGCAGTGACATTGGAGAGACTCTTCTGTGGTTACTGCACTCCAGGAGCATGAGCCCAGAGCAGGAGTGGCTCAGCCTCCCCTCACTCCTGCCCTGCACAGGTACCCCCCCATGGGCCTTTTCCACAGCAATCACCACTTCACCAGATTACCCTGCTATCTTCTGTAGTGATTAGTGCAATTATTTGTTTCTCCTCACTTCTCCCTTTTCAAAGCACAAACTAATCCAGGTCCAAAATTAAACTGAGAAAGTGATTCTGGAAGAAATGAGAAGCAATTACCTTGTGCTGGGGGTTTCTTTGGGTTCTCTTTTAGGTGCTCCACAATTTCTTGCTGTCAGTTATAACAACAGTAAGACAGCACAGGAGCCAAGCACAAATATCATATTGCCATAACTTTAAACTAATTCTAATTCTTTCTTAATTTTTTTAAAGGTACCCTTCAAAACTTTCTGTCTATCAGTACTAATTATTTCTCTTGAATTCATTTATATTGCTTGCTGGAGACTTTTGCAATTTGTAGGCTGGGGCTTTGAAAAATCTCAGTAAGAGGCTATGAGGATGCTCCTTTGTTCCAGGAGCATCTGGAGCTGCCTGCTGTGGAGTGTGATGCTTCTTCAGTACATTCAAGACTGGCCTGGAGCTACCTGAATCACTGGTTTGAAGATGCCTAGACTTTTGGTATGTTTTAATCACACATCCCCAGACCCCACCAGAACTGGTTTTGCCCTCCTGCACCCTCCTTTTCTTTATCTCAGGTGATGGGCCCCAGTGGCACATGGTCACAAGTGCAGTGCCCCTCCATTCAGTCTGGAAAACACTCTCCCCCATTCTTTACTGGGAACACTTTCATGCTCCTTCAGTCTCATCTCCAAAACATCCAAGTCTTCTTGCTTTTCCAAGCTGTCCTGTTGAGCCTTATCACTTTGTTCACTTTCTTAAAGCTCTTGTCATCTACTCACCGAGGTCTAGCAGTTCATCTTCTAGGAGAAGAAAACAAAGCCTCAAACCCACAGCAACAGGAACGAAAGCAGCTGGTAGCACGGCTGCAAGGCTTTCTTCATTTCAAGTCATGCTGGAAGGAGCAGCTCATAAAAAACAGAGCTCAGGTATTCAACTTGCTTCGGTGTCACTGCTGACAGCCACAACAGCAGCGGGGTGTCAGATGCTCAGCAGCATCTCTCCTTCCACCTACACCTCCCCCAGCCGACAGCCAATCACCAGGACTCTCAAGGCACTTGAATGCAAGACAACTGGTGGGAAACTCATCCTGTCTACACAAAGCCTACGTGCCCATACAGGGATATGAGCCTCAGGAGCACAGTTTTGATGAGGGAGCCTGAACTTAAAATGTGTCTGCTCTTTCTAAGGGTATTCACTGTTCCAAAACAAGACGTTACCTTTCCCAATTAATTTTTGTATTTTAAAGCATCCCCTCTCCATTTTGTGGAAGGAACACTGGATAAAAGCAGAAAGAGCAAATACGTGAGGAAGCCACAGGAACATTTAGATAAAACAGTAAGACGACACCAAGTTCCACAGGTAGCACTGGGCCAGATTTTCCAGGCGCACATTTGCTCCCCTGCACATCTGCAGGGCATGTCTGCACATCTTTGGACACTTTTTGCACGTGCCTCAGGTTTGCATATAAACCCCCAAATTACACAAAACCTGAGCACCTTTATGCTTCTCCCAGAACAGCAGCTGGCTAAGTGTCATCTCCCTTCTCACCTGCACATTTCAGGTATATTTATACTATGCAGCCAACCAGCCCACTGTACACGCCATACACCCCATCTGTGCCTGCTGAGTTCAAGGGCCAGCCACAGCCCCAGCTGGATCCCACCTGCAAATAAGCCCTATTTTGCATCACCTTTGCAACATGCTGGAATGTAACAATTACACATCAATTATTGCTAGTTTTTTAATAAGCAAGACTGTGGGAAATTGCAGATCCAGCCACTTCCTTCTGGAAGCGATGGTCAATGTGCCTGGTAAAACAGCAGGAGACACTTGCTGGCTACTTCTCTCCATTTTATTAACTTTTTACATAAAGTACTATTAAGCACTTCACTGTAGGGTGTATTTGTAATGAATGCTGGAGAAATGACCTACTCAGAAGTGAATCAAATTACAAACTCACATAACTTAATTTTCAGGATTTCTCTTGTGCATACCAAGCAGAAATGAAAGAAAATGTAGACAAGTTCAAGACAAAAAAATAAACATTTGTAATACCAGAAAATGTGACTTTTTTGAGTTATAAATATGTGTCAATCAAGAACAACATTCCCACTGTTTGGAATTTGCTATATTTTAGAACATGTTAAAGAAATAGATGCTTTAAAGTCTGGTCTGTGCAGAGCAATCATAAGAAAAACAGCATGTGATTTCCCAAGGAAGCATAATAATTTTAGAGTCATAGTGTACTCGACTTGAGATTGGATTATGCATTCTTTTCTTAATCAACTCAATTCCTTGAAGAAATCACTTATACAGAAATGAACAGTTTCTACAGTGGACTTGACATCTCTTAAAACAGAAGACAGTCGATGTTCTTTTGAAGCAAGATCTTAAACAATATGAACATTATATATATATATTTAAATGCACTACAGCTTTCAAATGTACTTAAATAACATAAAAATCATTTTCTTAAATCACTAGGTTTAAAGCACTCAGGCACCAAGAGATGCAGACAGGTAATTAGTAAAATTTTCACAAGCATTTCAAAATTATGGTTCAAACTGGTTTTGTTTTTTGCTTCCCCTTCCCTAGAGTAGCTATTTCAGATCCTTGCTACTCCAATAGATGGGAATCCTCCTTCATTTCCAGCTTAGTCAATGGCTACACTGCAGTTAATGGATATTTTATCCCCGTTTTCTTCCCTGGGCTGATGTGCCATTTTGCTTTCCCTCGTCTGCCATTCTCCACTCCCTGAGCTGTCCTGGCCTTCCCAGGGCTCTGCATGCTCCCTTCTCCTTTGCTGAGCTCCCACTTCCCAGAGGGTCCCACAGCCCCATCCACACCAGGTCTAGCCAAATTCATTCCTCCTGCACACCCAGAGCCTAAACAACACAGTGAGGAAAATTCCAGAGCCCCAGATTGCTGTTTAATCAAAAGATGCTACAAATGATGGGAAACCCCCTGCAGCTGAGCTTCGCCCCAGCCCCCGAGTGCCTCCCTGCCAACGCACCGCCGCGAGCCGGCCGGGGTTACCTGAAGGGGTAGGCAAAGGCTATGTCAATGCTGAGGTCACTCTCTGACTTGTTTGCACAGTCCACACTGAGGCGCAGCTCTCCAGAGTACCCACCGCATGTTGCAAATGCAAAGATTGCAAAAAGCTGTCAAAAACAAACAACATTTTTATTTTATTTCATTACGGCAACCACGACATGCAGTAGCTCTTGCTGCAGCACCAGCCCCCTCAGGTCAGGTTATCCATCACTCCCTGCATTCAAAGCATTGTCACAAATTACTCCTGCACCCTTCCCAAAAGCAGATGCAAAGAACCATGAAACGTGAAGATCTGTTGCCACACAGGCAGAAGCATTGCCACTTGTCCATGTCAAGCATCTCAGCCCTCCCCTCTTGCTTTGAGCCCAAATTGGGATTCACAACCCAGGCAGATATTAAAATCATCCCACTGACAGGAGAGACTGGACAAAAATAGAAGGATGAATATTGACTGAGCATAATGAGTCAGTCTTAACCCAAACAAAACACTGGCAGAAGTATTTTCAAGGAGCAACCAGGAGTAGCAGTAGTAGACCAAGACTTGGCCGCCCCTCAAAACACAGAATTGTGTTACCTCTCTTCCAGTGGATACATGACCTAGCAAAACCCCAATTTTTTAAAATTATTTTTACTAAGTTATTGCCATAATTCAAGATGGATGTAGAAGTACAGTAAACTGACAGCAAAGCAGAAAAAATTTCCAGACTTAGGATCAAAATCAGGCAAACTGGAAAGGAACAAAGAGCTGGGGTGGTTCTGATGCAAATCCGTATCACATCTTAATCTTCCAGGAGGGAAAAAGGAAAGGAGGGAGCGTGCAGGCCAGAGACACATCAGCATTTATATCAAGGGTTCAAACAGAGAAATTGGAGGTGGCCATAACTGTCTTAAAACATCACTGACATAAGCTTCCTTGGAAGGCTCCGAGCAGAAGTGGGCACAGTTCATTTAGGTAGCTGTAATTTAAATTAAAAGACAAGTTAGATTTCTATGTTGATTACAGAACTACAGCTCTGAACTAACTCCATCAGCTTTAATAGAGTAACTATGAAATCTACAGAGGGGCAGTTATAGGAAATGACAAGCAAATGCCCAATCCCAGTCAAAATTAAATAAGCTAAACGTCAGCAACCCCGATGAAAGAAACAGTGCACATATCTGGGAAAGAAACCATAGGTTTAGACACTGAAAAATTATGCAGCAAGTAGATGTGATGGCAAAATAAAGGACTGAAAAATACAATAAATGGAAAAAATAGATTTATTCTTGCTGCACAGGTCTTTGCAAAACACACAACTAATCTTCCAATTTACAGCACAAGTCCCAGGTTTCAGCTGCTGCAGGGGTGACTCCTGAGCACTGAGGCAGGGAGACCCTCCCCAGCTGCAGCATCATCATGTGCTGAGCATGATGGAGCACGGGGAGTAACAGGAGAACACTACACATTCCCACTCTGCTACTCACTTCCAGTGTGATCAGGGCATTTCACGTGTGGAGGATAGATTTGCAAAGGTATTTAGGTACCCAATGAAGAGGAAAGTTGATATAAACTTTGATTGAATCAATTCTTTTTACTGAGCTCACTGAAAAAAAGAAAGCTGAACTTTACTATGAATTGACTTGTTAAGTGTGTGCTATGGAATAAGTATTTGCACTATAACTCAGTCTTTCTTCATCCTAAATGAGATGCTTTTTCTGTACACACAAGAAGTTTCTGCCCCTACATCTAGCACAGCACTGAAAATCAGCATTAATCACCTCAGGTAATTTGTGAAGTGATTTAACAAAACAATATGTTAAGGAGAACAGGAGAGAAAGCTGACCTGCTTTCTGGCCTAATTAACAGAGTTGCAAATGCAAATGTTTTGCAGGTACATAGGGAGGCACAAAGATTAGCAGTGATATATAAAGGGGGAAGTGAAAACCTGTGAGTTGAGACCAACCTGCCATAAAGGAAGAGTCATCACTTCTCAGTAAGGGGAGAAGCAGAGGAAGGAGATGCAGTGGAAATGCATATCCTTTAATCATGCATTGGAAATCAGCATAACAGGTGTCATCATGTTTTATCACCAATGGCACAGAGCCATGCCCAAAAACACAGCTCAGGCTATTCCTTCCCAGAAAAGTATCTCCTCCAGAGTTCCCAGTTTTTCTTCTCTCCTATTGAGAGCATTTCTGACAGCAGACTCAGGCACCTGGAGTCTTGGTCCCTCAGATAGTTCAGATCCAGCCTTTACTCACCCATTAGCTCCACATTCTGCTCTTAACCAGAAGCTTTTCAGATGCCTTCACTTGATCAGCAAACCCTCCAGGCACAACCACCAGCTTTCACCCTTGCTCAGCACGCACTCTGCTCCAGGCACCCAGGCAGCACCCACAGGGCAGGTGGGAAAGAAAAAAAAGGACCCAGCTGGAGACTTTTATACCAAATTTCAGCGATGCCTCAGCCAACCAAAGTTTGCTCTTTGCCATGGCTGGATCAGATGCTCCTGATGGATGGGATCTCCCAGCTGCCAGTAATGCCCAGCCAGTCTCCACAGCAGCATGCTGAGGCCATGAAGCACCTCTTGGAAGCATATTTACCTTTTGCATCAAGGGAGAACAGAGTGAGGGCTGTTAAGCAATGGTATTTCCCCGGGGTATCTTGGCCAAACAGCAGTGTAATTCTCCTTCTCCTCCTGTCTCTGCATTTTCCCTTTTTCCCTGCCACCCCAAGTTGTACTGCTTTATGTTGACAGAGGAGTGCCCACTGCAATAAGCCAAGATTTACTTGCTGGTTTTTTTGTGCACACAGTAATTCTGTGGCAGTTTCAGGGATGCTGTAAACACCACTGTATTTTATTATAGCAGGGTTTGTGTAAATGGCAGTTGTAAACCCCATAATGGGAGCTTTATGGGCCAGATTCAATAAAACCTCCATCTGCGAGATAATTTTATTGAACCTGGCCTCTCTGAAATTGAAAAGTTTATGGAGAAAGGGAAAGTGTTTCCCTATGTTCCTATTTACTCTTGCCTATAAATCCACACTCAGCACCACTCCTATCAGCAGTGTGCATGCACACTGGTTCTCCCCTTCACATGAGATAAATCTTCCCAGCACACAGTTACCTCTGGTTATCACGTGGCTCTGCCTCCCAAGGCTCAGCCTAGATGGCCAGTCCTGAGCCTGGCTTGCCTGGAGAAGTAGTGGGAGAAACATGGTGCCCCTGAGGCAACAAATCCTCACTGCCATGGCTGTGCCAGGATACTCCTGCTGGCTGGTGTGGGAGCAGGGCAAACCCTGCCATCCCCTGTGCACCCCGTCCCTCCTGCAGCTGCAGGTATTGCCTTGCCACTTTGATGCAACGGGGAGGTCGGTGCTTCACATGTGCCCGGAACCTCACAGAGAAAAGCAAAATGACTGTCCCCAGCCTGGATCAATGGTCCACATTCCATGTGGGATAACAAGCCAAGCAAACATCCCACTAGTTCGATGTGTGCTATCCATGCAGTTACCAACCCACACAATGCAGCCATAGACTGAAGAGAGGAAGAGTAAAGGACATTATTTGTGCTCCCTGGAACAGACCAAAGCAATGCACATCTCCAACGTCCAGCCCAGCCTGGCTGGAAGATCACCTTTCTTCCTCATGGTCTCAGACATATCTGTGGCAAGGCAATGAGTTTCTGTATGGAGATTAGCACCTCATCCTGGGCTGCTGTTACAGTGATATTCCCTCTGGCACTTCCAGCTTTGGCCAGGACTACTGGTATATTTTTTTAAGGAATTCAGGTAAATCTTACAGTCTAACTTAACAATCACATTTTTAATGATACTGCGGAACAATAAACAACCTTCCCTGTCAAATCAGATGAACAGACTTTAAAGTTCAGTTGGCACCTCAGCACTTTTGAGAAAAAATAGCAATATAATACCCAGCAGAGCACATGCTTCTTGCACCAGAGCAGGCCAGGGAAAGGTTCATCAGATGATTTATGGGATCAGCTCCCTTCTTCCAATGCCAGGCTTCAACACAATGGCAATGGAGCCTCTAATTCAGTATTCAAGTGATGTTACTTATACAGACTCAAGGCTGGTCCCTTGTTTCCCGACCCAGCCGTCCCCAGTGGCAGAGACTCAGGGCGCGCGATGCCCCGAGGGAGCTGATGTCCCAGCAGTGCATTAAAGAGTTGGTAGCATCTCAGCACACAACTCTGGACATCACTCATCCCACTGTGGAAGGGAAAAATGGGATCATTTCCCATCACTTCTCCATGTTTGGCTTTCTGACAATTCCTTGCAATGCCTGCTGAGCAACAGGCTCACTCAGCGCACCAGGAGAAGGCAGAATGACTCCTGATAAGGCAAGTTAAAAGGCTTATGTAGCGCATGTTACAGCTGAAACATCCTGGTAGGAAGATAACACTGTCATTTAAAATTGATGAAACTTCTATATAAACCACTTGCTTTTTCCGGGAGCACGTCTGCCCTGTGCAGCAACCTTTGGCAGCTTGCTGGCAGATGAGATGGAGCCATGCTGAGGATGTGCCCCAAATCTATCCCACTGTAAAGCAGAGAATCTTGCCCTGCCTGAGTGCTCCTTGGTGAGTCCTCCAAGATGGCAAGATCTTAAAAAGAAACTGTCAGTCTTGCCTGGAGCTGTGGTGGCCAAAAACAGGCTGTGAGGGCCATAGTTCACTATGTGGGTTTGTCTCCAGTGCTTTCCCTTCCAGTTGAGGGAGGAAAATGGGAATGAACCTGCTGGACGCTTTCCCAGACTGATCCTACCCAGGCCCCTACTCCTGCCCTAACATTGGAAAACTGAGGGGAACTCCTGACACTTTTAAAGAGCAACCTGAAATATTCAAAACACCTACTCTATTATTAGTCATTTTACATGTTCACAGTGTTTTAAAAAAAGACCTATTTTTCTGGCATCATTTCTGGATGTAAGACTTCCCTTTCTCCATATTGCCATAATAAAGAGACTGCAAAACCTGTGCCAAATGTTCTAATGCTTCACACTTTCTGCTGCTCACCGTGGCCAAGGGCGTGCATGGAGCGGGGAGGGAGCGCGCCGCTCCCAGGGCTCTGGAGACATCCCCCCGCTGCCGGCATCGCTCATCCAGCAGCGTCTCGTTAAACTGAGATTATTTATTTATAGGGCAGACCAGTAATTGAACATTATTATTAAGGCTGTAAAGGGAAGGTTTGAAGGCACTAAATGACTGTACGGGAAACATTTACTGCAGAGCTGATGGCCCAAAATATGTCACCAGTGAAGGATTAGGAAGCACTCTCTCCTCCGGGTCTCAGCCTGTTTCTTTTTTAAAACCTGGCAATTTTCCTGCACGGATCTGAGCTGCAGACTTCCTGGAATCACTTCTCCTACATACAAGCCTTTGTGCACTGGAGATTATCAGATTATTGACTTTGGGATTCCTAATTATATCAACTTGACTGGTTGATGAATTGGAGGTGGATGGCATCGCAGCTGACGCAGTGCTGGGGGGAGGCGATGACTAGCAGGAGTCATTTTCCTCCAATAGTTATATAGGGAGAAAGCTGAAATATTTTCTGCTCCTGCTGAGAAATAAACCCTAAAGCAATAGTTCACTAATTGCTGGGATTTAGTGTTCCCCCTTACAAATAAACAGCAGCATTGCCAAGAACACTCCTGTGCCTGTCCAGACCTGGTCGGTGTGGAGGGAAAAGCCCAAACATACATGCCACTGCCACTCTCCTGGGGGAGACCAACCTGCCTCACAACTTCCCATATGGCTTTGGGGTCTTCAATTGGGCATTTGCATCAGTCAACCTCTGGCATTTTAGGGTACTTGCAGAGAGCAGCCGTTGGTTCCGCCAGCTGGACAGAAAGACCTGACCCCATGGTGGGCAGGAACCCCACAGCATCCTCTGTTTAAAGCACAGCATTTCATTTAATGCTTAGCATTTTTAAAATGAAAAAAAAATACTTAATTTGATTTTTAATGGAAAGATTTATGGAAATGAAAATGGAGTATTTTTAGTGAGTAAAGATCATGTTATAATAATTTGGTTCCACAATGCTTTAATCCCGAGGAGACAGTTTTCTCTCTTTTTCTTTGAAGAAAACCTTTATCTTTTTTATTCATCTTCCATTGATTATTCTAAAAATCCCATTTAGCTCCACCACATAATGGTATGGTAGTCTTTCCTCATTATATTTTAATAGAATAAAACCCAACTGTATATGAGAGGATTAGATAGTCATTTGTTGGGGTAAAGAACATTGTTCCTCCAGATGGCCAGACAGAATCTGTGTAATGCCTTTCCTATTTATTAAGTTTAAAATGTAATGCAAGCTGATGAGATGTGTTTCATCCAGTATTTAATGGGTCAGTCACACAACTGAAAGCAAATGCTAAGGTTGGCAGCATGCATGGAAGAGTTAACAGCCAGAAAACAGACACATTTGGAGCATCTCTTCTCAGACTCAGTGAAATGAAAAGTTGTCAGAGGACAAAGGTGCTTACACAAGCAGGGCAGAGTGCTGAGCTCTCCCAACCCCTCTAATCATTAGTCAAAGATTCAAGGTAAACATTTACAAGGACCTGAGGGTTATTTTAATTTATTGTATAAATTGCTTTCCACACAAGAACATTGACAGATTGGCAACAAGTCTTCCATGAAACAAGAGACACCAATACATGTTGCAGACAGGCTTAGGAGTACCTGGGGTAATTACTGGGTGTCCATGGGCCCATTTGGGTTATATCACAGCCTGCAGCCCTTTTCCCCTCTGGCTGTAGAACAGCCTGAAGTTACGATTCTTCCTCTCTGCAACTCCCACTTTGCGTCCCCTTCTTTTAAGGACGTGGGAGCACAAGTTGGACAGACATGTTTAGATTTGTACATATAATCCCTGAATGACTCACGCTGTGACATATGTCACTGCAGCAGAGACATGTGCTCCTTTTTGGGCCTGAGAGCTTTTCCAGTCCTAGATTGTCAGCAAAAACCGACAACCATGGTGTTCTCTACGAGGATCCACATTGTGATAAGCACCCTGAGCATCACAAATGCCCAGAGTCTAGGAGAGCAGCCACACCCAGGCTGTGCCCCCTTCCCCTTCCTCTAGCCCATGCCAGCTGTGCCCCCATGTGCCCATATCATCTCATGAGCTACTCTGGCACCAACCCCATGGGACCATCATAGGCAAAATCAAGGAAAACCATGGTGAGGTAAAGGAGAGGTATTTTAACAGGTCAAGTGCATTCTTATTTCAGTAATGTGCAACAAGCCAGCAGTCAGGTTAATACATAAATGTAACTCTGTTCCTGCTCCCTCCTGAAAACACAGGTTATGTGCAGACATTACAGGGTGATTATATGGGATTTATTGTGTAACAAGTGTAAACATTTAATTATAAAATAAAAAAAGGTTGGATGGCTGCTCATTTCCTTCTTTGCTGGGTGGGTTTAAAAGCATATGGGTTTTAAATGGCTCACGATGTAACACAAATGCACACAGAGCATGATCCAAGTTATTACTAAGTAGGATTTACTCCTTCTAATAATCACAGGGATTTACATTATTGCTGAGTGACATGCATACATGGAAAGCACTCTGTGAAGAGAAAGTGCCTCTGAACTTAACGTTGCTAAGCTCCTGATGGTCAACAAAGCCACAGGGGCTCAACAACAACCAAGACTACACTATACCCTGTCCACAGCAGCACTGAATGGCAGGGGAGCACAAACCCAGCCTGCAAAAGCAGGGTTGTACACAGTGTACACACTGTCTGCTCTGGGCTGGGGCTGGGACAAGGCACCTCTCCCAGTTGGGGAGCCCAGCCCCATCCCCAGCTATGCCAGCATCACCACCAGGCACCACTGGGTGGATCAAGTT
>JAOXXN010000175.1:14178441-14197908 GCA_026770055.1 Myrmophylax atrothorax | reverse complement strand
TATAGGAGAGGAAGAGTAGGAATACTTTTAATCTCCAAGAAAAGATCCCATCCTGAGCTTTCAATGCTGAGAGCAAACCTGAGAGCTCTTCCCTTTGTGCTGTGCAGCACTTTCAAGCTACAATCATAAGGAGCAAAAATGCCACTTGCTGGCTCACCAAGTTTCACCCTGTAAGTTTAGCAACGGTGTATTTCCAAAGTAATTCAAATTTTTATGGCATAAGAGAAAACTTACTGCTGTCTAGACACAGAAAAAAAAATGTTTGAAAGGAGGACAGCAGACAAGAAAGCACCACTTGGGATGTGAACAACAGGGACATGAGATGTCTGTACAGCCCTGGCACATCAGCACACATCCCAGGCTGCAGAGGAGCAGCAAAGACTCGGAAGGGTAGGTGCCCTGCAGACCTGGTGGACCTCACAGGTTCTTGTTCACGTCCAGATCTTTGCCAGCCAGCAAACACCTCCACCACTCACACTGCCATCCCAGCATGGAGCCCAAGGTGGGAGTGAAGCCCAGAATCAGATCATGGCATTGACTCACACCCCATCAGAGAGGTGAGGGCAGCAAGGAATCAGTGCACAGACCGAGGAACCACAGCACCTCCCTCCCTCCTGCTTATCTACACCCGGCACAGTACAGTAACAGGGCAGGCAAACTAGGGCTTAATTTCAAACATCTCATTTTTACTGTAATTTTAAATGATTTGGAGTAACTCCTGTTGTTAAAAGTCCAGCTGTTAGTCAGGGTTAGTCAGGTTGCAAAGCCATCACTGTCCATTCAACAATCCCCTGGATTTCTCATGTTCATAAGTGTGTTGCTGCCACTCCCTTATTCCTAGAGCTTTCTGCATGTTTTTCAACACTAAGTCCCATTTCTGCATGTCTTCAATATCAGATACTAAAAACATATAAAAGAATAATCTGAAAGCCAAATGGACACAGACTGGAAGATGGAAACAGCACAAAATAGAAAGAAATCAGATTATTTCCTGATGTAATTTTTATAGCTATTTAACAGGAAGAAAGAAAAAACCTAATTACTGTCAACTGTAAGTTTTCAGCTATGCAGCCAGCAGCGTGCTGTTATTAAACTACTGTATAATTGCCTCTTTTACTCTGCTTCCCACAGAAGTTGTGTTATTTTACTCATAGTTAAACTCATAATATTGGCTTCATAACTAATCCTGTCAATTGAAGTCCCCGGGGGTTGGTGCAAGGATAAAAATAGCAAAGAGTTGTTTCTTCTCTCAGCTTTCTTTCAAAGCCCATTTCTGCAAGTACTGGGGCTGCAGCTCAGTGGTGTCACAGACCTTTGCACCCACCACTGGCATGTACACGCTGCTCCTCCAGCTCAAGCACAGGGGTGGGAGGGACTGGTCCTTCCCACAGGTGATTCCGTGTCTTTAGCTGTGTCTGCCCCAGGCAAGATACATCCCATCCTTCTCTCCTTCCTGACCCAAGCAGATCAGGTGAAATATCTGGTGTTGGATAGTTGAGTCCCTCCTCCAAGCCCAGCCATGACTGCCCTACCCGGGGCTTCGTGCCAGCATTGAAGTTCAGCTGACACTCACAAAGCCTGTGGATGCACAAGAAGCATGAGTTCGTTCCTTCCCTAAATATCAAGCATTGGGATGGCTTCTCATACAAACCCCCACCCTACTACCTGTTCAGGCACTAAAGATACTCACTGAGATGTCTGTTGGACTTGACATTCGTAGGGATCTTTTCCAGACTAAGTTATACAATTCTGTTAGATTAGTACAACTTGCCTGTGCACTTACACAAGACTGCATAAAGCACTGGATTTTACCCATCCAAGGTTTTAGGTTCTGTCTGAACTCGTACTTGCTCTCTGTATGCTGGATTGATGCCCTCTGCTAACTCATGGCATGGTCCTTCCCTGGGGGTGTCATTGGGTTTGCTGCAGAAGACCCAGGCAGGGTCTCTTGATGGAGCTTCACAAGGCAGCACGTCCTTCCTTTCCCATGGGATACTCCTCTTGCCCAGGACAGTGTGCACAGTGAGGCTAAACTCACTGCTCAGCTCAGGTTTGGGATGAGGTGACAGGCCTGGAAGGTGTGAAGGAAGATGGATTTGACCTCACACCCAGACCTACAATCTCTGTTTCTGTCTCTCTGGAGACAAGAACCCTGTGCTGGGGTTGCTCTCTGGTGGGCATGCACAGAAACTGCTGAGAGCTGGCAAGGAACAGGCAGGAAACAACACATTTCCCAAAAGTGGTGTCCCAGAGCAAGGGCCTGGGATGCCCATGCCAGGAGGGAGCCAGTGCCAGGGCTCTGACTGCACCTGGACCAGCTCTGGAGCCATCACACTTGCCTGGAGAAGCCCCTCATTGTGCTTGGGCTGACACACACAGACAATGGCACAAAGCACACCAGCACACTCACTGCACCACTAGGTCCACAGGGGAATCATGGGAGACTGGTTCATCTGAGGTGGTTTTTCTCCTGGAAGAGCCACCACCCTGCCTACTGCAGCCAGAGACAGGTGGTACAGCACAGAGCTGCAGTACCACAACCTTCCCTCATTGCCTGCACCTGAGCCATCCTTGGGATTGATGGCAGCAGTGTCCATCAATCCAGCAGAGAGAAAGGCAGAGCAGCAGTTTAAAAATGTGCAAAAAAAAATTGCTCACCCTTTCTCCCCCCACCCAGCAAAGATGGACCAGCCCCAGCACAGCAGTTCATAGCCACACAGAAACTCCCGCTTCTCATGCACACCTGAGACACCCTGACCACCACTCCAGAGGGTTCCCAGGGTTAAATATCCCTTTGTGTGCACTGTGAGAGCATGACTGTGCCCAGCATAACCCTCTGAGAACACAGCTCTTCCCTGAGCTGTGTTACTCTGCGCTCCCTCCCGTCACTGTACTCGCTTCACTGTTTGAGACAGGAAGATAGAAAACAATTTATGGCATTGCCTAGGCTGCCAAGCAGCACCACAGCAGCATCACAGTGCTCCTAGGCAAAGCAGGGGGGCTCACACCATGTCCAGCCTGGAGAGCCCTGGTGTTCCCATGGGCTGAAGGACTACCTTGGCTGACACAGCTCTCAGCAGCTCCCAATATGTAAAATAAATATGGCCCAGCACAGTGTTAGATTTCTCACCCATGGTGTTTGTGTAAATGAACCCTCAGACTGACAGATCTCCTCACCCAGAAAGCTCCAGAGGCCCAGAGAAACTGTGTTATGGACAAAGTCACCCTGGTGATGGCTCTGCCAGTGAGCTGCCAGCCCCCAGACACCGAGCAGAGCCACAGCCTCATCAGCTGTACCAGGCATAGAGAAGATGGAGGAGGGAAGCACCAACATATCAGGGCTGAAGTGAGCCCACTAGCATGACTGAGAACTATCCCTGAATCCAAGGACAGGATGAGAGAAGGAAAATAAAGAGTAAAAAAAAAAGGAAAACTGAAGCTGCCAGGCACAGGAACAGCAAAATCTCCTACAGGAGTAAGTTTTGATGATGGCACAGCACTCAGAAGAGCTCAGCGTAAGCTGAGATCAGGTGGCATGAGCCAGCCTGCCTCAGTGGAGGTGACAACATATGCCCCCTCTCTGAATGCTCAGCCAGGTCCTCAAGGAGAACACGGCAAAGCACTCGCTCTTATAAACACAGGTCACTCCAAATATCAAGATGAACATCCTTGGGGTCTGAATTCTTCAAAGCTTCGAAACCCGACAAGGTTCCCACTTTTCCTCCATCTCCCCTGGACTCTAGTGCCTGTGGCGTGTCCATTTAAACTTGCCAACTCTTCATCCTCAAACAAGAGAAACTAGAGTCCCAGGCTGTCCTGTGCTCCTCCTGAAGTGGCCCAATGTATTTTGACAACTTCCCATCAAACAGCAGTAGATCCTTCAGGAGGAATCTGGAAGAGGAGAGCACAGGCTGTGTAAGCACTGGGTAAATCAAGGCCAGTCCAACCTCTCATTTGCACAGTAATAAAAACATGCAACAAAATCCATGCAGGGTCTCTCTACTCCCCTGATTAAAGTACTATGGATAAAAGGAGGAAAGTGTATTTCAACTGACTCATTGGCCAGGAGAAAACAAAAAGAAAGTACATTACTGCTTCCATAAGGCCTAATTATCAGTGGGTCTTAGATGCAAGAGCAAAGTATTCATCTTGCTACCTATTTTTCATTAAACATAGTTCCAGCAAAGAGGCCATCAACTTTCCTACATGGAAGTAATTAAGGAATTCAAGGGCCGTTGTGTTTGCAGCAGAGACAGGAGTCTTTCCTTTGACATTCCTTATGTCCCAGATGCAGCCAACCTAACAAAAACTTTCAGCCAGCTGTTAGCCCAAGGTTTGTTCCCAGATGTGGGGCATTCAGCTGCTCAGGCAATTAACCCCCACTGCTCCAGCAGTGCAATCCCCACTGCACAACTACATCCATTATGGGAGCAAAATGCGGCTGCTTCTGACAAGGTCGCACCACGCAACAGACACGTCCATGTGCCTGGGAGAGGAGATGTGTATATTTGACCACTTCATGATGCACTTTGAGTCTGTGATGGATGGATTTGTAGTCACACCCAAAGGAGTAGGTGTTCCTATGTAACAAGACCAGGGATCACTGAAGACACTCCATATGGAGAACAAAGCTGGAGGACAGTAAGGGCTGAGCCATGTGGTAAAAGATTACACCTCTCCAACTGATGCCCCTGCAAGTGCAAGACTAAGAAGGTGGCTATGCCACTGTGCTGGTACCTCAGTTGTCTGAGACATGCTGACCACTGAGTGTCATCAGGGTATCTTGTATTGTCCCAGTGCTCAGAAAAATCAGCCATGCCCCTTACAGCAAGTAACATGCCCGATGCAAAACACCAGGCAATGTCTTACCTGGTTCACCACCAGCATCTTCCAAACTTCAACTTCAGGAAGGTCAGGGGGTGAAGTACTGTATTTCCCCTGTGAACGAAGGGGAATGGTGCATTTTTTAAGTTTCACATTAGGCAGGCACACAAGTGCTTTAGGTTGACCTTTCCTGTGGATTGCAGAAGAATCTCCTTGTCCAACCATCAGAGGGTTTTCTGTGCAAATCAGCTCACTGTCCTTGGGCTTTTGCACATTTTTTGCATGCAGGATTCAAGTATTTGTTATTATTTCTTGAAATGAGGAAGCCCCAGGAGCAGCACTTGGTTGGTTCACATGGAAGACAACATTCTCGCACACCAGTCATTTCCAGTAAAACACTCCACAAAGGTCTGGGTGTTCAGTACATGCTTGTGGGGAATTTATGCAAATCTATTCTACAAATAATCTTGACAAATAATGCTAAGAGTGAATTTGAGCTGAGGCTGTCTGAGATCGAAGGTGTTAGTTAGGTTATCAGACACAGTGGGTGGCATGTTAATGAGTTCACTTCTTAACTAGTGGGTATAAGTGAGAGGCTTGATCTACAACTGAAAGAAAAAACTGAAAGAAAAATTGAATTTAGAGCATAACAGCTATTGCTGAACAGATTTGCATGTAAGCACTTGTTTTATCGCAATGCCTACATAAATATGTATGGAGCAACTGTTTTGGAGTAGCCCTGTGTATGAACAAGCCTGTAAAATTAGTTTTCTGTTCTCCATATTAAAATTGGCCCTTGGCAAGTAATACAAGGTAATAGTCTCTTACAAAATCACTGTTTCCATTAGTTTTACTGGCATCACCTTTGTTTATCTGTATAAGAAGGAGAAGGAAGCATCAAACAGGCCTGAAAGCCAGCAAAATAAATTCAGAGTTATTTGCAAGAGGTCTGCCTGTCTCACAGTTAAGAAAACGCATCATGAGATGGAAGAACAAGTGTAAGTCTCATTTTTGCCAGGGCCTAATTTTTCTCCATAGAAAAGCAGGATGTGTTTCTTGCAGCAGACACAAAGCATTTTCTCTTACAAAAGTACCTTCCTGCTTCCTTAAAGCCATTAGAAATGTCACTCACATTACTCTGTGGATGTGAATTGAGCTATTCCTAACAGCCACTCAAAAAATACATAATTACCATAATTACTGGTGGCAACTAATTAACATTCAGCTTCCTCTCTACAGCAGCTACAGCTGGACAACCCATTTGTTTAAACCTAAAACTAATGCTCTCCTAATTATTTTCCGTCACGCTAAGCAGCCCACCTGTGTCCATCTTCACCGATGTCTCCGTCTGGCACAGTGCGAGGGCAGAGCCTGGTGGGCACCTCCACATGCACCATGTGTGCTCAGCCTGCAGCAGCCTTGCTAACAACTGCCCTGAGCACACACAGGGACCTGCTCCCACTAATTATACAGCTGCTGGCTCCATTAGCTTGCTTGACCAAAAAAAAAAAGGAAAAAAGGCAAAGGAGTTGCCTTCATCAAAGACAAACACCCTGCGCTTGGCACCATCACTGGGGCAAAACCCTGGAGCCACCCTGAGGTACTTAGTGCTCTGGGTTTGACCTCATGGGAGAGGGCAGAGGATAAACAAGCCCATAAAACACACATGCCTCTGTTTTGATGCTGGGGGCTATTTTCCAGGAGGGGATGAGGTCAGGATGGGCCCACCGGTGGGTGGTCCCAAACCTGGGCACGTCCTGGTTGCCGGTGTCCAGGCTGGGGCAAACCCTCTGCTATCACCTTCATGCCCCCTCTCCAGCCACTCTGTTGCAGCAACAGGACCAAAATTGCTCAGCCCAAACATTTTAAAAATAAAGACAGACAGCGATGAGACAAATAAAGCAGCTTGTTTTTATAAACTGCCCAGTATCAGTCACTCACTCTGAATAAACCAAACTACATGTAAATGCCTGATATGTTCAGTCTACTCCTAGTCCTTTCCTGTAGCCCTTTGAAGGCCTACACCACTAATCAGGCAACTTTTTAATTCTCTTTTACTCTCCAGGTATACATCACCTCTCCTGGTAGGAAAAGCAATGCCTGCTGCTGCCATCTAGATGAGCTCCAACTCATTAGCTCTCTGTTTCTTTCCAAAACTCAACTGAAAACTTAATTTCTCTTTTGCTTATGCCTCTGTCTTTGCTATTATCTTTCTACTCATATTATTTCAGCCTGTAATGATTGTAGCACTCCTAGGAATGATGCTCTGCAAAATTATCTTGTATTTGCATTCACATTTAAGCTTTCATTTTTACACCAACTACATAAATAAAGGGGGATGAGAAGGGAACTGACAGTTACCGGGGGAAGCTCTGGCTGAACTTCTCCTGAACTCAGGAATTACTAATGCCTCTTTCTTTCCCTTCGCCCCCACTTCCATTTGTCAGCTTTAGGGTGAACCTCTGCAGAAAGTGAGAGGCCTCTGCTCAGCCAAGCCAGCTGGGATCACAAAACCCACAGCAACACAGTGTTTAACCCCAAAGTTGCTAAGGGCAGGCTAACAAAGTTCAAAATTTATATGGGGAAGGAAGAAGCTCAGACAGCATGCCCTTGTAGGTATCACTTGCTTCAGAGATCAAGAAGAAAAATACAGCAGGTTGAGAGATGTCACAAGAGTTGCCATAGATGGCCTGAGAGTCAAGGGAAAAAAAAATAAATCAAATCAGCACATACAGATTGGAGAGCTATTTATAAGTAGTTATGCCAATATAAGAACTGCGAGCCCCAGTTAAGCTCAGAAATTCAGTATCTTTAAACTCTGCATGATTTTTTTCCCCATCATCACCCACTGAGTGGTAAAGTGCCTGCAAATGGAATTGTCCAGCATTCCCTAAACAAATCTCCAACTCCACAAAAAATAATCTCATCTTGACAGCTGACCTGCAAAACATTTTAGACAAGGCTATAAGCAGATGACCAAAATTTATGAAAATGCCCTAGTTCTTGTCAGTGTAAATCAAACTAAGACGGATCAGAGAACTGAAGTCTCAGCATGTGATAAACCCAAGAGCTGCCCATATGCTGCACTGGCTGTCCAGGAGCACTTGTGTTTGAAGGACTAACTGCAAACCAGCATATTTTCTTTGCTGTTGTATTTAGAAAAGAACTTAACACTGTTATCACAACAATGCTATTCTCCAGCCAGCAAAACATTGCTAAGATTGGCCAGGTGAACGTTTTGCAACTCATTTACCTTCTGGGTGCAGCGTAGGTTTGCAGAGACCTGGTTTTTGGGCTGCCCTGTAGACACCAGCAGCTCAGGCTGCCCAGCCCAGTATCCCAGCCCGTGGCTCCACACATCAGCCAGGATCACATTTCCCACTGCACATCAGCTCTCCTGGAAAAGGCACTCAAAGCATCAGCAAGGAAAGAGCCCTTGCAAACCCCAGAGCTCCACAACAGGCCCAGCAGAGGAGGAGGAATGGGTGAAGGTGTCAGGGACCATGTTTGGGAGCACTGGAGCTGCCTTTCCAATCCTTTCCACTGTGGATTCTCTGGCGTCTATTTGCACATACACTGTCTCTGCAAGTACTCTCAGAAGGGGCAGTGTGGGATTTGTGAGGTTTCATTTATTTTATTTACTTTTAAAAAACTTCCAAAATGCAGATTTTTGAACCACCACCACCCTGAGGCTGTCCAGCAGGTTCACAATGTATTCATAGCTCTTGTCAGGCTGCAGGGTGCCTGCCACAACAAAATTATTTCACCTGATGCTTAAAGACAGGACTTAGAGATGATAAAACAAATATCACCTCGGAACTAAAGGCCCTCTCCAAAAGCCAAGCAGGCAGCAACCTATCACTTCCAACCCCAGCCAGCACTTGCCTGCTTTTCTAATTGCTTTTAGTCTCCTCTGGAGGCAATTAACTCCATACCCACCCCCTGACACTTTCTCACTCCAAAAAGCAGTTCCCAGTGTACTGGCACAGGGCTCTGCATTTGGATCTCAAGCTTCCCCACTTAGTCCCTTTCCTCTGCAGGGCTCTGCATGTGTTTGTGTCTGGGCATGTGTTTTCTTACCCTGATTGAATTCATTATTTATGGGGCTGAAAGAGCAAAGCTGCTGAAATCATTTAGCTCTTCTGCATGTCTCTCAAAGGCATAACAAACATTATGGGAAAGCAAATATCAGGCTCGACTGGGTTGTTTGAGGGAAAACACATAAATGAACTCAGAGATGCCATTCAGTGGGTATGCCAAAATGTGCCAAGCTTTACTGTCTGGCAGGGAGCTAAAACGCTCTTAAAGCACTCCCAGGCTCCCTGCACAATTCCCAGAGCAGCCTGGACCAGGACGGGTCAGTGTACTCCAAGGGATGCTCTGAGTGAAATGTGTTCTCTGGATCACTGATGCCTTCGGCTTTAACAGATCTGGCAAACGGCACTAGAGGGCAGAGCTGTTTACCCTCAGTATATCTGAGGCAAGGAAAAAAAAATCAACATGACTTTCAAGCAGCTTCTGAATTCCCCACAATCCTGTCCAATATCAAAAGCCTACTAATACACAAAAGCCACTGAACATACTCTCACTTAGAGTGACAATCGCAGGCATTAAAGAGCCAGCCAAGAACCTGCACTTCCTTGCTCTGCCTTGACTAAGACCAAAGATCTTCAGGTGTGTGACAGCCTCTTGCCAAGGAAGCAGCAGCACTTCCCCAGCCTTTCCTGGCTCTCTGCAGTCCAGGATGCACAGGGCAATACGAATTACACAGAGCTCCCTCTGCAACAGGGAGGTAGCAAAGCCTGTTCTCTTCCCATCACTGATGTGGATAAAAAGGCTTTACTCAACAGGAAGCTTTGATCACAAAGATCTGAAATTACAGACCCCACTGACACTCTGCTGCCCAGGCTTGCTGCTAAGCATCTCAACAGATGGAAAATGCCTCCAACAGGACAAAACCTCCCAGGTTTTAGCTTTTGTTTTGAGCAGATGAGTAGAGCACAGGGAACCCCTCCCTGCAGGTTGGCAAGCAGGACTGTTGGAGTACACATCCATGAACCACAGGATGTACATTCCAGAGAGCACCTCCAGCAGCCACCACCACATCTGCCAGACCTCAGCCCCCTGTGCCCAGCTCGGGAAGGACCACAATTTGTGAACCTGACCCTCTTATGCCGTTACATGCAAAGGTTTTTGGACACTTTCTAACTTTTTGCTGCAGTGTTCCTGGTACCAACAGCTCCCTCGGACAAGGATGCCAACCCTGAGAATCGCTCCCCAAACCACTCATAAATCCTTTTCTTATTTCCCCACTGAATACAGTGTGCTTTTCTTTATTATTATCAAAATCAGTCATCCTGCAGGCCTGCCTGCTGCTGAGTAAGGAAGGAAAGGAGTCTTGCATCCAAAAGTCACTGTTCCCTCCAGAAGCCAAAGGACTTGTTCATAAAGAACCACACCACATTCCTGCACCCACTCCACTGCCCACAATGGTACTTCACAAGAAAATCTCTCTTGAGAGAGGAAGGAGAAGACCTGCAAAATACAGCTCAGAGCACAGTGCATTAACGGTTTAGGCAACAGCTTAGCATAATGCTGGCTATCCTGATAGCATGAAAAAATGTCTATTAATATTTAAAGAGAAGGAAGGAAATACTGATTTCAGGTTCCTTGCCACAACCACTTTATTCCACACCTTTTCCTCCCAGGCACATCCTGCATCTCCTTCCTTGAAGAGAAAGGCAATGGGTTGACTTATTTTTGTGCAGAATTTGATTTCAATGTCATCATTGCAAAGAGGGTTAGAAGGACTGTCAGAGGAGAGGCCAGGCAGCTCTATTTTTGCTGGCAGATGTTTGTCTAACTTCTGACCTCCAGTGACTGCAACTCCACAATTTCCCAGGGCAAATCTACCCCCGTGCTTCTCCATTCCCTTCTTAAAATTATATACCCCTTAATACCATGTCTTCTCCTCCCAGCCACCACAGAGAACTGCCCATTCCCTTCCTCTCTGCAGCAGCCCAGAACTCACACCTCTTACTTCTTTCCAGTTACCTTTTTTTTTCACAGTGAATAGCCTGAACTCCACACCTTTCTCTCCACAACCTCTAGTCTCAGTTCACTTCTACTGTACCTTTCTTGACTCTGTTTCCCCAACTATCTCTTGCTTTGGGGATGAGGCCCAAAATGTGATGGTTTGCCAAGGTCTAACCCACACAGAGCAAAGCAGAAAGAATTGCCTCACCTCCCCATCACACAGCCCTCCCAGTCTGCTGCAGTTCCATGTCTATCTGGCTGCTTTGCAAAAGAGTACTTTCAGTCTATGAAGTATCCTGCCCTCACCAAACTCTTTCCTCAGAACTCCTCCCCCTGCAGAGCCCTATCACAGAGAACTCATGAAGCTATTCCTACACCTCTCCAAAGGATGCTTATATAAAATCAGATGCCTCCAGATATTTTCTCAGCATCAAACTCATCCCTTAACTTACCTTAAGGGGCAGCATAGCTCTTTCCAATTGCTACATTAAAAATCAGACTGCACAGTACAATTTAATTAGCATAAAAATCTCTTGATCTTCTATCTCAGTGGTCTCACTGTCTTACCTCATGTGTGTTTTCAGTCCTGCCCCACAGAGCTCTGCACAGGAGATGTGCTGCAGAGAAAGCAACAGCATGGACCAAGCAAGTCTGGCTTACAAGAACACATCACCTACTCAGCTCACACCTGCCCCAGCAACTTGGTTAAAATTGCTGCTCCCTCCCTCTCAGTATCTTAAAAGCAGTGGCTGAATGTGACCCTACAGCTGTGACTGATGAGGGTCTCTTAAACTTTCAGCTGGCTTCACCTGAGCTCACCTGCACTGACCCCAGGCATGCTGAGTTGGGTGATTAAGTCCATGCTCACAAATCCCAAGTGCACCCCAGGTGTGTCTGGGTTCTTCCTCAGCCCATCAATCACTGCTCACTTGCTCCTTCCCTCAGCACCATCTGGCCTCACAAAGAGTCTGTGACAGCACTGGCAACTCTGGAGTTGTGTAAAACCTGAGCAATATTTGCAGATAAAATACCTTCATTCTCTTCTGTCTACTCAACAATTTAGCATGCAGTTATCTACTTTAAACACAGTTGGGCAGAGCACTAAGATGGACACTGTTCCTGTTCTTCAAATACTTACTAATAAATTACTCCTGGAAAACAGAAAACTAGTATACTAATATTGGAGGCATTTCTTTCATGAGCTGCATGGCCATCCTCTAACTGACAGGGGCTATCATGTACAGTGGAGTTGGAGCACTGTGTTGGGCTCATTAATTTACACTTTAAGCCTGCTGCAAAATCGTGTGACCAGTGTGAAAAAACCAACACAATTCTTACACAGATGCTGACTCTGAATTACATATCACAGGGAAAAAAAACTTTATGAAAATCAAAAGTGCTAACGAGTATATTCATATGAGTAATAAATTCAAAAACAATACAAAAGCACCAGCTCCCTACCAAGAATATAAACTACTAACAACCCTGTGTAAAATGAAATTAAGCCAAAGACGGTTTAAGCAGCATTGCAAAGACAACATCGCTCTAATGTTAATGACAAAAACTGAATCTGGTTTCAGCCACCCTTCAGGTTTTTAGCATACAGTAATTCTTGACTCTAGCCCAGATATACCTGCCAAACCTTCCTGGTTGCATTTACAACAACTCAGATGGTGGTTGTGCAACAAAATATCTGATTTGCACATGCAAATTCTCATGAAAATCATAAACAGACAATTAGCTTAGACAATTTGTCAATGTGTGCTCAGAGGCTGTTTGACAATTTAATCATTTTAAGTGTGAAGCAGCCTTTTTGTTACTGCAAAACTGTGGCCTGTCATGTGGTTATAAATGAAATGCATACAAACTGCTATCTGAGGAGTATGAACCATCAAAGTCAAAGGCCTGGATGGATTTAAAATCAGAGCAAGGCTGGCATTAATGAATTGTAGTAACCAAGAGTCTTCAAATAATTTAAAGGACAAATCTCTCTGTGTGTGCATTTGGCTATACATATTATCATATTAAACATGGCATGTATAAAATCATAGAATCACAGAATGAATCATGGACCAGTTTGGGTGGCACAGACCTTAAAAATCATCTAGTTCCAACCCCTCTGCCATGGGCAGGGAAGCCACCCACTAACACATCCTCATATGATATTTAGGCATAGCTGGTCATCCAGGAGGATCCCGTGGAGGAAGGATGCAAGTGCCATTTCAGCTGGTGGTCCTGGAGCAGACTGTGCCCATCCTTGCCTGTGTGATGCTTCCCATGCCCATAAAAGCTGCTCTCCCAGCACCTGTGGATGCAGCCAGTGTTGCCTCCCACGGCAGGGAGGAAAGGGATCCATCTTGGGGCCTGTGATGCAGAGGATCTTAAGCAGATGATGGATTGCTCTCCCCATGCCCCTGGGTCACTCCCTTCATCATCCCTCTGCCTTGCACCTGCAGCTCACTTCTTCAGTCTTACAGGGCTGCCAAGTATTTTTAAAGAATTATCTCATTAGTTAAGGGACAAAAAAAAAAAAGATTAAAGTATATCAGCTGTGACACTTAAAAACTGAGAATCACCTTGTAGCTGAAAATCCAGATAGTGAACAAAGCCATTTTCTCCTCTTCTAGCACGCAAGTATTTTTAAAATCAGGAATACCAGCTGTAGCAAAAAGCCCATTCCACATGAAAGAAAAAAAGTGGCTTTATTTGTAATACAACAATTTGATTCTCTTCTCAAATATTTGCATAGTTTTAATTTTGTAAAAACCTAAAATTGAGCCTGAGATCAAAGAGACTGATTTCAGCAGAGATGATGGGTTTATAGAGCTCTGCAAAGTTCTACCATCGCCTGAAGATGTTTTAATGCGGGAAAGACCTTTACATTTCCAGCCTGCCTGTTTCAATTATGACTAATAGTTACACTCATAAACGAACGCTGGTTCTTACCTGAACTGTGATTTTAACACCCTCTTTGGAAGCCACATCTTGCTGTTCATACTGGACAATTTGGGACAGGGTTAGAAATGTTTCTATCAGACAGGTCACTTCCAGTGGGTAACACCAGGGCTCACATCCTGCAAATACTTCACTGCACCTCAAGAAAGAAGGAGTGGGGAATAAAGAAAAATTTCCAATCCAATGTTTATTTCAGCCAGTCATGTAGGATTATACTATTTTATTACATTTTCTTGTAATTTTTCTTATTGGAGTTTACTGGGTCCTCAGTATAAGGACTGTCAGTGACAAAATTCAGTAATATTCTGCAGTACATGATTTCAAACATCCACAGGCTTACACAAGGCTTTGTAGACAGTGATACTAAGGGGTGTCAGTATGACAGTGTTTGGTGAATTGGCACTGTGACTAAAACTGCATCAAAATTAAACACAAGTCAGACCCTGCCCTCACTTTTACATTCATAAAGTGCTGGCAGGTGATGGGGTAAATGGACCATTATTCATAAGGCACAAGATTTCAGCCCTCTGAAATAACCACAGCACTGCAAGATTAGATGACACTGACCCAGTGGTGAGCGATGGTCTCCTCCAGAGCCCGGTTTGCTCATCAGTCGTCTCTTCTGCAGATCCAAATCGTTCTCCCCAGGTTTCCTCTCAAGCAGGTCAGCACTTCCAGTTGCCATTAGGAAAAATGCTCCTCCATTAACTCTGGTCCCAGTTTGGGGCTTAGGGAGCTATTGTTGGACCTGAGCTTCCTATGGGAAGGTCAGGATGGATGTGTCACCTGGGACACAAGTTTTGGAAGAGGTGGCATGAAAAAACAAAGGGCAAAGGCTGACTCTTCCACAGAGCTTACAGCAAGCAGTAATACAAGTCAGTTATTTAGCAATCTTATCATCTCGGGCAAAGTCACAGCTGAGTCCTGATGGTGCTTTGATTTTAAAGCTCAATCCTTGTAAGCAGGCTGGCTGAACTAAGGATATGGATAAAGGCAGTGGGAGGCTTTTCCTCTGCAAAGAGCAGAAAACAGTTTGTCTTGAAAAAATTAATCACAAAAACATGCCTTTATTTAAACAATTCTTTCCAAAATTTTGGAAGGGATTTCATTTCCCCTGGAACTCAACATGAAAGCACACATAGCATTTGGGTTAACAAGCACCAGAAGTAAAACCAATTAAAATTTTACTGTCAGCGAGGACAGAACCAACAGGGTATAACAGCCTTCCAGGCTTTCATTGATATGGTGATGAAACACAAATATTTATGAGCTGAATGCTGCCTCCAAAATCATTCAGAAAGAGCCCTTTTTGTGCTCCAACCAACCTGTCAGGATTACAAGAGAGGAGACTTGCAACAGATAAGCTCTTCACCCCAGCCTGCCCTGCAAGTACTTTATCACTGTGTGTATCTCTTATTCATCAGTGTTAGGAAAAGGCAAATGAAAATGTGAGACAGGATAATGCTGCCTAATAAAGAAAGAATGAAAAATCTGAAAATAAGTTGGAGTGATGAATCAAACTATTGCACAGAAATATGCAAAAGAAAGCCTTATTTCTATCATAGCATTAAGGTTGGTGCATTATTAAAAGGAACAGCCCTGAGCTCCTGATAGAAGAACAGATCTCCTCATTCACAGCTGAGGCAGAAGAAGGAACTGCTTGCCAGCATCTCACAAAGTCAGTGACCCAGCCAAGAACTGAGCCCAGATTTCTCAGTGGCAGTCCAGCATCATGAACACATCCTTCCTATCAAAAGAAGGCTGGGAGAAAAGCCCTGGCAGTGCAAATCTATACAAGAAAATTAAATCTACCTAATGAGGAGAATATTCCTCCGTGTCTGTGAAATGTATTACTACAGGTCAAAAGGAATTTGTCTCACTTCATAAATGTCACATATGCCTCACACTGCTCTGTGCTACCTCAGCAATGTGTTGGAATATGGAGATAAATGTGGCAATCATGGCACAGCACCAAGCAGTGACTCCAGGACATCCTCCACAGGGCAGAGTCTGCCCACACGTCTACCTCAATGTCCTCTCTTTACACTGGACAGCTCAGAAATGACCAATGCCAGGTGACACTCAGGAAAAGGGGAGGAGAGAGAGAGAAGCAGGACATGGACAGACCTCTACTCATTTTCTGAAGTAAAGACTTCTGGACTTGCTGAGCTGGAAACCATCTTCTTTAAAAAGACACTTTTTTTTCTCTTCTCTTCCTAAAATCTACTTGCTCTTTTTTGCTTTTCACTTTCATGCCATTATCAGGCATTATACAATTTCATCTAAAACATCACTAAAGTTCACTCAAAAAACCCCTTTTCATTTATTTAGGACTTAGCTTTTTAAAAGACTGTTCACCATTGCCTGCCAGTTACAGTCAGTCACAAATTTGAGTTTAGAAACTGAAGTGTCTGTTTTCTGTATCATAGAAACATATAATGGTTTGGGTTGGAAGGGACTTTACAGATCATCTTGTTCCAACCCCCTTGCCATGGGCAGGAACACCTTCTACTAGACCAGGTTGTTCAAAGGCCTGTCCAACTTGGCCTTGGACACTCCCAAGGATGGGGCATCCACAGCTCCTCTGGGTAACCTATTCCAGTGTCTTGCCACCCTCACAGTAGAGAATTTCTTCCTTAAATCTAATCTAAAGTCACTCCCTTTCAGTTTAAAACTGTTCCCCCTTTTCCTACACTCCATGTCCTTGTCAACAGTCCCTCTCCAGCTCTCTTGTATCCCCTTTAGGTACAAGAAGGAAAGGGAAATATGTTGTTGGGGGAACTGTTTTTCTTTTAAGGAAGTAATGGGTCTCCATCATGGGTCATACTGGGAATAGACTTCTCTAAATGAGAAGAGACCCTGTAAACCCAAGTGTGGCCAAACTGCTGTGGAAAGAACTCTCCATTTCAAAGATCCTAGTCTCAAGTTCCCTGTCTGTGCCATATATTTGTAGTCACAAACCTTTTAGGAAACTTATTCACTTAGTATCTACCGTGATACAACCTACCGTGTATCCTCAGAGGGCTGTGGAAGAATATAGAGCCAGAACCCAGAACTGGGCCAGTTCTTAAGCTTGAAGCAATATATTAAGAAAAAACCCTCCAAACCCTTAGCGGGAATGGAGGAAAACCACTCCCCTCCATGTGCTGGGACTCTTCAATATTCAAATGCAGGAAACATTCTGAAACAGGTGCAAGTGCTGCGTTCTTGCCTGGGACGGTGCAGGACTCAGCTTTTGTTTCCTGCCCGAGTCATTCCCTTCTCCATTTGGAAGAGGAAGGTACAGCTGCAACCTCTAGAAAATAAAAGCAAGAAACTTCACCTTAAACTAAGGAGATTCCAGCTTGACCTAAAGGGAAGAACTGAAAGTTACTTGTGATGCTATTGAAAAAATTCTTTACAATCACCATAGTGCTTTGCCCATTTATCAGTCTGCACTTTTGTTCTACTTTCATAAATCAGAATTTTCTGTCAAATACATTACTTTTTGTATCTATCTGGGTGATGTTTGAATCTGAAGACCGAAGTGTGTCACACGGCCCTACCTCACCTGTGGGGGTGGCTGCTCAGCTTAACATCTCAGCCCACATGACCCCAGAGGTGCCAGACAGCAGCAGCATGAGTCTCCCTGCAAGATTCACAGGCAAGGTAAGGAGTGTAGCACTTTGGAGAACAGTTTTCTCATTATTAGTAATGAGAAAGAAACTCATTTGATGTACTACAAGAAAGCAGGGAGTGAACTTCCAAAGCCAGGGAGTTTGTCACAGTTGCTTAAACAAACACAGAACAGAAAAAGATGCTTTGCTTTAAATTCTACTGTGAGGGAGCACCATTTGTGCACTCACTGAAAAAAACCACACTAAACCACATTTAATAACCATGGAGAGACTACTGAAATGAAACTGTGCAGTATGATGTCAAAAGAGGGAACAAGTTAAAAATATTTTCAATTATCATTCCCTTAACTTGAATTGATATGTAATTTCTAGGGGTAACATTCCCAAGGTGTGACCATGAGATTACACACAGGATTTTGACAGTGCCCATCAGGCTTCAGGGAGCATCTCCCCAGGTACTGCTTTGACAGCTGAGCCATGAAAAGCTGGCAATGCAGAGAGGCACTTAACATGAAAAGCCCATGCAGATAAGGGGACAATGGCAGAGAGTTCTGCAGAGCAAACCTGTGGCAGTTGGGATGCAGGCAGTATTGTGCCACCTGCCAGACCAAGGGCATCCTGCACCACTCCTGCCAGCACCTGCCTTTTTACCTGCTGGGAAAAGCAGCAGTGAGTGAGGAACAGCCAAAGAATGACGCCTTCCCTGTGATGGACTCTAGACGGGGCTTCTTAAGTAGCTGCTTAAACTCAGTTCTATCTTTTCTGACTTTCACAATGTGAATACAGTGAGGTGCATTTGGCACACAGAGCTCAACGTGGGAGAATTTGCTACACCCAGAAATGTCAGTGTTTCCCTCCTGATGGTGGCCGATGTCACACCGTTCTGCCGGCACTGCAGACAACTGGGTAATATAATAGCTCAGAACACCAAGAAGCACAGAAAAAAAAGTCTATTAAAAGCAAGAGAAGACTCTTAAGTGTTACAAACCTGCAGTCATGGCAGAGCCCATGAAGGACAGACAGTGAAGTTCATTAAAGAGCTCTCAGCAAACATTCTCTATGTCAATCCCACTCTAGAGTTATCCTCCAGCCTCCATCTGTGCTGGCTACACCTGGTTTCTCTCCGTGTTTCAGAAACAAGGAGCTCTTGGGACAAGGCATTGTCTGCCTGCGCTGCTCAGGACATCAGCACCCTCAAAGCTTTGAACTCTACTGGGGTAGAGCTAATTTAGAATAGTTTGATTTTCTCTAATCTGCCTCACAAGCAGCAGCAGTCAATTCCAGCAGGTGAGCTCAGTCTGTTACAGCATTTTTCTGAGAGAACAGCATTTGGTCTGGGCTGCATCAGGGAAAGACACATTTGTTCTTTTTGTACTCTCCATCCACAAAGACAGTCCCCTCTGGGCCAGGCTTCCAGTGTCATCACTCCAAATATACACACAGGTGTGGAGCAATGGCTGTACACAACCCTGCTTTTACCCAGTTGGTCACTGGCCATCAGTCCTCGCTGCTAGAGAAGGTCAGGCTGCCTCCTCACTCACTCCTGAGCTTCTGTATTGAGCCCCATACAAAGGGTATCCTGGCACCTGCCTTTAATTATCAGGGTGATTGAAGTTCCCCAGATACAGGCTCTGCTCATATGGAATTATTCCCCATGGCACAGCTTTGGTTGTGACAGGCACAAGAGGACTGAAAGAGTCTGAGAGCTGTGCACATTCAATCTAAGGCTGAGCCTTTCAACTGCCCCATATTCATTTTCTGGTTTTAGTTTGGTTGGTTGGTTTGGTTTTTTTGTGGGTTTGGGGTTTTTTCATTCTTACATCATAGACAGCATGTGCATTGGGGATGGGGCCATAAACTGTGGCAGTAAGTGAACAGGCAAGGGAGTAGGGACTGAGGCCTTTACCACTGTTTGGGGCAATAACTCACCCCAGAGTAATGTAACGATTACAGTGATTCCAACAAAGATCTGATGGATCACAACAGATACACTTGGCCAGTGTGTTGTAAGTCACATAGAGTGGACAATCTTACA
>JAOXXN010000175.1:14143141-14178341 GCA_026770055.1 Myrmophylax atrothorax | reverse complement strand
CTCTTTATTGACTCTTTCTAGGAGGCATACACAGACTTGACCTTGACTGGAAGCTGTTGTTTTCATCCATGCACAGAGTAAGGGGGTGGCATGCAAACCTTCACCCTCAGCATCTCATTGTCTCACTGCAGCAACACAGGCTCCTTCCACACTATTTAAAATACCGTTAAACTATCACTCTTACCCTACAATACACATAAATATGCACTAATCCAAGCACAGGAAAATACCTTTGGCTGTTTCTGATGTAGCTGTAACTGATGGCACAGCAAATGGGGACCACTGCTCCTCATACTAAATAGCTTTTCCCTGTATTCAACTTCATCACAAGTAGGTTCTTGTATGCTAAATTTATGCAAACAAATGCTATTTTGGTGAATGCTTTTGTCAGCATTTTTTTGACAATGGACACATACAGAATGCAATGACTCCAGCACACTGAAGAAAAAAGCCAGCATTACTGAGAAAGTTAGAAAGATATAGTAAAAAATATTCTAGTCTGGAATAACTGTCAGTATCTTCATGAAATTATTCATTGGTTCCTTCACTGGTGAAATGTATTGCAAATGAAGTTTCTTAATGACCACCCCCCACAGACATCCCCTCAGAGCTCCCTTGCTGTTCCCACCACACCAAAGTATGCAGGGACAACAGGGCTGTTCCTG
The DNA here is from genome assembly GCA_026770055.1 of Myrmophylax atrothorax. NCBI lineage: Eukaryota > Metazoa > Chordata > Aves > Passeriformes > Thamnophilidae > Myrmophylax > Myrmophylax atrothorax. Next base: position 14,177,676 of record JAOXXN010000175.1, on the reverse strand, counting down.
GTGCAAGCTCATCTTGACCCTCAGCAGTGAAGCCCTTTGGAAGCTTTCCAAGGCCCTGATTCACCATCACACACACATCTGTAGCACATTAAGCTGTGCATTTGCTATCTCAGAGCTTGGAGAATACTGTTTCCTATCTGACTAAATAAAATCACATTACTGCTTCAGAAGTCATTACCATACGGGCTCAAGACCAGGCAGACCATGTTAGTGCCTCCTCAATCCAGTGCCTTGCAAGAGCACAATCCCTTTGGTCAAGCCTCAGAAGACCAAGCTGCCTGCAAAGTGAAACCAGTTGCATCTGGGATGGGCTCAGTGCAGAGATGTTTGAAAGGCCTGAGAGCAGGACATCTTCCCCCTGCAGTGGCATTTCCCAGCATCAGCCACAATCGGTGGCTTTCTGAAGCGGTTTCTAAACAGTAACTGCAGGGAGACTTGCAGTGTTGCAGAGCTCTGCCCCTATTTCTCCTGAGAATGCAAAGCAGTTTGTTGCACAGATAAGGCCAGATATCCAATTCTTGGTTTGCTCGTTTGGGTTTTTTCCAAATATGCCATGACCTATTGATCTGTGTGATGCAGACTACAGACTCTCTGCACATGTAAAATCAGCTGCTTCCTTGGTCAAAAGATCAGAATCACAAGGTTGCCCCAGCTCATGAACAAAAAGGCAACATCTTTCCTTAAAAAATATTTCAAAAGTAATTAAAACAGTGCCTTTCATCAACCTGGTGATGCTGCATGAGCTGTTCAAGATGAGAGATGTGTTATCAAAACACATCTAGGAAACTCCCATTCAAAACAAGCTTGATTGCCAAGGTGACCCAGCTGCAACAAAGCACAATGAAACACAAACCGAGAGACAGAAATAACAGTTTTGTCCCTACTCCATTTTCCTGACACATGTGCCTGAAAGGTCATCTTCCAAACTAAAACCAGGACCAAGAGCCAATTAAACACAAGCTTTTAGGTCTTCATATTCTGAGTAATACAGTATAGAGGTGAGAGTCAGTGTTTATGATTTTACCCTTATTGAGATGAAGCATTAAGAACAAATACCTAACACAGATTCAGAACAGTTCCAAAAGTTTACAGCGATCCCAACAAAGATCTGATGGATCACAACAGATACACTTGGCCAGTGTGTTGTAAGTCACATAGAGTGGACAATCTTACAATCTTTGTCCACCATAGAAGCCAGGTGAGCTCAAAAAGATATCTCTAATTGTTTAGACCATGAGTGCTCTTTATTGACTCTTTCTAGGAGGCATACACAGACTTGACCTTGACTGGAAGCTGTTGTTTTCATCCATGCACAGACAGAGCTGTTGACACACTACTGTAAATGTATGCCTAGTAAATATGTAAAAAAAAAGTATATACCTTATGGTTTCTTTAATACATATATATAAAAATAATACCCTGAACTTCATAGCACAAACTTACATCAGTACATGCCTCCCCATTGGCCTCTACACCAATAAAACTACACAAGTAAGATGCTGTACACTTAATAAACATGGTTACTCTACTGTATGGAAAACAGTAATACATGCAAAAATGGACACAAATCTATTTTCATCCCACCAGAATAAACAAAAATATATATGAAGAAGACAGGCAGAGTGATTTTGATATTACCATGCCTGGGAAAGCAGGGAGATAATGAGCTGTCACAGCGAGTAACAGTTTGGCACCAGTGATGCGGCTCTGAACAGTCACAGTTACCAAATAATAATGTTTACTTCAGCATTTCTGTCGAGATCAACTTGACGCCTCAGGCAGTTTGGGGAAGAATCACTTAGTCAACAAGCAAAATTCAAATTCAACTGGAGGAAACTAATTAAACTGAGCATAAAAGTGTTCCAAAACATTCATAATGTCTGAAAAGACACCTTAGTACAACTGAACTGACAGGATTTTGGAAAAGCCTTTATTTCTCTGATTTTAAAACACTGTGGTCTTAGGCTGTCCAAGAAATATGTTTTATAGTTAATCTCTTGCAATAAAGCCATCACATGGAGAAGGAGTGCAGCAACAATACCTTCTGAATAATCCTTTCATGTTGCTCATCTGATGTAATGGTGCTACACTTCTTTTGACCAGTACACGTGACTGTAAAGGATGAAAAGTCACTTTAAAGACACCTTCAAGAATATTTTAATTGGTTTTCATTTTACAGAGTTCTGCAACTGGAACCATTTTTTTCTTTGAGATGCACAAGGATCCTGACTGCAGCCTGAGTCACTCTTTGGCTCTGCAGGGGTGAACACCACCCTGAGCAGTGGTTGCTGCTGATCCTAAATCACTGTTCCATAGGTGCACCATCCTGGCAGGCTCCATCTCGGTGCAGGAAGGGTCCTTACACCAAAAAATGATCAGTGACTCCAAACCTCCCCTAACAGGGCAAAAATTCTTCCAATTTAGTCTCTGGCAAGTATAGCAGGTACAGATAAATGCAAACATGCTACTACCTTCTTATTTACTGATTCCCCGTGGCTCTGTAAGATGAGCCAGAAACTCAAAAACAATACAAAAGCAATCCTGATACGCAGAAAATGGCATTTAGTTACTCCAAAGTATTACTAGATAAGGAGCCCGTTGTACTTAACCTCTGTTACAGTCCATTCTTCCCCAAATTTCTCATCCTTTACAGATAACACACTCCAGGTGATGTGAGAGGAGGGGATCAGCTAAATTCAAGCAGCTAAATTCAGTCACATCATCCTGCCTGTGCAGCCAAGAGCCACGGCAGAGTCGGGATGCTCCTGCTGCTGCACACAATTACCTCGACCGAGTTTGATCCCAAAAAAGTCTTGGCAAACAATAACTCTAACGTGGAGCATTCTGCCCTTGTCAGAAAATAGCGGCATTCCTGCAGCAGTGCATTTAAAGGGCAGTGGTTGAATCTGGGTCAGGCACGGGTTTGGCCGGCACCCGCCACCAGGTGTCACCAACTTCTTGATCAACGCAGATCTGATCTCAAAATGTGCCTTTATCAGTTTTATTTATTACTCAAGGGGACGATTTCCACACATACCACCAATATAACCAGAAAAGACAGGCGCTTTCACCTCCAAACCCGTGTGCTGTTTGTCTCCATTCCCAAGCAGGTGCCTGTGGATAATTCCCTTGTGCTTCCAGTCATTCTGACAGCCTGTCACTGTACAGAAAAAGAGAATTTGACTGTTTAACTCTCATTACCACGAAGGATGTGGGGGCTTGAGAGTGCCATGTGCTATCTCTGAACAAGGCAGACCCAAGCCTGCCCCAGCCTATGGGGATACCTAGTACTCCAACCTTTGCTTTACTATCAAAAAACAACCCAGCGTGCAGTTATGGTCTAGATTTCCAGAGGGAAAATGGCCACACTTTGAAGATGATCAATGAGGAAATATTCTTGCAGCATCTGGACACTGCCCTAGCATGTGAAAAACAGACCCGGAGGGACTCAAAGCTCTCTGTTTATTCTGATTTGAGCTGCCATGGACACAAATGTCTTTAACTGGGAACAGACCTTCCTTACTGGTCAATAAGCCTCAGGTCCTTTGGTTGAAGCAAACCCACATTGAGTGAAAAAACTTAGCAGCAGCCTTGAAATCTTCCAAATCATATAAAAATCAGGACTCTCTGTTCTTCTTTCTTCCTCTGATTACCCATTCCAATGTCAGAGCCTTGTCAAACACCTCAGAATTCATAGCATCCATCTGGCAGGTCCTTCATGTCATCATATTCTTGCAGATTGTCACTATAATGTCCACTTAAGGCACCATGACTGAGGACACTACCCATTAGGCTCAAGTTGGATGTTGTCCATATCTTCATATAAGACAGTCCTTGGAATCTGGGGGTTTTTTTGTAGATTAGGCCATGCAGATACTAAACTCAAGAGAGAGACACAAGACCAGAAATATTTTACATTATTTTCAAGGCATCACTTTATATGGCATCTATTCCAGGAATATTTTCTGTTTGGATAGCCACCAAAGGCCCATGTCCTCTACGTCAAGCTTAAGCTAAGATCTTCATACCAAGGCTGCAAGAAATCCTTTGAGTTTTTCAATTGTATTTTAAAAACCTGAAAGTTTTCAATTCAAAGCAAAGCTGTAAGTTAAAATGCCTCTGATCTGTATTGATTTCAGTGTAGAATTTTCAGCCCAAACTTGCTTAACAGCAAGGGAAAATCACAAGGGTATTGTACAAGGTGTCAAAAAGACTTGCAATCTGAGACAACAGAGATTTCCACAGTCTGAAAAGCAGAGCTGGTAACTGTGGTTTTAGGACATGCATATGAGCTGAATTTTTCTAGTGAGGTCTTTGATAGTGAGTGACCTTGGTGAGTTCAGTTCATTTATCACCAGGAATCACAGATCTTTACCCGCTCTGGTTCTCTGCAGAGCTGCACAGATGCTGTATTCTGCACAAGGATTCTGCTGTGAAAAATGCAAAACATCACGGACATGCACAGTGGGGTGAGACAGAAATGTCCCAGGTTTGGTCCTGCTACACCACAGTGGATCAGGGCAGCAGCTTCCTCACAAGTCCAGGATCAGGCCCTTTGCAAGAAAAGCCCTCAGAAATGGCTGAGCCATTTTCTCAGGGAAGGTACCTTCTCCTCTAACAGTGCCTGGCTCAAACAAGCAAAGAAGGCTTGTGCTCTGCTTTGATTTTGCATCTCGTTATCTCACTCTTCACAGTGAGCAGATGTGAGGAAACTTTTCACTTTTTGGAGCGTTGCTGTATCCAGACTGGGTAGAAAATACTGCTCAACACCAGACAACTGCCCAAGTACATCGAAAGTGCTATACCCTCTTATCCCTTAACCCTCTGGTTAATCTAGAATTCCAGACCTTCTCCTCTATTGAATTTTTGGTTTTCTTGCTGTATGATGAAACCCAGCTGACGTTAGCAGCACCAGCAGGGGCAGAAGATTGTTGCATCATTAAATCAATGATGGGGACTTTGAAACCCTGGATTAAAATCCCAGCTAAGACACCCATTCCCTGCATAAGCAAACACCAGGCTTTCCTGCCCCTTGCTTTCAGGCATGAAACAGAGGTGGCAACTGTTTCTATAAAAGCAGGGAGGATGTTTGGCAGCACTCACAATAAGCCACATTTCAATACAGTAAAGGGTGAAGTGAATGCTTAACCCATACTGAAGGGTTTTAATTGTGTTTTTATCAATGGCAAGGCACTGCAAGTCAAGAGCTGTGACAATATACCCTAAATCATACAGGATTACTACATTGTGTCAAACAAACATATAATTAAGCAGCTTTAATATGTTAACAGTTTGGAATCAGATTAGTGTTGTATTAGGCTAATAGAGTTGGTCCCCATTAATTCAGATCAATTGCTCAACTCTGTTTATTTAGATTTTTTTTTTCAGAAATTTAAAAACATAAATCTAATTCTCAGCAGAACGTGCACATGCTGTAGGGCAGGATGAATTCATCAAGATATTTGAGCACGTGGATAAACCAAGTGCAGCTTAACTGGTTCAACTGCACAATGCAGAACTAAACACTCTAATCCCCCGTGATGAGATTTTTGTACCACAAGAAGAGATGATGTATCTGCACAGAGAGATGCTGAGGCACCTCTCCACATGTGCAAATGGCACTGAGTCCTGTGTGGCTCCACACAGCCCCAGGACCAGTCTTAGAGTCCAGCATCACATCATGTTGGAGACACAGTCCACAGAGGGAATGCTGCTTTTGTAGACAAAATGCAGGGATGCAAGGCACAGATCAATGTAAAACCTGCTGCTGAGCTTCCCTGTGCTATCCAAGCTTTAAATATGGGGCTTCAAGGATCACACACATCATGAGAGCAATGCTGCAATGCCTGCACACGTCCATCATGAATGATCCCAAATGCAGGACTCACACTACAGCAATCTTGGACCGCCAGCTCAGAAAGGGTCTTTCACTTCCCACCCACAGATTACTCCTAAGGATGACTACATGGCAATACCCAACTGAAAAAAAACCCAAGAACAGTGGGGCATGAAGGGCAGCCACAGGGCCAATCCATATTGCTAATGACCTGTAACAGCACTGATGACATCTAATGCAGCCCTGTGTAATGCAGCCCACTCCTGGCACATCCGAACACAAACTGCAGCAGTGACACCTTGCCACAGTAAGGTTTGGTTCATATTTCAAACTCCAAGGTGACACTTCAAAGCCAGATTCCTACAGCCATCCACACATGTACTTTAGACTTAATTTCTGTATGTGTGTATGCAAGTGTATGAGTATACATATACATATATATAAATTTTTTTATGTATCATCTCTCATAGAATGGTTTGGGTCAGAAGGGACCTTAAAGATCTAGTTCCAACCCCCTTTCTATGGGCAGAGATGTCACCCACTGGATCTATAAGTAGATGTATTCTACATTGCAGCAGGGCAATGTCAAGATTTTACTTCTTAATCTGGATAAGGCAAAACCACACACTATAGATGCAGTTTCTTTTAAGCCAATTCTATATTGCTTTATACTCATAGAACATGGAGCAAGTTTAGATAAAATCAATGTATACCTGTCTTAAACTGATCAATTGTCACATTTTTCTGCATCCCTGTAAACAATTAATTTTAACAGTCAATTTATACTGATAAACAAGCAATTTCTAAGAAGACAATTTCTGTTACATGGCAGCACTCAGCCAGCAAGAAGAGATTTGATTTACATTGCATGAGTACTAGTGAGTCACCCAAGCACCCATAAAACATGCGTAGAAGCTGAGTGCCAAAGTATTAATTCATCATACTCATTCCAAGACAAATCCTGTGATGTAGAAGGCAGGATGCTGCACTCACCTGACATGTGGACACCAAGCTTTTATGGATGGCAAAATGTTATTCTCAGTACAGAGTACCATCCCCGAGTTACAAAGCATAAATCCTAGTTCACAGTGTTTATGCTACTGGGGACAAAACGTTTGCTTAGAAATATTGCTGGAAAAATGTCAAGCAATGAGTTATCTGTGATGGAATGACATGGAGACAATGGGGTTTGTGCTGAGAGTAAAATGGCAAAATACAGAATGTAAATAGGTTTGGACAGCACTGTTCCTTCCAAAGTCTGAAGATCAGCACACAACCCTGACAAGAAAAACCACTTGCATCTGTTCTGTTTACCATGGAGTCATAAACAGCAGTGAGATATTTTTCATTTGCTATCAAGCAATTATTGATGTGTAGCTCAATAAGATGAAAGTGCTTTATGGCAAAGACTTGGTGAGCATCCTTGCACTGCCAGAACACAACACTGTCCTGGAGCAATAGGGTTTAACACCTCTCTTCACATTTATTGGTATTTACAACATGCAGCAGTAAATGACACAAAAAACCATGGCCACATACTCTTCAAGGGCAGCTCCAGAAACATGTGCAGATCTGCCCCGCCTTTCCCACACAGTTTGACCACTTTCTGATGGCCAGTCATGTTTTCTCATTACTAGCAGCTACAACACTAGTGCTGGACACAGTGCTGCATGTGGTCAGTTTTCCCCAAGGGACAAAAGGCTCCTCTCCATTTGGGAATGCACCCTTGGCAGGGTGCACTCACTCCTGTCCTCTCTGCTCTATAGCTGATACAGAAGTGCCTGTAGCTTTTGGAGGAAAACAGCAGGACCCATGAGGAGGCACTGTGTGAACCCATACTCTCCAAAACCTGGAATCTCTCCCAAGATCACTTTGTGAATCATATTTCTTCCCAAAAGCTGCCAGCCTGACCTGTGCCCCTCCTTACCTTTCCTTTTGCAATCAGGCACCTGCACAGTGCCAAAGCCGCAGAGCTGCTGGCTCCTTGGTCCTGGCTTTGCATTCCAAATGTCTCAACATTTCTTTCCTCTTCAGGAGATAAAGCCACATGTCCCACTAGGACTATGACTGAGGTGCCATCAGCCACATCATTCTGAAGGCTCCTGGCTTCTGCCAAAAGGGGGAGTGGGGGGAAATATTCCTGAGAGTTCCTCCAAACACTGTTGGGACAGCAGAAGGTCCATCTTCCCCTCCCATCAACAAGAGACCAACTGACGGAGCCTCAAGAGGAATTACCATTGATTCTCAAGATATGCTACAAGTCTATACTGGGCTTTCCTCTTCTAATAAAATTGAAGCAATCTATTAAACGATGCAGCTGGAAAGGAATTTCCCAAAGACCCGTTATTGCGCATGTGTGCTTTTCCCTTAAAGCTTTGATTTGTCACATATAATTGTAGACAGGAAGGATGACATGTTCTGTACAGAAATTTATTACATTGTCAAAATCCTTGCTCTGAAGTTTTCAAAATGAACAGTTTTGGTTGAAAAATACTGTGTTACAAAATTTATACACACATGAAAAAGACAGTGTAACGCATCAAAATCAAAATACTTCAGTTGACCAGATCTGAGTTTTGGGGTGTTGGTATCTTTTTCAAGGCAAACAGACTTTCAAGATTTCAACATTTCTTCCTGACTCAAAACAGACAAAATTTTGGCAGTCTTGCCTTTTTTCAGTGAGACATGAAGGCTGTTTCACACGTGGCTTTGCCAAGCATCACTGAGGAAGAAATTATCCTCATGTGTAGAGAAAGGGCAGATTTTCCTCCTCCCATGCCCCACAGTCTGCAATGGCCCCCTGAGAGCACAGTGGTGGCCACCAAAGGAAACGCCCAGCTGTGGTGACCGGGGCCACCCTCTGCCCCATCCCCTCCTGAGGGCAATCACAATCACTGCATTCTCCTGGCTCTCACAGGGCTGGAAGCAACCATGAGGGTCACCAAGCCTCATGCTGCTGAGGAAGCACAGCATCATCACTCTCACCAATTCCTTATTTTCTTACAAAACTACCTTTCTTTCTTTTCTTCCCACCATGTTGGCAGAGGAGCCTTGTCCTCCCAAAGGCTGCAGTTCTCTAATCTATGTGGTTCCTACAGCCACACAAAGTTGGTTCATTAGTTCAAACAGCTGCTCTCCCCTTCATGTGTTTTAAGAGCAAGGTTATTTTTAAGTGTGCCCATTACACCTGAGAAACCAAGCCAAGCCCTCTTTTGTCTCCCTCTTGTAAAGCAGTTCCTCATCACACCAGGGTTATTCCACACCTTTCCCTGCTATCAGAAAGAATTTAAAATCAAGCCCCAGGCAGGACAGCTCTCACTGGCCATCTCTTTCACTCTTTTAGCAATGTGTGGCGCAATCATAAATGTTTATTTTCACAAATAGTGCCCAACCTCCACAAATGCAGAATATTTCAGCCTTTTCAGTGTGGCTGCTAACAGATTTATCACCTCCACCTATTACCCAGCCTATGACACTTAAGATCGATCCAGTCTGTTGTACATTGAGAAGCAGACCCTGCTGAGAATGTTTTCCCCAGACATCAGACTTCCAGCCGCATGCAGAGGAAAGGAGGGTACAAGTGCACCTGACAAGCACCCTGCTATGCACTCCAGAGAGCCAGGCATGGGCATCCACCACATTCCTGCATGCAAATGGTTCGATGCCCAAGGGGAGACCACAAGCCCTTACAAAGGCACCACAAACCTCATGGCTGAGGCCTGGCAAACATGGGTTTTCCCCATGAGCTTTCCCTTCTGCAGTTGAAACATGTAGGAAATGCTGTAGTGCTTCTGCAACTGGGATGCTCCTTACACCAGGATCATGAAACCAACAGCCAAGAACATTTTATCCCACAGAGAGGTAGAGGTTGTGGCCATGATCCCAAGCCCAACCTCCCCTCTTCCCCTCTTAACTGCTTTCAAGACTCTGCAACATTCAAAAAATTGATGGGATCCTAGTTTGGTTTTAAATTTTGGTAAGGAGACTGAGTGAGGCTCTGATATTGCCCCCCCCCCCCCAAAAAAAACCCCAAAAACAACAACAAAAAACCCAACCCCCTCAAACCCCCCCTCAACAACCCCAACAAAGTAAGAAAAAAAATTGCTTATCAATAGCAGTACCTTGAACTAGCATTTTATTTTTTATTTTGTCTGTATACAGTGACAACATCCAGGTGAGAATAATAAAGTACTAAGTGTCACAGGCTCAAAAGTAATGTTTTCTAGGCAAAAAGTATTTACAAAGACAAACTGACATCACAATTTCATTCATACCCAAATGTGAGGAAATGAGTTGGCACAATTGACAACTCCATCTTTTTGACATATTTGTAATTTGCTTTAAAAAGTAATGCAAACACAAAGTAAAAATGTTCAACATAGAGGATAAAGAAACACACGATCAATGTCTCCCACTCTGCACAGCTGGAGGTGACACATTCCCTCAAACACAGTATTTATCTTGGCATTTCTAAATTATTCACTGTTATTACTATTTTTTTCCTATAGACATGCCAAGGTATTGCTTTCCAAATTACTGGCCTCTATTCTTAGTTGCCTGTAATTTCCATCTCCCGTGCAAGTCAAGGCAGTCAAGGCTGAAGCGTGAGGGACTGTTTGCCCATGACCCCCATGGCCTTGAGGGTGCCACAGCTCCAGAACTCCTCCAAAAACACACTGTGAGAGCTGCTATCCATAAGAAAGGAGCTGAGATCAGAGTGAGGGGAAGGGAAGCCAAGTCATGAGGCTGCCACTTCCCAGGGGTCATCCAGGAGAAGAGGTGGGTGAGGCATTCTGGCCATTGACTGACCAATGCCCACTCTCTCCCAGCACCCCAAAGAGCAGGTTGTGTGAGTAACTCACCACCTTGCACATGGCTACGGCCTCTGCAGAACATATTGCTTAAACAAGTGACAATTATTTGGCACTTGCAAGAAATTTGGCCAAGCCCCGTTAGAAGATGCTGTTTGGAATCATGTTGATGTGTCATCCTCTTGCCATGGTATTTTTAGAGGTATCTGTGATTCCTAGCCCTTGCCAGGATAGAAAAAAATCCCACTTTGGCCATGATGGGCACATGTCAAGGAAAAGCAGCCATGTAGGCACCATTGTATTATGAATATGTAGTAAGAGCTGGTACCCTTTTGCTGTACAACAGAGGGAGCACACACAGAGCATTTGGATCCAGAACTTCCTTCAGGTACCGACTTTAAACACTTTGCAACAGCTAAAGCAGCACAAGGATTCCATATTCAGTTCTGAACTTCTCCCTAACCTTTGTGGTGGCATTAGCATAAGGCAAGGAGACATATTTTGACTCCCATCTGTGCAAATCCTCCCCGTGCTGCAGAATCAACATTCTGTCAACCAATTATTTTATGCTGTATCACAGCACCGGGATGGGGGGGAGAGATGAGGGGGAATCATCACACCTACAATCAAAAGAGCAAGGTTTTGCAACATAGCATGTACTAAAGATGTCTGTCTTAAGTCAAACTAGCAGCCATATTTTATTCAAGAAGCATGTAAACAAATCTGGCACATTCATTATAAAAAAAATTGTGTACCTAGCATGTTCATCACATTTCAGATATTCCATTCCTCCCTCCCCACTGAGCTCCATGGAGACAAGTCAATCACAGTTAACCATCTGGTAATCCTTAGCCCAGGCTGTGCAGCTGCTACCTACCATTTTTAATCAGGGCTATGTCTTCCATTCATGCTAAATAGGAGGCATGAACAGCTGCTTGGCCAACACTTTCAAGCAAGCTCTCTCTCTCTCTCTCTCTTTAGTATTCCTGGCTTCTCTTCCTTGCAGCTTTACATTTTGCCCATGTTTTACGAGCATTCACTTAATAAGGAAGTAATAGTGAAACAAGAGGAAAATGCTTCTGATCATTAAATCTTCAGAGGGTATATCTGCTCTAAACAAGCTCCTGGGGGACACAGAGTGCAATCACAGTCTCTGATTTTAGAAAGCAAAGGCCAGTGTGTCTGTGGAAATACACCAGATTCTTTTTACCTACAGAGCCTTGCAGAATGGTTCTCCATTGCACATTTCAGGTAAAGAAGTTTCAAGCATTTCAGAGGTAAGATAAATTTAAATTAGGAATATAAGGATTAATTTTTAAAATGGGTGCAGTAATTCCCTAGCTTACAGGAAAGGTTTCCTGCTGGCTTTTTTGTATCCAAGCACCCAAGCAGAAGCCTCCCTGCCTCCAGGAGATGCAGGAAAAGGGCACATGCCAAAAGCTTGTTATCCAAAATCACCACCTAATCAGGCTGTCTCACCTCATTTGCTCAGATCCACAGGAGATGGCCCCCTGTGAACCATGTCTTAAGCTTCTCCCATCATCCAAAAAACTTCATGTCTATTTTTGAAGGAAATCCAACTGTTATGGCAACCAAATCTTTCCCAGAGATCTAAATAGTACAGCATCAGCATGACAGTATCCTGGAACTGCTCCAGAAAGCAGCACGTATTCTGTCCAGGTGACGGGTACCAGCCCAGCTCCACGCTGGGCACACACAAGAGTCCATCGTTCTCTCCCTTGGGTGCATCCAGAGCTGTGGCTGTAAACCTCTTATCACAATAATATTAAAAATAATAAATAAATAAAACCCCCAACTTTTATCCACTGCCAGTGGCGGATTTGCTGCAAAGTCGGGGAGATGGTCATGGCAATCTGTGGTGATGCCACTGAGCAGCATCCAGCCCAGCAGGATTTCCACATGGATTTTGCAAGTGCAGACACTGAGGTGTTAGTTGAGCCTATTTGCTCAGGCCAATCCCTCCAGCACAGGTGCTTCTGTAAAACACGTCTTTGCATTCGTTTTTCCTGAAATTCTCCTTCAACCACAAGATGTGTTACATATATTGGCCTTTTCAAGAGAGTGGAATCTTGGAGCATGGTAATCGCCCATACACCACGCAACAACAATAGTCACAATTTAAACCCCAGCCACCCTAGAGATGCTGTTGTAGCACTGCAGAACATTGTTACTTATTCAACCTACCAACAGACAAAACCAACATGAAGGTCATACTGGAAAAAACAAAAATAACAACAACATGCTACAGCTGTTAGAAAACATTGTCTTATTAATGACATGTCACCAGAGAGGTAAAATATTACATGGGTTAATCAATTAGTTTGCCTTAACCGAAAATAAACAGAGGACATTTTCTGTACAGAACAATGCATAATGGTTAATGCAATCATGCATTCCTCCAAGGCCACCATGAATTCAGCATTTAACTTCCAAGAGTTTGCCACAAGTAAAAAAAAAAACAGAGAAATAAGTTAGATGACAGGATGGTGTTTCATCTTGTGGAGGGAAAATTCCTCCAAAACACAAACATGTCAGGACAAATTTTAAGAGAAAATAAAAAAGTCTAGAACTGTGGTAGAAGGACCCTTTGAAAAAACAGCTCTAGGATAATGAGTGCCATCAAATCGATAAGGTTCACTTCCCTTTATGGCCTTTATGCATTCATACACAGAAAATTACTGTAAACATTCTGCTTTAATGGCATTTTAGTATTTCATCATGGACAAAAACAGCCATTGCTGTATCTAAATGTGCAGACACTTCAACTAAAACATCAATCAGACTGGATTGGAAGAATAAAATATGAACTGTACATTAGCCCTTCTGGAAAGATTTGTTTCAACCAAAAAAACTCTCCTCATGAGTGATGGACCAATGCATGTACATCTCTAGGTAATGATGAGACTGAGAGCAGTGAAAATGGGGCAAGAGAGGTGTGCAAGGAAGACAAAAGCCAGTGAAAAGCAGGAGTAGGGATGACTCCTTGACTGGAAAAATAATGCATAACGCAACAGAACAGTATTCTACCAAACCAACCAAACTAAACTGGAACCATGTGCTGTACATATTTAACTGTCCCTTGCTGTCTTCTGCTTGTAGGTCAATATTACCCATCTGCAAATTCTGTGTATGTTCTCTGATAACCTCTGATGAACCCCCCTGCTCCCTCTGCATCCCTTCACAGAAGTGAATCAAATTTAAATTTAGGATAGAAAATACTGTAAAAGCCAATCAAAAATTTGCATACACTAACAAAAGGCAGTGCCAAACTAGAGGAGTATTAGAAACCCTAAGAGCCAACCCATTTGATGGTTTTTGCTCTGATTGTGCCAGCTGCTTTACAGACACCACTGACAACAATGATGCTGTGATGATGTGCAGAAACTCAGGCTCAGCAACTCTTACACAAACTACCACACGCCAAAAGGGTGCAGAAAACATCTCCTGTGACTGAAGTAAAGATGGAAAGATGCCTTCAGTCACTGCAATGCTATGAAGTTGTAAAAAGCTAAGCTTTGCAGCCAAATACACTTAGGAATTATCCTAAGCAGCAATGCCCATGCTGTAGCCAGTGGTAGCTATTTCTGGCAGAAAAGCTGATTCTCTGATGACACTACTGCTACACCAAAAGGCACCATCTTTTCTCATAAGAAGCCGTTTCTTTGAGCCTTTGATTTCACTGCTGCAAAATGAGGCAAGTGATGTTACCCCTTCCCCAGGCCAGGAATGTCTCCTGTTTGGAAAAGCTCATGGCACTTAAATCCTTCAATTGGCAAGTGAAATCAGTGAAGTACCATTAATCCTCACAGCAATTAATTCAGTTTGGAGCAAGCCCTGAACAGACACACATGCACCACTGAAAAGACTCAGGATGGCTCCCTGGATACAATGGGCACAACTACCTCAGATTTTAAAAAGTCCAGCGTGCAAACAGGAGATGTGCTGGGATGCTGAGCACAAAACTCATGAAATGAAGGGCTTGGATTTAATAATCGGAAGGGTTTGGATTTAATCATTCAATGACATGGGGGGGGGTTGTCATAAAATAATACCTTCTCTTTGGGAAGTCTCATTTTTACATAACATGGTCATTATAAAGAATGCATTCTTCCTTGGATTTACTCCTGAACAAAAAACAACTTGGAATCTTTATTGGTTGAGACAAAACCAAATCAAAATCTGCCAGATTTGAGTTATAATAACAGTGGTGGTGATGATTTTGAGTTTGTATTTTCCTCTCCCCACCAAGTATACTAGTTATGAAACAGAGATTGAAAGAATTGAAAGTGAATTTCAGCATCTTTGATTACGAAAACAGAATGAACTAGAAATCTGGAAAAATAACTTGTGACTAATATGCAGATTTTATCAGCTTGTGAATCGGAAGCCACAGTTTGCTGGAAGTTGTCTCCTTTTTTTGCTAATTTGCCTCAGATGAAAAAGGCACTTGTGTTCTCTCTCTAAGTGAATGCTTTGCCTCAGTGCCTTTTGCATCATATGCTCAAGTTAGCAGTTACTATTGATAGAATGGGAAAGAATTACAATTCTTAAGATTTCACAAAAATTCTTCTTAAGCCTAAATGCTGTAGAATTTAATTTGTCATTCAGATATTTGCACTCCAACATCAGTCCTGGAACCTTTCCATGCAACATTGCTATCATAGATGGAATTTAATTTAAATAAAAGCTGCAGTGGTGCCTGTGTTCAGACTGTGGCCTCACCAGAGCCTGTGCACAGGCATGAAAGCTGGCAATGACCAAAACCAGTAGAAATGTTCAGACTATTTTAGGTCAAATGTCCAGTGGGACACCTGAAAACTGCTAAGCTGGAAGCGGATAGGCACATGACTTTAGAGAGAGATGTCTGCTCTGTGATCATTAGCTGAAACCCTGGGAATATCCATGAGAGGAGCAGAGGGAGCTGGCTTAGCATGAGGGCAGAGACTGGGGAAACAGCCTCACAAGTGAAGGATCACCACACTCTTCATCTCAAGCATTTCTTGAACCCGCCCATCCCAGTGCTAAGGTGTCAGGAGCTGAAGTCATCAATTATAACCTGAAAAAGGGGCAAAACCTGCATCACACACAAGATGATTCCTGCAGGACTCTCACCCACATGTTTCTGCAAGGGTCAAACCCTTGGTTTTCTCCAGTCAAAAAAAACCCCTCAAACAAACAAACACCTAAAAATCCAACCTTGATCCAGATATGCTCTGGAGAGCATTTCAGAGTCTGTGACAGCAGGGACACCCACTGACAGACCATTACCCCTAACCCAGGTGTCAGTGCAGCACTGGGACACTGGGGGAGAAAGTGCAGGAGAGGGGAAATCTGGAACCAGCTCTGCTCCTGCCATTCCTCCCCTCTGACTCTGCAGCCATGCCACAGGAGATGAGATGTACAATGGGTAACGTGCAGGTGGGACACTACACTGCCCATTTCTCTGTGTTTCTTCCTACTGCTCTGATTGGAGGATTTTTCCAGACTTTTCAACCAGAAAATGCTAACTAAAACTAAACTTCAATCCCGTCACTGTACCACAGTGTCTAACTGATTTCTGTGTTCTTAGGCATGCAATAAACTAAAGGCATCACAACTAGGAAGGACATGACCTAGCAATAGGAAGGCCTTTGTTACACTCAAGGATTGTAACTATGAATTAGACCTGGAAACAAAATATCCATTTCCTAAGCTTTTTTCCTAAAGCACCACGGTATGGATAGAGGCAGACACACGAGCTCACACAATCCCTTAGACAAAGTGACTAAAGCTATCAAAATATGTATGACTGGGTAAGCAATGTGATACTGTCACTCAGTTAACAATACCACAAATGAGACTGTAGCACAGAAAATGTATCCCTGAGGAGTGTGAAAATATGTTAACTCCTTGATGCTCTTCAAAATCCATTAACAGCTACAGAAGGAAGGCGATAATATCCAAATCCCCAGCATCAAAGACATGATACACAGCCATGATCAATTTTAACAATCACCTTGTAAACAGATCAGGAGCCAATTGTACAAATAAGTGAATTTCCTTCAAGTGCAATGAGCTGCATGTTCAGCAGTGTAAGCTATACCTTCCAATGGCTAAAGAAACAGAGTTTGTTCTCAGCATTATTAGGACAAGATCACTTTTAAATTGGCTGGAGCTGCTGATCTCAGCACTGCCAGCCCTCTGTGTCCCAAAGGCTCACTGCAAAGGGCAAGCTCTCATAGTGGCTGCAGAGAGCCCATGTACCCACCGCAGCAGTCTTCATTATAACTGGTATTTGAAGCATAAAACATTCAACAACAGGATATTTTAACTCCTAAAACCAGTCAATTATGTTTGCTGAATTAGCCTGTGTGACTGAGTTGGTAAGTGCAATGAAGGAATAAGAGTGAAACAAAAGCCCTGTTTAAAATAGGTCGCTCCTTTAGAAAATTTTGTAATTACACACTGCAACTACATTTGCATGTTCAATGACTGGTACATGTTTCTTGCGATGAGAAAGCCTAGAAGAGCCTAATCAAAGCCTAGCTTATCAGCAAAGGCTAATTGGCTTCCATAGTGCATCATCCAGCAGAATCTAGAATTAGTGCAAGCTTCGCCAACCATTAGTTGGCAGAAAATCCCAATTTATTTTGATAACAGAGGTCTTACCTCCAGGGGTTTCCATGACCACATAATCAGGTGGTGCATCAGTGGCCCGTCCCATGCCCTCCAGTCAGCGTCACCCAGTTAATCAACTCGACAGCCAGGGAAGATGGGAACTGACCATGATGCAAAGTAATTTGGGAAGGAAGAAAGGTACAAGGGTGATATATAACGAGTTGAAATCTTTTTCTTTTAAGAAAGAGTGCAAAATTGAAACTAATTAATAAACTGCCATGAGTAGAGCAACCCAAAAATGCAAAATAATGATGGACTGAAGTTTTCCCTACAGCAAGCTGTCATCTCAGTTTGTGAACTGTAAGGCTGATTTCCCCAGCACGATGCAAAGAAACAGCCCTTTTTTCTTTTATTTAGGCTTCATATTTTAGCTTCTGAGTCTTCTTCACACTAAGTTGGGTTTGCAGGCAAGGAATAAACTTAACCCTTCTATTGCTAGGCATGATCTGACTGCGCAAAAATGTGGAATTATTCTAGGGAAGCACATCTTAGTACTCCCAGACTTAGATTTCCACCAGGATGACACATGACAACAAATGACAACATCTACAGAAAGTCAGACCTTATGGGAGGCGGAGGTTAAACGTGTTTTATGTAAAGATGAATTTATTCATTTAACACTTAATCTGAAATCATCTAACATCTGTGTCACAGCTTGAAATTGTATATTAGAAAGTATCATGGGACATAGTTGGCTTTGTGCAAAACAACAGCAAGGAGCTGGAATGAGAATTTATTGCCATATTAAACCCAGAGTGGATGAAATGTTGCCATTTCAATTCCATGGCTAAGTCAAGAGTGAAGAATCAAGCCCCACCAGGATCACCTGTAATCCTCTTGTGGCTGTGTGCCACCAGGCCACAGCAAAATGCCATCTTGGAGTCTCACACAGCTATCAAAAAGCCAAAGAGACAGCTCTGTAAGCATTATAGACTCATCAATACAGCACTTCATTGCTGAGGGCCTGAGCTAATTAGCACTGCCCCACTGACAGCATTGCATTAGGATCCAACCCATCCCCTCCACATGGCACTGCCTGGTGCTCATCCAGAGCTGGCCAAGGCACACTGGGATGACACAAGGCTCATGCCCTGCTCGTGTTTGTCATTCAAATCACCCAACTACAAAACTCAACAACGGTTAAACACAAGCAAAACAATCTAATTTTGTGCTTCAGAAGATCAACTAAGAGTCCCCTCACCGTCAGTAAATCCAAGAGCCAGACCTGGGCGATTAGGACCGCGTGTTTCCTAGGTGATAAGCCTTTCATTTTTCTGGAAGACATTTGAAATAGAGCATAGGAAGATTAATCCTCCCCAGAGAAGGGAGAGTTCACTGACTAATTTCTCTTGCATTTAGATGTAATAATTAGGTGTATTGATTCTCCTGCTTTGTTCCTTACCATTATAATGAAATAATTAAGACAACTTCAAGGAAATATTTGAAAGCTCATTTCACATTGGCTCTTCAAACATGGGCCACCTAACACTTAACATGCTCACTCAAAGGGAAAGGCAGACTCACACCTTATTTATCTCTGCAATTCATCAGGCATCAACTTCAGGCAGCAAAGTGCTGCCTCAGGCTCCACTCCATTTGCTGCCTATCATGACTATGAACAGTAACACAAATGAGATTCCTTTCCTGCGACCAGGACGCACATTGCTCTGCTAAGCTCTCACAGCAGCCTGTTATCAAGGGGGACTGGAGAGAGGTTGACTCTCTCCAAGAGTTCTGAAGAAAAAAAAACAATATTTGTAATTCCTCTTGCAGAGTCTCATGTTGGTATCCTTATAAAATGTTATGCAAATGTTATTTCCAGTTCAAATTTTTAAGTTTAAGGTTCTAAGAAGATAGTGCTGAAGTGTCTACACTGAGGAGCACTTGTGATCTCCATTCTCTCAGACAGCAGCACAACCAGGTTTTTCAAATACAAGTATGAAACTATTCATGAAGGGCTCGATCTTTGCATTCACAGAAGGAAAATGACCCCCTGAGACAAACGGTTTGAGGTCCTCCTGATGGTCCTCAGAGATGTACAGCTTGGCTGAATGAATCAGGGCCTGAACAGTGTGCAGTGTGCACACCTGCACAGACACTCAGGGAGAGCTGAAACTGGAACAATGATTAGAAGGATGAATGGAGACATTAAACATGTAAAAAGTTCTGAGAAAAGCCACTTAAATTGAAAAGGATTTTCTAATGTCTAATTCAACATTACTAATTCAACAGTTGATAAGAGTTCTCTGATCTCTCCAGTGTGTCTCAGTTTTAAATAATTTCCAGTCTTTTTGTATTAAATAGCCTTTCAAATTTTAACCTTGTAAAAACACAGGGAAATGCATACACATTTTAAAACATGCTTGCTTCAAATATACCACTAAGCCAAGCTGATACAATATCATTGTCTCCCAGCCCCTGAGGGGCAAAAGCAACTATTGACAAGAAAGAGATCACTCCCCCAAAAGTGCGAAGATAAGCTGTCCAGGAATATGACACCAGATGTGTTAGATGTGGACAAGAATTCAGGTCCAAAGTGAGCACTGAACTTTCCAGAAGCAAGTTATTTACTGCAGACTGTTATCTCTGGAGTATCCTCACCCAGGAAGTGAAGTCGCAGCCTCCTCCACCTTTTCTCTTCATGTGAAGGTCACCCAGCCCCTGATGACTGATGTAGCTCTGGCACAGTACTAGTTGTTAACATTTAATAGGCATCTTCTGTATCCAGTGGTCACCCTGACAGCAGGGAACCAATGTTTATGATTGAACACTTCAAACAGAATTCTTAGATGTGGCTACCTCTCAACAGGAGGAAACATCTGAAGAATGTGTTCTTCTGATATTTTTACTCCCTGAGAAATGAGGGGTGTTTTCTGTATGACTCACATCCATGTTTTTCACTTGCGATATTTTTAAACTGAGATCCAGCACTGATTGAAGTGCAAAAAGTATGACTTTTCTCCTGTCCTACCCTGAAGGGCCTGTCAGCCAGGGACAGGTGACAGTAGGAACTAGGAAAGGGTCATCGCCAGGTTTATGATGTAGACAGAAAGTCTAAAATAAATAGCTTTGGAATTTATGAATGTCAGCCATATGAGAAAACTAAAAGGTTTAATGAAAAAGAAGTACATGGACCCATTTCCTATGAAAACAAACAGATAAACCTATGCACAATAAGGGCTCCTTTCTCTTCCCTCCAGCCAAAAGTATCTTTACAATGTAGCGAGAGATAATTTTTTTAAATGCAATTAATCAAGTACACAATTCAAAGAGATATCCTCATAACAAGTGAATCAATGCAGATTGTTTACATGAATTTCCTCTCACTGCACATTCCTTCCCAAATTCAGATGCTTATATGAGGGCATCATGGAGAAACCCACGCCTGTGGTAGCCACACCCAAACTGTGCAGGTCTGAATTGTCCAGGCTTCAGAGAGAAAAAAGATGCATAAAACCCCCCCAACAAATAATGATAAAAGAGCTTCAACGCTTTGAAACTGCTCCCCAGAGTCCAGTTTCTCTTTCAGCTTGAAGGTTGAAGGGCCCCTTGCTGGAGCAAGGCTCACCATGAAATCTTGTTGGCTGGGCTAAAATGCCTTTAACATCAGATCAATGTAAAAGCTGCCTTTCTTTAAATACAGTTTAGTTTCTTTACAGCACCATTCAAGAGACCTAAATGCCAGCCTCGAGCTCAGACACAACTAACTGTTCAATGAAAATCATGGGCAAGATTTTGCTCCAGGCAGAAGGAGTTTGATAATGGGTTTGCAAAACAGTTTTTTATGCAGGAGCAAGAAAGAGGATAAAACTTGAGGCAGAAGAACCACACAATGAGTCAGAACAACAATAAAACCTGGAAACTTGAGAAATGGTAAGAGAGGGGCTTCTGCCCAGCCAGGGGGAAGGCAGCTGCAGATGCAGGATTGCTTAAGGGACATAGGAGGACACCAGGCTCCTACTGCCAGTGTGAATAAACAAGAGTGAATCACCAAAACATCTGAAGCAACTTCTTCTTTTAAAAGAAATCCTACAAAGAACTGAAAACCTGGCTAACGATTAAGATCAAAAGGGGTAACATCAACACAGAAACCCATTCAGTCTATACAAAAATGTCTCCAGCTCTCCAAGCGACAGGGAATACACTGTTTTCTTTGCAATAGCCCAGAACTGTACAAGATACAGAGTTTAAATAAATTTCCATTCAGATAAGTTATCTCTTCCCTTCCCCACCAGCAGCTTTTAAAAGATGCATCTTGAACTTAAAGCACTGGAGGGTTTTTTCTTCTCAAGATTTTTAATTCACTGGCATCATAAAGACCTTTAGCAATTTACAGTGTGAAGAGCACTTTCTCTTCAGATTGCCCTGCTTTGAGTCAGTTTGTACATTATAGTTACTTCATTACTTACATTGCATTACACAGGGGCAGACGAAGCAGCCGCGCTCCTCTCTGCTGCAGATGTGCCCCGGGGCCGGCACGAGCTGGATAAATAATAAATTCCCAGGGCCCCACATCAGGAGCAGAGACTGGGCTGCTTTACCCCAACTGCCCCTCCGCAGTGCTGAGCCAGACAACACACCCCTTGCCCTTCTGCTAGCTTGAAAGTGGGGTAAATCAGAGAAATACTGCAGAGGAGGCAGCCACATCATCAGGCTACACTAACCAAGGTGCTGCAATTAGCAAAATAAAAAAAAAACAAAACCAACCAACCAACCAATGAAACCAACAAAACAAAAAACCCCAAACCTGCCAGAGACAACCAAATTTTGTTGAACTACGAAAGGAACACTAGAAGGATCAGAATATATTCCCTCCTGCCACAATGGCCTCAGCTATTTGTTCTCCTCTAAGTGAGAGGGATGCAAACCAGACTCCTCAATCCTTGACACCACGCTCCCACATGTAGTTTTGGTGACAGTTGCATCAGGGGTTGAGTCATAAATTTCAGGTTTAGCGACCGTGACCAACCAGTGCACAAAGCCTTTACCTGTTACTCAGTTACTGTCTAAGAAAATGGCATCTTGGCCAGAAAATCCCATGGGTTTTCTTTAGACATGTTTGAAGCAGAGCATTCCCACAGCTTGTTGCCTAACTCCTGACCACTGCTTCACAAGACACCTCTTTTCCATAAGCCCTTCCCACCTCTACATGCTACACATTGGCTTTAAACATTGCAGACAATACAGGTGGTAAAAACCAGAATAGACTGCAAGAATCTCGCTTTCCTCTCTGAAGGCACCTGTGTGTTCTTGGTAGGTTAGTGAGCTGATGCAGGAGGCCAGTCTATAGGGAATGGGTGTGCGCTATATGTGGCACATTGAATCTGATTTTGCTGCATACCACCATATGGAACAGAATCTCAGCGGCATCAAACGTTTACCTAAACTCCATTAATGTCTTCTGCAAGCCAATATTTATAGCATACACACCAGTAGCTGCTGTCAGAGTGTGTATAAATGTTAAACTGAACTGTTAAAGAAACATAATGACAGATGTAGAGATGCTGAAGAGTGCAATCTATTCTAATTTATGATAATTTATTTCCATCATCTGGAGCCCTATTCAGAAGAGAAAGCTGAATGCATCCCAAAGCGCATCACGGGGTGGAGTTTAAAAAATCCCCAGAAAAAAAATCCACCTCTTTTAAATGAACTAAGTGTACTCTTGTCCTAACACCCAGAACATGCTTAGCAATCTCTCTGTGCAGAAGCAATACAGATGTGGGGTACTCAAGTCCTGCCTCCTGGCAGCCCAGTGACATGCAGGTTTTGATGCACATTGGGAATAGCTGGGAACTGTTTGTCCCATGAGAGATGTCTGATCATTGCTGAGTCACTACTTCTAGGGGACTAAACTGCGTAATAAACATTTATGAGCTCTGTCAGAGCGCCTTCAGCTGCACCAACAACCAACACTGCACCCATGGGTGGCCAGCACTAATGAGCACATAAACAAAGAGATAGAAAACTGTCTTTAGAAACAAGTGAACTGTGCTGTGGTGAGCTCTGTGGCAGAAAGAGCTTTCCTGTTTGACTCACCAGCAACACAAGCTGTGCTGGATCAGTTCTTCCATGAGATCTGAACCTCGTCTCACTCTCCTGTTGCTGCTGTTCTGCTGTGAAAACCATGATGAAGAGGATGAAAAAAAGGAGTGGGGGGAAAGCAGTGACAGCACCTGATCCCCGCAGTGGGGACCACCACTTGGCCACAGAGGACCGCAGGCAAGGAGCTCATTTTCATGGCATCACCCCTCCCTGGGAAGTGCCATAACGCGTGCGGCGGCAGCAGGAGGCTTTCTGCCCCGTGGCACAGCCACTGTCCCCTGCATATGTCTGCCCGCCGTGATGCCAGCTCCTGCTGCCTGCCAGGGCCTCACAATCTGGACAGGCACAGACTTTGTGCTGGAACGGGCGCCCTCTCTGCAGAGCTGCCTGCCACGAGTGACAGGCTGCCACGGCAGCAGCGGGACCGCGTGCAGCCCACGGAGCCCACGCAGAAAACAAGGAGGCTCAGGAATGCTGATTCTCTGCTAAGAGGACTGTGCTGCCTCTGTGCAGCCCTGGAAAACCCCACCTTTGTCCAAAAAAAGGGCAAGGCACACAATATGCACGCAGACTTCAACACCAGCTTGCCCACACTACCTTACAAGTCAGATGACAATTTTCGACCAAAATAATTCTCTGCATTTTAGACTGGTCTTTTTTGAAAAAAGGCATGTAT
This sequence comes from Myrmophylax atrothorax, assembly GCA_026770055.1. Lineage (NCBI taxonomy): Eukaryota > Metazoa > Chordata > Aves > Passeriformes > Thamnophilidae > Myrmophylax > Myrmophylax atrothorax. The sequence continues at coordinate 14,153,630 of JAOXXN010000175.1, read as the reverse complement.
CAAGAAATGTTGACTCTTCTTTGCAAACCTCAGTGCTAATTCCTCAAAACATCTATACTCTGGAAGCACCACTGCTGTGCCATCAAGGAGTTTGGGTTGGCCATCAGGTGCCACAGCCAGACTACACCATTCCAATGGGCAGAACAGTCCTGATCCATCATCAGCTCCTCCAGAAGGAATGAGCCCGGGGCACGGCAGCAGGGAGTGCAGAGGAGGAGGGGAATATGACCTAATGACCATTTTTGTACAGAATTATTTATTTACAGAAATATTTTGTGCTGAAATATTGTAGTTTCTGGCACAAATAGTTCTTCATTCATGATCTCACCAGAATTCCAGTTTTCAAAGGAAATTTAGATTAAAAATTATTTTTCCCTCAAGGAAATGAAATTTCTTTTCCTAAATCAGCTCTACCAATGACTGGTTTTCATGTAGCAATGACAGATTCTGCTGTGACATCTTAGGTACAGTCCAAATGGCAAAGAATAAATATTCCACATGATCCTCCATCACCTGTCCCAGCCTATAATCCATGAGGAAACTCTAATACCCTTCCTTGCCATGAAAACACCACGTGCTCCCAGCTCGCTCACCTCCTCCTGCCAACACTAAAGCCCAGCCACAAACACCACAGGGGAAACAACCTGTAACCACATCTTATTCAAAGCCTTTTCCACACATTTAGGAATGGGTTGTGGTGGGGCTGTGTGGCTGATGCTGCTCGGCGCCCACGTTGTGCCTGGTTGCACAGAAAGGCAGCTGCCTGCCAAATGCTCCCAAACCGGGCACTTGGCTGGGAGTAATGGATGGATGTGCCCAGTCAACATCATACAGTGTTGCTTCTGACTGAAGAATCAAAGTTTATTAATTATTCCACTTGAAATTAAATCTGTTTTGCAATAAAATCTCCACTCTTGGCCTCAACCCTCTCTATGAGTAATTCCATCAAGGAAACTCTTCTTGCAGCACCATTCACAGAAGTAGATTAAAACGGGAGAGAGAATATGCTCAGAGAGAAGCTCTTCTGAGCCATACTCGTGAGTAATCTCTCTGTCCACATGCCTGTGGTCACCAGTTGGAAAAGGCAGCTTGCAATGCGCTCAGTACTTGGCAGTGTGCAGCTTTTGCACTTTTATCCATCCTCAAATGCATCCTTGTGTCTGCATGCAAGATTGGAACAAAACGCTGCTACGACACAACAGCACACACCATGTATATCAGCTCACCGAGATCAAAGGCACACAGCAGCAAAGAATTTAATTAAAATGTTAAAATTAAACAGAAAGGCATCCATTGTTTAATTTTTTGGCAGGCGTGCTCTTTCAAACCAGGACCTAATTCCATTCCAGCACGCTGACTGCCCTTGGAGATGGCAATCAGGAGAGCTCAGCCGGATTTATCGGCTGCTGGATTTGGCGGAGGGGGAATCCCACGCTTGCTTTGGCTTTCAGGCACAGTCCCTAAAAAAGCACTTGGAGAAACAGCTCAACTTCAAAGGATAATTATTGCAATATACATATTCTGCAGTAATACGCCAATTTCCATTATCAAACCTAAGCCCATTGGGCTGTGCACAAGATACACCCATGGGTATCAATCATTCCCTCCTTACAGTCCCAACAGGGAGGTGTGACCTTGCCACATTCAACCACTTCAAGCCACCTCTCCCTCCATTTTTAAATGGGGTAAAAAACTGATGCAGAGCAATAGTTTTTTGTGTGCAACATGGCCTCTGCATGGGCAGGAGCAGCGGTGAGCAAAGATGTGGTTTTAGACTCACACACAGATTGGGGACTTGTCTTGTTTGGTTTTGCTTCAAGCATACCTTCAGCACCCAGCCAGGGAGCAGATTTTCTGAAAACAGCTTAAGCAAAGCTCAAGTTTGCTTGTTAAATAACTGTAAGATATTTCCTGGCATCCTGGGGTATTTTGATTTGAATGTTTAAGGCAGCCACAGGCCATAATATGGCCCACAACAGGGACTCTGAACCAAGCAGCCAGTTGCCTCAGTTTTTGGGAAACTAGCAAGGAAGATTTTGCTACTTCTATAGTATTTTGGGATGCCACAGAGGATTTTCGTCTAATGTTATGAAGATCATCAAATGCAATGTCAAACATGGGGTTTCAATACAAGCACCCAACATGAATGTGACAAAGGATTTGAACTGAGGCTTATCACTTCAAGCCAAAGATACTTTGGATTTGCATCACCTGAGAAATTACATAGGCAGGCAGAGCATTCACATCAGGAAAAGAGAAGACTGAGGACAGACACAATACCTTCTTTTTGAAATTCAAAGAGATACTGAAGAGGTGTTACTATAAATTATTTCTTGATGTATCAATGGTCGTGCCGATGTTGGGTAGCATTTCTTTCTGACATCTTCTGGGCAGAATTTCACCCTCAATACTTGAGGGTTTTGAGTACTTCGAGTGAATATTCAGTCAGGCTGTTTGCAGCGGTCTCTGGTATTTCTCATAGAATAAAAACCAAGTTGACAGTTCGGGACTTTTGCAAGAGTCAAATCAGATTTATTTCTGACAGCGGGTCTGGGACCGTACACCTCTCATCTGAAAATGTATAACACTTCATGGAAATCTTCCTGCTTTAGTTTCTCTCCTGCTTCCTTAACAGGGAGAAACAGGAGACTACCTCCCCATTGTATATCTTAGTGATTAGGATGCTTATTGGGGTCTTCTTATCAAAGAGGCATCTCCAATCCCCCAGCAAAATCCCCCTGTGTAGAGTGTCATGGTCTCCGATCACTCTGAAAATGGACTTGGGATGGCCCTTCCAAACTGGAGCTGGGACATCTGCACCTGCACTTATCCATGAACAGGAGCCCACAGAGTTCCCCGCAATGTTTATCCCAAGTTCCAGGCAGCAGCACTTTCTGCTCCCCACAGAGTCAGCTCAACAGCTTCCACAGGCTCTGCCTCTAGCACAGCCTTTTCCCAGATGCTAAGGCACTTTGGAAAAGGCACAGACAGAACAGCTTGCTCAGAGGAACACATTTATCTATCTGCTAGAACATCACAAACTAAGGATAGGTAAAACAATAAAGGGCAATGAGCACATTACCTCAGCCTTTCCTGGCCCTTTTTTGTGGATCATGCACCCACCCCACTGCTTTAGGGACTAAAGTTGGCATTAATCTTGTGAGACCTTTACTTTCCTCTCCATGCTGAGGTCTGTAACATTTGCTTCATGCCACAGATGGCTGCTCATCTGGAAAACCCCCTCTCCTAAGGGGCCATGTCAGTCTAATCCTCTGCTGATCCTCCTCCCCTACCAGTATTATGAAAATATTCCACCATGGCAGCACCAGAGATGTCCAACACAAAACTGGCCTGTTCCATCTCACTGCAATCAGTCTCTGAGCCTGACCCACAGGAGTTCTCACCTCACCACCCATTCCAGCTCAGGTCTGAGCACTTTGCAAATGCATGCAAATACTACATGCAAAAATATTCTGGAGCATGTGTTCATGGATGTGCCTGCATCCACAGGCTGCTGATGAGGCAACACCTGATATTTTTGTTTATATAAAATGTTCTCAGAGAATATTTCCTTACTTAAATGAATGTTATATACCAAAGCCTTTCAATGCCCCAAATAGTATCTACAGTTATAATAATTGGAATCTCCATCATTTCATGTGATTTAAGCTTTTCCTTAAGAATGGGAAGCACTATTAGCTTTTCTAACCAAGTAAAGTATTCTGGATGGGAAAACACTGCTTCCAAAGACAAACCTGAGAAGTCTCTACCATGGCCAGAAGATAAAACTGCAAATTAAAGCAAACCCCTACAGTTTGCCTATATTCAGTATTCTTTTGCTTTTGCCAAAATGCAAGCAAGCTGTCACCTTAGCAACTATGTCACACTTTGCAGCACATATGCCACTTTGAACAAACACCTTAAACGCAGCACCTCCACACTGTATGTTCCTTTCTATAATGTTCTTAACAGCACTCTGTAGATCCCCTCCAAGAGTAAAATCCATTAAGATCCCTTTGGTGGTTCTGGGCTGGACAGACAGACAGCTGGCTAAGTGCTGTTTTCCACACTGCACCCCAGGACCATACTAAGGCAGAACCCCCTTTATTTGGTGCCCAAGGGGAAATCTGAGCTTGCAGAGGTGTGGGAAGCATTTTGCCTTCCATTACCAGCCCCATGCAGAGCCCAGCTTTACTTGTTTTATGTCTCTCCCCTTCTCTTCGGTCAGGAGAAGGTCCTCTTTCCTGGAGTACAGTGGAGAACTTCACCAAGCAACCAGGTTTCCTTCCCCTTAGGATCACAAGTAGTGCCATGAATCCAGGTTAAGTCAGTGACCAGAGCCTCCAAATGAAGAAAAGATTTTATCAGAAGCACCTCCAAGCCTGTCCTCCCCCTACTGCAACATCTGAATCCAGAGATGTCAACATGCAGGGCTTTTACCCGGGGCTCCAATTATGCAGATGCTGATTTACAGGAATGATGACTGAAACATTGCCCTCATAAAAATTGTCAAGGAGACTTTAACTGTGTTTGTCTAATGGCAAAACCCTCTATCTCCACACATCTTCTTGCTAGTTTGAAAGTCAGATCATTTTTGTTCCTCTTTTCATAGAAACCTGGTTTGCATATATAATCAAATTTAGCATTAATGAGTCTCTTTCCTCATCTTCTACTCTTAATGCTTCAAACAGCCACACTGGGATAATGGCAGCCATCAAAATGGCTTACCAGGACACTTTACCAGTTTCACCCAGGTATTTCCACCATAGCAGCACGTAACTCCCAAAAGTCTTGCCTCCTGCAGCCCTGTCACTCTCTCAACCATATCTGCTAATCCTACGTAATTATTTTATAGGTCCCACTCTGGGCTGCTTGAGAATCAACAGGATTTAAACTAATTGTTAGGCAACCTGTTAAAATCAGCTCTTCCATGATCAAAACACAAGCCTAAGTGGAAAATGGTAGGCACTTTCCAGATGAAAGATATCATTTATTTGCAATGAGGTCAGGCACTTTTCCCTTTCTCTGTACCAGAATTTGTACCATTTTAGCAGCAACTTTGATGAGCACAGTTCTCAGTTTCCAAGAAGATACGCATGCAGATAAACAGGCATGTGAACAGCAAAGCAGCCAGCTCTCTGTAGACTGTGTAAATCCATGGGATCACAAGACAGATTTCCTGCTCTTTCACTTGTGTTCTGGGTTTTCAGCCTTTAGGGCTTCTGTCCTTCTTCTGCTGCCTTCATCTAAAACCATCAAAGCCAGAGGTTCCAGAATCACAAGACTCCCAGAAGCTGAGACTTTCAAACCACAAGGTAAACCATTATATAGTACTGTTAGTGCTTCTGCTGCCTTCACCCCGGTCCAACCAGCAGAGTTAACATATGGCTTTCACATCTGCCTTCAGTGAGATTACAAAAACTTTCCAGATCCTTCCTCTCGCACCCCACAGAGTCTGATGTCTAATGGCAAAATCCACCTCCCAGTTCTTCCTAATAAAAATAACTTGTCTGACAGAGTTCCCTGCCTGCAGGTTACCAATGCCCCAACATGTGCTCAGAACTTGCAGGCCCCAAGCCAGGGACTGATGAAGCCTGTTCACAGGGCTCAGGTCTCTTGGGCACTCTCCTCCTGTTGGTTCACTGTGGCAATTTTTGACTGTACAGAGTTGCAGTGTATTTTGTATGCATTATGCTAAGCTGCCTATAAGAAATCATCCAATTAATGACAGCTTATAGAGGATGGTTAGTTACACAGTAATTACCTTTCTAATATTAAAATACCATAGAAATGGATTTACATTTTTTGATTAAGTGGCACATATTTTATTGACCTGACACTGCACATACAAGACCTTTGAGGTACAAACTGGAACCAATTTACAAGCACAGCTAAGAACCTACGTCCCAGAGACCAAGGCAGACATCAAAAGAACTGACAATACATTTTTAACATTTGTGTATCTTACACATCAAGATAAGTGGACCAAGCACCAAATGCAGCATCTGATCCTGGCATTGTATAAGCAAAATCAACAGGCAGTAAGAAATACTGAATTTTTTAAGGTTTTTCTTTCAATGTGAGGGTAGAGAAGATCAAACACTCAACTCTTTCACCCTGCATCCGTGAGGAGCATTAAGCTTCAGCAAGACTACTCTGCTCCATCACCTGAAGTCTCTGGCCATGCCAGAGTAGTCTGTATCTGGTTAAACAAAAACAAACATAAGCAAATGTGATGAAGAGTCTCAAGCAACTATAAGACATTTCAGACCCACAATAGACTATACAGAGCAAACTACTAATCACACGTGCCTCATGCAAGCATTACCTTCTTTCTTTTCCATTTGTTTTCAGCATCTCAAGATATCTAGGCTTTTCTAGGGCACACTTGAAAGCATACAGCTACTTATGTCCATTCATATGCATGCAAATATAATCCAACAAAAGCGCTTCATGGCCAGATGAGCAATCAGCACTAGGACAAAAGACAAGACTTATTATCAGTCTTTCAAGATTCAGATTCCCTCTGCCTTCTGAATACGCATCTGTTTGCAAGGCAAGGGGTGCTAACCCTTTCAGAATCTATACAATCACAGCAGGCTTGACTCCTGCTGGGCGGGCAACAGCTTGGCCTTTTTCCTGTCTCACCAGTCAAATGATCACAGTGTGAAGGCAACGAAGCAAAGCAAGGTTAGCTCAGTCCATGTACACTACACACAGATTTTTCAAGCCACCTTTGTCCAGTCTCCACCAGAGATTTGCTGTCCAAGTGCCCTGAAATGCTTGGGAAGTCAGTGGCACATCCCATGAAGATGCTCATGAGCAGTGATGAACTCCAGTCATGCAATGTCTGGAAGGTACTTTTTCTGCCCAAAGATAAGAATTAAAACAACTTCTCAGATACATTTCCATTCACTGGATATCCTAAAGTCTTCTTCCAAGTTGGCCTATCAAGAAAAGCCACAGTGTCCACAAGATTTGTCCTGCAACATAAATGATTCACATGTGCCCTAACAAAAGCAGTACTGGCTCAGACAGTCACAGTATGGCCTTTGTGCCAAAAATACCCCTCTGCTCTGCCCATACCAGCCCAGACAGGGCTGCAAGCTGCTGGAGCAGGGAGCTCACTGCACAGTATTTTAAAACACCAACCTGCAGATAATCATCAAGGCAATCACAGCATCCCCTGACTGGCAAAATGGTGGAGTTTCTGCATCCCTGCTATTTATGATGGAATACAGGGGAAGGCATTAAGGACAGCGCTGCAGCTCCTGTTACTGTACATGGAAACCGGACAAATATCAGGTTGCCTTGGGTTTGCAGGAGCAAAGTTGTTTGTGGCAATTCACAGAAGTAATTAAACCACAGCTTAGGGATAGAAAGTTTCCATTTTTACAAAAATATTTTTGCCAGTAACAATGATTACACATGAGGTAGTTCCCATACCCATCACACTGCATGGGCACAGCCTTGCTTTTCACTTTATTTCCTTTTCTAGGGCTCCAGAGAGGCAGCAATTGCAAAACAAATATACCAAAAGTGACAAACTGGCTTGCCTGCCTCACTTTTTGCAGACCCCAATAAAAACAGCATAAACACATCCAGAGAGTCGCAGGACTGAAATTAATCCAATGAGACAAATGAACATATTTCTTCTCTTTCATCTTTCCTTATTCATTATTGTCAGGTGCATGTATAAGAGAATTTCTCAAGTGAAGTTGGAAGAGTGTTTGTGACATTGCTACTGGTTGTAGTGCCACAGTAGATTATCATGAGAAACGAGCTTCAGAAGAACAGTCTTCTCATGCAAAGATCTGTGGATCAACAGCCAAAGGAATAAAAAGGAACAAGAACAAATAAAGCTTTTAAACTGCTCTTCCCTACCCCAAGCACATGTCATGAAGCCAGAGTTGACTTAAAGTTAGAAACACCCAGGGCTGACCCAGTAACTTGTGTGCAGTTTTCCAAGCTCAGATTTGTGATCCACATACTCTCTTGCCAAGGTAGAGTCCAAACAATTCAACTCTTGCTTAATTGTTACAAGTCACTTCTTGGATTTTTTTCTTTCTCTTAATCCTTCCTGGGCTTGAGCTAATGTTGTCTCTTAATGGCTTTTAAATGCAATTTCTTGGCTGAAAATAAGATTACAAAGTACACAGTAAATACAAATGAAAACATATTACAGTGCTGTGAATATTCAAGAATCAGTCTTATCTTGGCAGCTTCTCTCTGGGTGTTAGGTGACAGTCAAAGCAGGAGATTGAAGAAGGTCAGATAAGGTCCCTCCTCCTTGAGACAGAGGTCCATGATGCCTGAGCCAGACTTCAGGTAAGCTGGAATCTGCACACCCATAGATTATTTCTGCAAAAGTTACAGTTTTACACCTGAGAAAACTACAGACACCTCAGCTGCCTCCAGACTTGCAAATGTTTGCACTCACAAACACACAAGTTCCAACAGCACCACTGTATAAGAGGTTTATGAATAGAGACATGCTCACTCCAGAATGACTGAGCCAACCCAAACCACCCAAACAAGAACACAAATTCAAGGCTGGACTGCCTGGACCAGCTGAGGACATTTTCAGCCTGCACCACCTCCACCCTACCAGCCTTTCTGAGGAACCCCCACAGCTCTGCCATCTGTGCTGCAACACCACAAAGCCTCCCCCCAGACACAAGAGCCACCCAACGCCCAGAATCGCTGCGTCACCAGCTGGGCTATGAACTTTATTTCTTTGCAGATGCAATCTAGGACTCAAGTGGGAGGTGTCAAGGGGTGTAATTTGACTGTTCTGACCAAGTGCAATGAGGTCTGTGAGGCTGCTGGGGGACATGGAAACGGATGCAGAATTGGCTGGAGCATTGGGTCTTCTTTTAAAGTTTAAAATTATGATTAGGTTGATAAAAGGAATTTGAGGGAGAGAAGGACAATTAGTTGAGATAGAGATGGTAGAGAAAGGTGGACAGCAGCTGGGAGGCATGGTAAGCAGAGAAGAAAGATGGGAGCAACAAGATTAATTGAATAGAGATGGAATTTGGGTAATGCAAAAAGCCTATCAAGTATATTAAAAAAAAAAAAGTCTTCCACTCTGAAATATCATACAGTAAAATGTGCTTAGTACTACTTACAGATACATGTCAAAAGAGAAAAAGTAGTTTCTGAGATAATTTTAAATGTTAACACACTCTGCACCCTTGTCCCACATTCCCACATGGCCAAGGACTGGCACACCTCAGCTGTGTCAGAAGAACTCTGTTTACATACAGCCATGTGTGCATGTACACAGACAGAAAACATACACTTAAAGCACCCAGAAGAGTTCTAGATGTGGCTTCCAAATGTGACAATGGAAGCTTTAATATCTGGATGTTTGAAGAAGTTACAGACCCAGGAAACTGCCAAGAGAAGAGCTCCCACTCACTGTCCCAAGGATGCCAACACACAGACCAGGGAGAAGAATTTCCTTGAGGGCACAGCCCATGCCCACCCATACAGAGCTCTTCCTGGAAGAGCTTGTTTCCCCACTTCCACCAGACATTGCCTCATCAGGCAGACAGCCAAAAGATCACGCTCCCAGGGACTATTTGCCATAGAAACAGCTTTGATCCCCATTCTTCTGTCCCATGGTGAGTTCTGTAGAGTGGCTGAAGCACCCTCAGATTGGCACCTGGAGTTCAGAACCAGGACGTCCTGAATTTTTGTCAAGACAGGACCAGCAGGGCTGTGTGGGTTTGCGGTGCTCTGGGTGAGGAATGCCAAGGGACCTTGTCCATACAGCACTGCAGGGAGGTGACCCCACTGCGGGGCCACCCCATCCCAGGCCCATGGCACCACCAATCCCCATCACCCAGCTCCACGGGACCTGGCGCTTCGAGGCACCCGGCTGGGAAGAGAAACTGCTGCTGGTGAGCAAGGACAGGGTCCGGGGCGAGCAGCTGCCCCCAGCACGCCAAAACACCCCCTCGCCGGCACCCCGCGTCGGGCTGTGCGCGGCGGGTGCGAACATGTGGATAAACACACCCGCACGGGGACGCGCCCCCCAAAATACGCGGCTTACATAATTCCCCAGCCAGTCGGCGTTAGGGGAATGTGATTAATCCTCCATGACATGTTCTGAACTTTCCGTTCAGAGAGGCTCTCTGCTCCCGCAGACCTACTGGCGATGGATGTCATTTGACCTGCAGACTTCACTACGAATGAGCATCAGAGCAACACACAGTGACATTGCTCCGCACACCAATTATCTGCCTCCTTCCCCGCTCCGGCCCAGAGACAAGTTTGCTAAATGCATAATGAGGATTTTATTTTCCTCGTTGTTTTTTTGGTTGGTTTTTTTTTTTTTTTTAATTCGTTTACAGCCAGCAAAAGGCTGAGGGGCGGGGGGCACCCACAAACCCAGCCCCCAGCCCGCCCCGCCCCGCCGGCCACAGCGCTCTAGGACGCGAGTCCCCAGTCCCCCTGTCCCTGTCCCCCGCCCCCCGGGCCC
>JAOXXN010000175.1:14111402-14128726 GCA_026770055.1 Myrmophylax atrothorax | reverse complement strand
GTCACGCACGTTATTGTGAGGAGAGCGAAAGAGAGAAGGTAACCCTAACATGACTAGATATCACCAAGATTTAGAGACTGCAAATCATTTGTGCACTGTTGGTCCCACTCTAATCAGCAGCAGAGCATCTGGACCTCTGACTTTTGGAGGCTTTGAAGAGCAAAGTACACGTATGTCAAATAAACTTCCTTTTGCTTTGGTTTCAGACATAGAAAGACACCAGGGATATTAAGTGGCTAAAGAATATATTATTTTTCATTTTATAGGCTCCCTAATCATATTACATGTATGCTTTCTTTAATACATTTTATAGCTATGGCATGAAAAGGTCTCTTTGGAGCTATTTTGTGCAGGTAGATTTTAATTTGGGGGAGAGAGAAATGGAGCAGACATCTGTGCTCCATTACATAGCTCAAGTTTAATTCTGAACAGAGAGAAAAGGAGCAGAGGTCTGTGCTCTGCAGTATAGCTGGAGTTTAGCTCTGAGGAGAGAAGACAGAGGTCTAAGCAATAGTTTCTCTCTGAAAGCTCATACCTGTTGTGCCACCTGAGAGAGGCAACTTTTGCCCACGTTCTTCCAATCCCTACAGCATCCTGACAATGTGTAACCTCACAGGGAAAGGAGCAGGAACATCTGACATTCTCCTCTGATGTATGAGGTATTTCACAGCAGGAGTTTAATGCCTAGCCATAATATTTTTCTATAACACAGCATGCAAGTCAAAATTCCCAGTGCTTTCAATTACTGGACATCTGAGTGAGGAAACTGCAGCTGATAGGATTAACAGTGGTGCAGGGTAAGTGGCACACAGTGACCCGTGGGGACCTTGGAGCAGTTCCAGGAGCTGATTTCTGTGCAGGAGCAGGGCTATGCAGTGAGTACTGGGTGGCAGGGTCCTACTTGTCCTGCCAGAGTGAGCTGGGCACTTGTAGCTGCCGATTTCAGCAGGGATGGAGTACTGCATGCTGCAGGGGCGTGAGAGCAAGCCTGGAAATTATTGCTGGTGGCAACAGGAATCCCATGAATTTCCTGGGGGCAAGGTTGGATCTTTGATTCCCTGTGTATTTCAAGCCAGATGTTGCATCTTCAAGCTGCCACTGAAGGAGTCAACCTACGATGTCTCTTGTGCTTATAGATACAGCAGTATAAAATCTTATCTGATGTGATAATATGCTGCTGGTTGTGGGAGCTGCAGCAGGTGTCCATACGTGACTGAGCAGCTCAGTCGCACAGCGTAAATGTCAGGCTGCACCAGTCATGGCACTCCTTTGGAATGATCTCAGATGTCATGATATGGAACCATGAACAACAACCCAGTTGTGACTCATTCAAGATAAATGGTGTGATTATAGTAATCACACATAGCACACGAGAGCTATTAAAAGGCAAGAGAGCTCACACAGTTCGGGCTCTCTGGCTTTGTTTGGATGAGAGTTACCTGTGTGGTTTGTGCTTCCCAGTGCACAAGGTGTAGTTTGAAACAGAATAAAAAAGAATTCTTTAGATGGAGTGATGCCTTTGTATTCTGGATCTGAGAATGAGGACTGATAGTGAATGTGAATACACTCTGAAGCAACACAAGGAAATGCATTGATGCTCACTTGAGGCAGGAGGGGCAGAGAGCTCTGACTGCTACCTCACACTGTCTGAAGCTGTGGAGCCCCATGTATGGTTTGGGTATTTGGATTTTCCTTTCACTCAAGATTTAGATGATACCTGGTGCAATGAGATCCCAAGGGGGTGCAGCAAGGGCTCTGAGATGTAGTACCTGGGAGAGGAGGCAGAAGGGAGAAAAGCTGCAGCCCATCCACTTCATCCTTCTCAGTGTGTAACCAACAGAGGAAAAGTAATCAGACTTAAAAAGCCTCTGCAGTCCTCAGCCTTTCATCTTCAATCAAAACACAATCCAAAGAGATTTTTATTATAGTCAAAAAGAATCAAAAACTGTATCAGAATGTTGTAAGAAATAAAGAAAAAGAAATATGATGGATGACCCACAGTCAATAATTGGCATCCAACTGATAATCTCACCTGTTACAGAATTTTCAACAGTTACCACCAAATAAAATAACACAATGATTTTTGAAAAGCACTTGCACTGGGAGGATGCCCAGAACTGGCAGCTGAGGGGCAGCAAAGCTGCCATGCATCAGCATTTTCTTCCTAAAACTCCCTACTGCCAAGGTGCCTCTGGCTATCCTTAGGTAGTTGGATGGCTTAGGGGTTTAACTGTAATTACTGGCCTACAGTCTGTGTTCAGGAAAGCTGTGATTATAAGAAGTCTGTAAAGTTTCCTAATTCCTTGGTCTCGTGTTAGGCTATAGCAGGTAGGTCGCTCTGTGCATTACAATTATAGGCATTCCCAGGCTGTTCTTCAAGGCCCCTTTTGCACCTCTTTCTTTCATTTTCCTCTTAGAAAAATGAAAACTTTTCATGAGTAACAATCTTAGGTGGAATAACTCATTCCTGGTGCATCACAGAATAACCTAAACTCGTAACCCCAGAGCAGGGAGAGTTATGCCCCTGTGTTTAATAAATGGGGCATTTCTTGTTATGACTCTATGGGTAGAAATAGCGTCTCAGTAGCAAAATCTGTACTCCCTCAAAACAATATTCAGCAATCAAGGGTTTGACTAGCTCTTAGTGCTTCCAAAATGGATGGCATAATTAAATGATTTAAAGCCTGCTGTAATCAGGAATGCACAGTCAATGAATATTCAAGCTGTTCTCATTGTTAGGGGTGATAAAGAAACATCTTCTCTTTAGGTGGGTTATTTTTTTATTGTCTAAAGAGTCATCCAGAAGATGGTGCCACAGTTCTGCCTGTGAAATTAATGCCAGCCCAGAAGAGAGTCCTTGCACAGAAAATAATATTTCATAGAAATTTAAGAGCAAACTTATTTTCAAGGGCAGTTAAGAGCTCCAAACCTGACATTTAGTCTGTGTTAAGGCTCTTATTGAAAACTAGGGCAATGTATCTTCATCGCTTTTGCTCTGTGTCACTCCAGGCAAGGTCAGCCAGCACAGCAAGGAGGAGAAAACCCATCCCATCTCTCCATTCCTTTCTGAAAAAGAGACAAATCCTTGAGTATTTGTTAAACTGCTCATTCTGGATAGCAGTAGACAACAAAAGTGATGAATAAGAGGAGTTCAAAATAAACCTTGCTCTGGATGCTTTATGAGTCTTCAGTAGCAATAGGAAGTGCAGCATAAATAGTCTGTAGCTGTTTCTGTTTGCTAAGGAAGAACAGCATTTCTAAGGCTCTGTGTCACTGAAGAAAATGATGATGTCCAACCCATAGACCCTTGTAATCAGATTAAATAATCTGATTTCCATTTCACAAAGCTTCTCACTAACATAGAAGGAAAAAATGAAAACTGAGATTGGTATGAAGCAAAATCTTTGCTCCTACCAAAAGCAGGCATTTAATTTTTTCTTCCATTACAATTTTCTGTTGTCTGAGGTCTCTTCTCTGTAGCTCAAGCAATTTGTCATCCGATTAGTCTGATGAAGCATAGAGAAGTCATTTGAACTGTAAATTTTCTGCAGGCAAAATAAAATGCAAACAAGAAGAGCTTCCTGTGCCTGCCAAAGTGATGATACTCAGAATACAAATAAGAAAAAGCCATGCTGACAGCATAAGCTATTTTTATATTCTGTCATTGGCTCCCGGGCATTGCAGTTTGAACAGGACCGCATCTGTATTCCCAAACCCAAATAAACCATGTAGTCTTAAGTGAAGTTCGTGTCTCACAGAATAGCTGTTTAATCACAGTGAAAGGATACATTGCAGGAAGGATGAATCATGATGTTGATTCACACTCAAGCTGTACGTTTACTGTTTGGATCAACCCGAACAGAACAGCTACAGAGAGGAGGGTTTCCTGCCGCTGACATGAGACGTGCAGTGCTGTGCAGGAGGAGCCAGCAGGGACTTCTGTGCTGGCAGCAGGAGCTGATGACACTTCACATCGCCATTCAGTTCTGGCACTTTTAGAAGCCTACATTGAGACTTGGCTTGTTGTGGTGGTTGGGCACAGCCACATGGGCATTTTCAGGACATGTGTCCTCTTCCACCCTCTCACGGTGACACTCCAGACTCCCCAGGGTGTCTGATTTCATCGGCTGAGGGTTACCTCCAGGGCAAAAACTTTCTGTAGGACAGCTCTCACTTGGCTGACGGGAATGGAGAGGGATGCTCGACTGGCACTGTCCTTTTCCCACAGCTTTAGCATCTCTCAGCCTCACCCTCACGTGGCTCCTCTCTGAAAAGCAGCTGTGGCCTGATTCCCTTCTAAAAAACCTAAGGCATTTAGAAAACACAAACACTTTTTCAGCACTCTTATGCTGCTGAATTATGGTACAGCACTATGTTATGTACTCATTACCTGGCAGGATGCACTTAACAACTCTGGCTAATTGCAATAACATCTTGCTCTTTATACACTGTTTGACACTGCTGGACCTCAGAGCCTTTTGGAAGGTCGGTAGCATTAGCAACAGGCAGGGTTTCCCACAGCAAGTGGAGCTGAAAGGAACGCTAATAGGACTGTAGCTAACAAATGGACCATGAAGTGACACAGACGCCCTGATCCTACAAGTTATTCCAAAATAATCCTCTGGAAAATGTTATTGGGGCAATAGGAGACTTTTATGATGCAAAAGAACTGCTGCTTATGAATTTCTGGAAACTAATCTTACTTTCTCTAGGTAAGCATCAAAGGGAGACTTCTGCCATGCCGGGGTATGTTTTACTATCCGGCACTATTCATTCACCACACTGCAGTATAAGTTAAATAATTCTCACCTCTTGAATTAGAAAATTACTCTGATCTCTACAACAAATTACTTTGCAAAGTCAGGACCTTGCCTGGGTTTGCACAGTACTTTGCACTTCAGGAAACCATCCTCTGCCTCAGCAGCACTCAGGGCAGCTTCCTTCTGGGGCTGAATTTGGCAGCCAACCATCCTGGCTGAAGTGCCCTGTTCAGTTAAACTGGGGTAGTAACCAAGCCTGTCATTAAACTTAGTGTGGTGCTTCTCCTAATTAGGAATAGCGACTGAAGCCTTTGCTTCTCCCCTCACCATCCCCAGCATTTGCTTGGCTGAGTGCTCAGCAGCTGCTTGGACCATGTGGTTTTCTGGCAACTGCGGGATGTTCCCTCACTTGAGTGGCACCACCGGCCACGCCGCGAAGGGATGATTGATAATCTGATCAGAGCCATGACTGTGTTTCCACCCACACTTGCTGCCAGTCCCTTTCAAGAGCGAGATGCCTTGCTGCCATGCTCTGCTTTTGATGAGTGAGTACAGCAAAACACACAATGGGATGAGTCCATCAGGCTTTTTACAGCTTTGGACAGGCCTGACTATGACTTTATCCTGGCTTTGCTTATGAGCAGCTGAGTATGTTCAGGGATGCTTCCAGTGCATTCCAAAACCAGGAGCTCTCTGGCAAACTGCCTCCCACACAGTATGCCCAGGGTGAACATTGACCTGTGCATAAGAGACTACAAAAAGCCTTGTCTGGTGAGGAGATGTGTCCTGTGTCCTGGGTGAGTGACCCAAACCAGGGGCCTCTAATGACAGTGCACTCCCAGGCCCCAGAAACCTTGTAAAAAGAAGGAGTGAGTAATTCCCATGCACTCTTCCATTTTGAAAAAATGGGGCTGTTTGGTAGGGAAGAAGTTGATCAATGGATTTTTTTAAAATTTATTTTAACTTTTTATCAGAAATTTCTCTGCAGGAGAAGGTGAGTTTGGGAGGTAGGTAGATCCTTACTGCTGCTGGGGACTGGAAGATCCTGTGTTAAGAGATGTCAGTGTTGTGGTGATTTAGGCAGCAGTACAGTGGAGGCTTGTGGGAGAGCTCTGGACTGTAAATCCACTTGCTGAAATCCACCTTACTCAGGTTTGAAAGAAAGGAGGGGAAAATAATACCCAGATTATTAACATTGACTTTTGCCTTTTTCATTAGGACTTCACCCTGCAGGAGAAAAAAATGAAGGCAGAGCTAATGTCATGGATAAAATTGAAGCCCAAACCTGATTTTCATGCTCTATTTATTACAGCAGATCAGAGGTTTTGTGTGAGATCCTTGGAAATGTAAAGAACAGTGAGTTTGTTAGAGCAAAGCAGCAGTTGCATATTTTGTTCTGCCTCAACACAAAACTCGGCTGTTTTCTCAGCCTGAACTGGGTCCTTGTTCAAAAAGTGACCTCAGGAATGAAGGTCCTTGATGCTGGATGGGAATCTGACCCCAAATGCTTTACACAAGCCTAGTCAGCTGCGGCTGGGCTGGAGAACAGCCACACTCCCCCACGCTGGAGGGAGGATGCATCACCCTGGGTGCTGCAAGAGGCATTATTTGGTGCTCAGGTGCTGCTGTTGCCAGTGCCAGGCTCTCCAGCAGTGAGGACAATGGGGGACAGCCTGGATTGCCTGGAGATCCCCTGGCTGGGTGCACATGTCATGAGCATCAGGCACCTGCTAGAGCCAGTGCAGGAGCTGCCAGTTGGCACCTTGCAGGGCTGCTGGCTGCAGACAGGCATTACGGCAGTGCAGGAGGGAGGCACCCAGTCCCAGCACCCTCTGAGCACCTTCCCTCCTTACCCAAATGTACCCAAAAACAGGGGCCCTGCTTCCTCCCTCCAGACAAGTGCTTTTCCCAGTGATGCTGCTGTTTTTTGGCTGCTATTTCAGCTATGTGGTAACTTACTGGTGCAGTGGTTAGGAGCAGCATCCTCTCATTTTCTCTTTCTGGGATCCAGCTGGGTGCCTTGGGGGCGTCAGAAATCCGCTAACATGAAATTAAACCAAAAATCCCAGCTCCCAGTGAGAGGGCTGTGTTTCTAGCCCAAGCTTTGTCTTTCAGGGAAAATGGCCTCACTTAGCAAGTTATCTGTGCGAGCATGCAGGCTGTGTGCCAGGAACACTATCAGCCTGCTATCGGCTGTGTGCTGAATTACTCACTATTCAGTGACCTTTCAGCAGATTATTGGAATTATATTGAATTGCAAGGGAGGATGCTGGAGCCTCTGCTTCTTTCAGGCTTGCCCTTTGCCCTCTGATAAATTTCTGAGCCACCAGCACAAGCTATTGAATCCAAGGTAATGGGAACAGTTCTGGTTGGGAGGCTGACATGATGTCTTTCCATGTGTATGATCCATCAGAAAAGCTGTGCTCTGAATCCAAAAGCAGCAAGACTGTCATGATCAATATCCAACAAAAGTAAGCATTTTGGTTTTTGATAGCAGAGGTGCAGGTTTTACTTGTGGGAAACTTCATGCTGAGCTAGATGCAAATGAGCTGATCTTTTCTTTAGGGGCCTGCATTCATTTGCACAGAAAAAGTAGGGTTTAAATTGATATTTCCTTAAATGAACATAACAGAAGTTGAGGACGAGAGAAAATAATTAACAGGTTCAATCACAGAATTGCTTTCAAAGCTCTTCAGAGGTACTAGAGAATGAAAGCACCTGACTGATGGGAAGAGTTTGAGGTGCTGATGGTAATGACAAATGGCCTCAGGTTGGTTGAGTTTGAACGGGGCATCTCTAGTTGGAGGTGGACCTGCCTTCCCAGCTGGATAGACTCCTTTTAGCAATGCCAAGGAACCATTTCATTGTTGATGGATCAGCATGTGGAGGAGGGAACATGGCTTGTGAGCCACAGAAAAGGCTGATGGAAACTTTCTCCTGCACAAGAGTCTTGCAGACTTTCTCATGACTTTCCATCCCATGAAGATTTGTTGGGTGTACTTGAAACAGAGCTGAGCTGGGATGCCGGGACTTGTTAACAGCAGAGCCTGTTCTCTGATCTACCCTACCTGTGTAGGCAGCAATAGAAATCAGGACATCAAACACCTCAACTATTTTTCAATTCATTACAAGCCTCAGGACTCGTAACCCTGGAAAACACTTCAGTGCCAGTAACAGCATCATTTTATACCCCTTTACTGCTGTGACAATGTTCACATGGTGAAATGCACACTGGAGGTTTCTAAGTCTGTAGTCCATGTGATGGGTAATACATCTAATAATCCCAAATTCATTTTGTAGTGGGAAAACTGGGTTTGCAAGGCTACAATAGTGTTCCTGCCTGGGCTGTGCTGGGATGAGTTTCAGGAACAGGGGTGAATTACAGCCTCAGCTACACTTAAATCCAACCACGCTGCCTTTCACTAAAACTGTATTATTTGTAACCCCCTTATGCAGGACATAGGGTAGTTGTACACTCCTATGTGTGAGCACAGACACATAATGTAATCTTAGCTATGTTTCTAAGCACTACACTAAATAATTGCACATATGTTACACTAGAACCTCAAAAACCTGACAACACTTTCAGTGAAGAACAGCTATTATAAATAGTGGTACTTGGAAAAAAACCCCAAATTAGTATGTATATTAACTGAATTTATTATTGCAAAGCAAGTGAGCATTCCTAGGCTTCCCATTTAGCAAGTGTAACCATTTTAAACGAGGATGCTACAAATGGCCAGCACCCTTTTCATTTGGCAAAGAGCGTAACTCTGTGGCAGGGCAATAGGAAAAAATGTAAATATTGAATCCTAAAGCACAAGCAATTTAGTTGCGTTTTCCTGCAATTTGCTGAACTGCCACTTGATGGGGCCGAACGTCTCCTTTTGCGAGAGGAGCAGCTCGCTGCCCGCGCCGGGCTCGGAAGCGCTGTCGGCTGCGGGCAGAGGCTGGAGGCGATGCGGCGGTGATGGTGGTCCCCAGTCTCCGTCCTCTGGAACCCATCATTATATTGGGAGTCAGTCATTCATTTCCAAATCTCACCGTGCTTCCTTCGCCTCATTCTGCACTAATTCATGCCTGCACATATAATTTGTCTCTAAATCCTTCTGCTTTGCCCAAGGAAAAAGAGATACCCATTGCACAGCTAATGGCAAAGGGCTGGAACAGAGCATCTGACTCTTTTGTCCAGGTCAAATGGACTCACAAAATGCACATGCATGGAGCTGATTTCCCTGAAGAAGCCAAGGGAAATTGTTTTCCTAATTTTATGTGCTGAATATGTCTAAAAACTTTCATTAAAGCCTTGCCAGCAGATCAAGGGAAGTTACTTTCCCCTTCCCTTTGATGCACCTGATGAAAAACATCCAGTTTGGGTTCCTCTAGTTGAAAAGGGATGTGGAAAAATTGGAGAGGGACTTTTGGAGAGCTGATAAGATGGCAAGGCACTGGGGTACATGGTAAGGGGCAATGTACTGGAACACAGTAGCTTGTAGATATCTGTCCTAGGACTGCTGCTGAAAGGAGATGTTGTGCCCTGCTCCTTTCTTGCTGGATCAAACAGCTGTGGAATTGCAGGATATCAGCTGAGCTGACCACCAGCCAGCCATTTGTATGGCCTTGGGTGTTCTAGAACTAATATAAAGAAAGCCATGAGTGTCAAGGGTGAATGAGGAAAACATCCAACACCAGACCTTGTACAGCTGCACCTGGGTGGCCCAGGAGATCCACACACTCAGGGAATGGGGCTGCAGAAAAGGTACCATGGCACTTGGAATTACCTTTGTCTGAACTGGTGGCTGAGTCTGAGGCTCAGACACACTCAATAAAAAGCCAATATTTCATTACATGTGCTGTGATCTGGAATCTCCTTGGCTGAGCTGGCAAATATGTGAAAGTCATACAATATATTCATGAAGAATAAACCTCTGAGAACTTGAAGGAAAAAAGAAATTAGACCAGTGTCTGTGTACAGGTGGAGTGTGTGGGCTTTGCACACTGTGTCAGCATGTCAGCTCTGGAGCTACCATTCCGTGCAGCATTCATGGTCTGGCTGAGGGTGAGGACTTCAAATTTCCCACTCATTACTTGGCATCGCTTTTGGAGCACATCACCCAACTGGGCCAACGTCTCTGTCTTAATATTGCACTGTCGGTAAAGAATCTCCCCGGTATTGTGCAAACATGCCGTATGCTGGCAGGGAAAGGAGTGGTGCTAAATTGCATCAACTCTAAATATGAGTTTAAACATAGAGCTCTTTTTATAACACCAGAACCATCTCTGTGTGCTAACACAAAGAATGTAGCTCATTACCAGCCCATGGGAGGAAGATGGCAGGATGGCAACAGCATCATGGGGCCAAGGGACCATGACTTGCTAGGGATGGGCTAAGCACAGGCTTTTCCTCCCCTACATGATCACAACTGCTTGCAGCCAAGTCCTTCTAATTTCTTAGGCAAAAGTTTATTACCTTGAAAAACTCAACCATGAATTGTGCTAAAGCCTCCAAGGCAGGTTGTCATCTCTCTACTGTCATCATACTCCACTCTCATGAGACCCTGCCTGGAGCACTGCACCCAGGTATGGGACCTCCAAGATAGGAAGGACATGGACCTGCTGGACTGAGCCCAGGGGAGGCCGCAAAGATGCTCACAGGGCTGAAGCACCTCTGCTACAAAGACAGGCTGAGAGAGCTGGAGTTGCTCACCCTGGAGAAGAGAATGTTCTGAGGAGACATTGTAGCACCTTATAGTACTTAAAGGGAGCTTATAAAAAAGAGGGACAGTGAGTTTTTACATGGGCAGATAGTGACAGGACAAGGGGGAAGAGTTCTAAATTAAACAAGGAGAGATTTAGAGTAGGTGTTAGGAAGAAATTCTTTCCTGTGAGGGTGGTGAGGCACTGGAACAGGGTGCCCAGAGAAGCTGTGGATGTCCCATTTCTGGAAGTGTTCAAGGACAGGTTGGATGGGGCTTTGAGCTACCTGGTCTACTGACAGGTGTCCCTGCCATTGGCAGGAGGGTTGAAACAAGGTCATTCTTAAGGTACCTTCTAATCCAAACCATGATTCTGTGATTCTGTAATTCTTTATCTTTGTCAGTAAAATACAAAGCTGATTTATAAACCGAGAGAAATGAGACAGGTTTAACAGGTTTGTGCATCCACAAATTGCCTACTGATGGTGTCCCAAGGGGAGATTATTGATTATGATAGTTAAGAAAGGACTGTGTGACAACTAGATGATGATTTCTAGAAGTTGGTTAAAGGCGAGAAAGCAGCATCTTTTCAGCACAACATCAGGCTAGAGATGGTACAGGGATTGTTTTCCAAAAAGCAGCCCAGGCTTGAGCCTCTTTAATGTAGTCACAGCCTTTGCAAACAGTGCATGCTAATGAAATACAGCAAGGAAAGAAGGCTCAAGGCATTTTCACCAGAGAGAAGATCTGACCACTGGGGAATAAATTGGGGACATAATTTAGTAGAATCAAAGCACCTGGTAATGCACTAAATGAGCACTTCTGCTGTGAGTCAAGGGCTCATTATTTGGAAATGATTGCTCTCCATCTATCTGTTGCTAGCAGGCTGAGGTACGTGAAGTATGAATGAGGGAAATGGCAACCCAGGACACAGCAGCAGAGTTCTTCTTCTAACGCTAACATGGATCTAATGGGGCACTGGTGAACCCTGGTCTTAAACCAAGATGTACTGAGTAGGAGTATTGGGTTGCTGGATGTATTAGAGAAAGGTCTGTAAGAGCGCAGCTACTTTCACTAAGCAGAACCAAGGCTGGGTATGGTGTTTGAGGAAAGCCCCTTATCCAGCAGCCCAAGCCATAAAGCAGCACAGTGCAATGGGACCTGCTCAGCTCAGGGCACAGCCCTTTGCCTCAGCAGGTGCTGTGGCTGGTGACAGGCAGTGTGGCATAGCAAGACACAGCATGGCATTTTACCTCCCTTTGTCCTACCAAGCACAGCTCTGAGCAATGCTGAGACCTGAAGGTTTTGCTGGTCACGGGTCTGCATGTCCAACAAGAAGGCACCTGGTAGTTTGCAAGCACTGGGGGGAGGTGGGATGAGCTAAAAACTAGGATAACTGGCAAAAACAAGCGGTTGTAGATTAAGTACAAAAGAGCAATATTTGGTTGATTAACTTCCTGGGACAGTGAAATTGCTGGAGCTGAATGGGCAGAGTGAGTGCCTCCTTCAGACTCCACAACTCCATCCCCAGGTGATGGGGACACTGTTGAGCCTTCAGATGTCCATTGCATTTGGTGCTGAGACCATCACTTTGTTCTGTCAGTCCTGCTGTGCCTCCCTCCCTTCAAATCATGTGACTGAGAGAGGAAAACCTCCACAGAGGGGTGAGCACAGCTGTATGTTCACACAGCTACAAGAACAGTGCCTGGGGGCTTCCAAAAGCCAAAGCCCCTGTGATGGAGGTGCTGGCTCTGCTCCCTCGTCCTCACACTCCTCCTCCTTCTCACTGTGCAGGCGCTCCTATTGGCTGGGTGCCGCCTCGGAGAGCAGGAGGGACGCAGGGAGCCGGAGAGCAAGGATGGATGGTGCTTCCAGCAGAGCGCGAGAGGCTCTTATCAGTGCAATGCAGCACCCAGCCATACATATTCATTTCATCCCCAGTCACTTTGATTTTCTCTGGGTTTAAGAGAGCTAGCAGGGGGGGCCCCCTTTGAAAGAAAAACCTATTTTTTTCCATTTCCTCTTTCAAAATTGCCTCTGAAACAAAGGATTTTTATAGGTATTTTGCATACACAGTGATTTGCTTGGTTCCATATCTGGTGCTGACCTGGAAATTAAGACATTTTTGAAAGGGAACTGTTTCTGACCGTGTCATTCCAGTGAAGGGCCACTGGGTGCCTGGCCATTGAATGAGTCCCAGGTCTCTGACTGGCTTATAATTCTTTAGTGGCAGCGTGCCCAGACTGAGGCATTGTCTCTAGGTGGGAGACTTTAATGACAGCAAATCTCAGGCAGCTTAATAGCAACTTCCACCAAGGGGAACATAGAGGTCTTTCAGAGTGTTTAATGAAAAAGTCTGTGTTATCAACCATATCTTAATTAAGTTTGTATAAATCATTAATTATATAGAAACCTCTAAAAATTTTAGTATGCATAGAAGCTTCTATGAGCCCTCCTGCAGCTCTGTCACCAGCTGCCAGTGCTGGTGGGCTCTCTTAGTTGCCTGCAACTTTCCCTCTTCAAAATGTTCTTAAAATGCCCATCAGATCCCATGGCTCAGAAAGCTCAAGAAACCTCACACAAAAACACTCAACAGCAGATTGGAAAGCAAAAGAGAAGAGCACTAAGCTTGTGTGTTTCTCAAAGTGCCTTGTTAGGGTACAGATCTTGGGGCAATCCCTCCTCCTCCTCCTCAGGGAAAGCTAACACACAGCTGGAGCTGTTCTTTGTTGGGTGCCCTGTAAGGGCAGAAAATGGCAGCACGAGGGAGCACATTCCCAAGTGCCTGGCATGATGTGCAAGTGCACTTTGAAAGAGTTGGCACCACAATCAAGCAGGTATAAATTCTGGCCAGTGCCACTAAAGCCCCCACTTGCCTGTGCCAAACTGTGGGCAGGTGCAATGCCAACCATGGCAGGGCAGCCCCATGGCTGATGCCAGTGAGGGGGTTACTGTCACCTAGACATGGGGCTCTTCTTTTGATATGCCCGTGCTAATTGTCTGAGTATCAAAGCCTGTATATTGAGGCACATTTATCATCCTATTGGATATGTCAGATATTTGTTAGGTACCCTGTCACCTACAGTACTGCAACATTGATTTCAACAGCAGCTGAGCATAAAATAACAGTGAAATATTTTTAGAACCTTCTATACAAGCACCATTCAAATATCTGTGCGTTGTCCAAGTATTTGTAGCAACACTCTGCTGAGTTTAACAAAATGCAGTGACAGCTTACACAAACTTTCCTTCCCCCAACCTATGATATGCCAGGCTTTCAGGGCTTTGAAAGTTTCATACAAGAATGGGGTTTTTTACTGACTATTTTAATGATACATCACCAAAAAGTCAATGGAACATGAACACATACCTGGTTTAAGTACTGCTTGAGTCTATTGCTTAATCAATAGTATGCTTGCAAAAATAGCACCACCATGACCTAATTCTCAACTACTTTTTTGGTTTATGTTTCCTCCTGCTCCCTCATCTGTCAGGAATCACCTCCTGACACTTGTCAGAGCTTTGGAGTAGGTGTCTTGTTGCTCTCTGAGAGTACAGTGCAGTGAAAGGCCTACCTGCGCTCAGAGAACGGAAAAAAAGTTCTTTGCATGGAAACCTGCCAAAATTTCCAGGAAAACCCTCTTGTCCAGGATAAGTTCACAGCATCATTCAGAGAAGATAGTTTGCTTTCAAGAGGTGTGTTTAATTTGCCCCATTGGAGTGAGCGCCTGGTCCTGTGCCTGTAGCTGGGGATGCTGCCTGAGACAGGGAAGGGCTCTGCTTCAGAACTCTGCAGAGGTGCCCTGCCAGAAAAGCCAGTTCTGCCCTCCTTCCTTTGTTTTTGTTGGAGACTGGTGTCTCCATGCTACCAAACAGTTTCTCATGCCTACTTCACAAAAAATATGGGCTAAAATCCCTTTCAAAAGGACCTCTCTTTAGTTCTGACAGAGAAATGATGAGCAAGGGACTTCTGAGGACTTGATATGATTTCCCTCTCTGAAGCAAAGCAAAATTCAAAAAAAAAGGGAAAAGTCTTTGACTATAAAGAGGCTGCATAGATTTTAAATTAATTTTAATGGGAAGTAGAAAGAATCTGAAGCTGAAAGGTGAGAGGGTCTCTCTGTCTTACATCTGCAAACTAATTTTTTTTTTTAGCTCACCAGAAAACAAATGCAATAGGAAGGATTGGGAAATCTAGATTTGGTTCTGTTATGCCCTCTGCTGCTACAGGACTGAAACAGGGTCCAGCATTATTCAGAGTAACAGCATGAAGCTTCTGATTTGAAAGCTCTTTTTGGCTTAGAGGCTTGAAGTGCTAATTAAAACCCTTTTCACTTAGAAGACTTTTTCTGGCTCTCTTACATTCTCTTTGCTCTACCTAAAAAGTGATGATCCTTCATTACATCAACATTATGCAAGAGTTGGCTACTTTGCTCAGCCTGAGAGCAACTGCTGCTGCCATTCATATTGGCAGAGACTAGTCCAAGCCATGATGCATTAGTGAGGCCCCATCAGCAAAATTCTTGCATAATTTATTTGAAGAAGTGCAGGAGAGTAGCTGAAGAGGGGAAGGAAAAGGAGGAGTGCCAAGGCTTTCATCTGGCAGAAGGGGTCCTCTGCTCTGACAGTACTTACAAACTTTGAGCCAAAACAATATTTTGTACTTTGTTCACTGGGAAACCCATTTACTTCTCTCAGAGCACAACTTCTTTGTGGAATTTTAGTTTATTTTAATTTTCATATATTTATTGATGTGTGCAGGTATTCAGCAAGCATCAGCGGAGAGTTTCACAGGGAAATGGCTTTTATGTAATATCCCACATTCAGGTATGTTTGGGCTCTTCAACACTGCAGAGCAACATATAATGTTGCAAAAGCCCACATGTCAAGGGAAGGAGGGACTCCACTTTTGACCTGTGATTTCTCTGCCTTTTTGGCTTTTCATGTCCCAAGGCTTTCTGAACACTTGGTTCTTCATATGCTGTCATCACTCTCCTCAGTATGTGAAGTTACTTAACTCATTGCTGTCTCTCTCTTGACAGATCTCACCACCAGTAAGTTTTCTTATGAAACATTATAGTACAAAGAGAAGACAACTCAGAAATACCAAAATACCACCCTTAAAACCTGCAGGGATTTAGGAAGACAAATGGATAGACAGACATAGTGCTACAATGAGCCCCAGCCATATGAGCTGTGACATGTGAAAGACAACTGAAGGGAAAATAGGGAAGAGGCATTAAAAATACTCTGAAAAATTATGGGGATGTCTGAGATACTGAGAGTCTCTTGGAATGGTAATAAAAAGGAAATATATGATAATAAAAGATGGAAGACAGAAGCAGTTTGCCCATTGCTGCTGGCAATGCTGAGCTGTGTGAGACAACAAAGACATTATCCCCAGCCTGTGTGATGCTCAGGCAGTCGGTGCTTTCACAGGCTGAAGGCCAATGGTACAGATCAGGGCAGAAGTTTATGCAACAGAGGAACACACAGCGCAGACTTTCAAACCCAAGGAGGCTTTGGTGCCTGTCATTGGAGTCTAGGAGAGACGTTTCCCCTTAACTGGGTGATTGCACTTGACAGGACATGGATGTGACAGCTTCATGTGTGAAACAGCACCAGCTTGGCTGAATCTTGGAATGGCTGATACAATGGGTGCAGATGGGAATGTATCTGAGAAGAAAATGAGAAAAGATAATTGTGTCATTAAGTCACCTCAGTATTTTACAATTAACAAACATCTTAGAAGGTTCCTGCTCTAACACATTTTCTGGAAACACCTTTAGTAGAAGGACAGATCAAATATGACAGTTAGTGAAGAGGTCTTTTTCTAGCATTGGTTTAGCAGTGTAAGAAGCCTCTTGGACACCAAGACATTTTAAGAGGTGCAGGGGAGTGATTTAGCTCATGAAAATTGTGGGTTTAACCAGAGAGCAGTTGTGGAGAGATGCTGATGAAGCCAGGAGCAGTCTGGCATTAGGCAGGATCCAGGCTGCACCCTTCCCTGTCCCTGTACACACCAACACACACACACAGAGCTGCTGCCAGCACAGCTGTGCGATGCACTGCCACTCCCCATCCTTACTCCTGCACGGTGTTCCAGAGTAGACAGCCCAGGTCCGCAAAACTAATTGGGAATCAGGGAGGGATTGGATGATGTTTCTTATAGAAGTTGCAGAGAAGACAAAGAAAAAAAAAGAACAGCTATAATGAATTGCACCTCTCCCTCCCATGTTTTCATGCAGCTGGTCGAACATGGTCTTGGTGCCAGTGATACGCTTCCTGCTCCTCATGGCTGGCAGACAGGTCTGGGTGTTAGGAGTTGGGGAGACAGTCACTAACTCTATTGGTGCTGCTTCTGGCAGGTGTTAGATGCTGCTGACATCTGCGAAACTGAATGTACAGGCAGAAGTGAGAGCAAAGCAAGAACGAGCAGAAAATGCCCTGAGAGAGCAAAGAGTTCTTGTGAAAGGATACTGGTGACTATGGGCTTTAATCGCCTTTGCATGGTGGGTGCTGTGTGCTGAGGTGAGGAGAAATGGCTGTGGTACTGAGGAGTGGCGCCCCAGCATCCTCAAAGTGCTGGGAACACCCCTGAAGCAGAGGATGATGAACTCGGGTCATGACTCTCTTTGTTTGATTCCAAGTACATTTTCCCATATAAAGTTGATTACTTCTCACCTTCCCAGGGTGGAGGAAGTTTGTCTCAGGCAACATCAGGCAGGAAGAGTCATGCCTGGGCTCTCTCTGGGGTCAAAAGTCAGGCTCCATAGGGATGTTTTATGTATCAGCTCAGACACAGTCCAGACTCCAGACTCCCTGACCTGCTTGGGGAGCTGAGTTGTCATCTCTGGCTCCCACTCAT
>JAOXXN010000175.1:14093547-14111302 GCA_026770055.1 Myrmophylax atrothorax | reverse complement strand
ATTGTTTCCTTGCATGAGCTGTTTCTAAAGTCTGGGAACCATAGGGAGGACATGATGATGCTGATGAGGATGGCAACAAGCAGCACAATGCACAGCAAAGTGCCACGTGGTCACCTTCTGCATCATCCCAGAGGCTACACTGAGGCCCAGGGGCCATGATGGTGCTATTGATTACTGTCAGCTTGGGGAGCACCCATCATCAGATGCTCATGGTGAACTGAGCTGCAGTGCATAATAAAAAGCACTTAATCTATTTTGGTGCTTTTTCTTGTCTCTCTCTGCTTTTTCCCTTCAAACTGTTTTTTACACTTCATACTCCTAGAAATTACAAGAGAGATAGCTGCTATTTATGAATGGACAGTGCTGCCAAATTGGTTTTTAAAAATCACCATTAGATCCATGACATTTTAACAATTCTGCAGTTATATCAGGTGACTGAAATGTACAGGCCTCTCCTCCAACTTGCTCTATGCTGCCTTTTCCCACAACCTGTGAAAGAGCCAAGATGGACTACAATGTCTATAGAAAGATTATGCAGCCTCTTCTCAAGTCTGCAGGTGAAAATGAGCCCATTTCACCTGAAAGCCTGAGAGGATGCTCACCCTCATGTTAATGCTGGCTGAGATAGCCAGCATTAACAGCACTTCAGAAACTCAGAATACAGCAGATTCCTCATAAGCTGCAGAAGCCAAAATGTCTTCCAGAGGCTGATTTTCACTGCCCAACTCTGTCTGAGTTTGCATCCTCCTGAGAGAGAGAATTTGAGTCCCTGGAGGGGACAGGCACGAGCCCACAGTTCTGGGGATGCTCTCAGGTTTGCACAGTCTGCACCTCCCTGCTGGCAGCTGCCACATTCCCAAAAGCAGCGATTCTGGCTGCTTAACATCTCTGCCTTAATCACCCAGTGACATTAGAGGCATTATTAATATCCATGCACCCAGATGGCTCCCAGCCGCCATTCCCGGCTCCCTGTTGAAGCCGCTTGCTCAGACCAACTGGCTGCACTGGACATTATCTCAGAGACACTAGAGAACTAGGAAGACATTAGACATTTTCCAGCAGTAAATGCATAGGCTTCAAGCTGCTGAAGTCCAGGCATGCACTGCCCTTCCCAGCAATAATCTGTGGGTGGGGCTTTAAGTACAATAATTACTGAAAACCAGGGATTTTTATTCCAGACGCACATTTCGCATGTTATTCAGACTCTTTCTGATCTGATTCACATTTTCTTTTTATCTGAAAGAGAAAACTGAGGGAGGAGGCTGTGAGAGGGTTGGCAGCGTGTCACGAGGGCTCTGGGACACTGCTCCATGTCCTTGCCCTGAGCCCAGTAGGCAGCCTGTCTCTCAGATGAGACGCCCGTCTGATGGACCACATGTCCCTCTGTCTATCCAAGGCAGTACAATGAGTCTCACAGTGGGCAAAGCCGAGCAGATGGGGAATCTTATATCATCTGAATTTCAGGGGAAATATAAGGTTAGCTGTGCCTTAAAACACGCAAACTTTGTTCTCTTTAATCTTCTAGACAGCACTGGCTTGCAAGGGATGCTTTGGCAGCATCCTGGATTCAAATGGAAATCTCTTTGTTCTCACAGTTAGCTTTCTGAAATGGTTGGCCCTAGTTTCTGTTCAAATGTACGGTTTGCAAGCTGCTTTATCAGTGGATGTACTTGTTTTGCCAGAACAACTCTTGTTGCAATTTTCATATCACTTGCAAAAATTCTGGAGCAGAGCTCTGCACTCCGAAGATGTGACCCACCTGTTCGGGCTTTTTATTAGGTGCTGCTTCTTCTGAATCATCTCCCAGCTTTCAGAAGTCTCTTTGCATTTTACTTCATGGATTCCAGGACTTCCTTGTTACAGTATCTAATCTCATATTTTAAGTTCTACTACTCACACAGCTCTTAATGCTACAGTTGACATCTGGAGCACCTTAATGTTGCTCTGGTGGTTTCCCGTCTCTTTCTGGCACACTTTGAAAACAGAAAGACCACAGATAACAGGGTATTTTTCCTAATTGACAGTTGACATCTCCCCTCTCTGTCTCTTTGCTTTGGATCAATTTGTTTGCTGGTTTTATCTGTACTGTTAATTGTCTTATGAGCTCTTATTATAATCAAGGTCCCCATTCTGATGGTATTTTTTGGCAATGCTGAGGAAAAGGACACAAATGGATGTGCTGCTCTGTGGATGAAGCCCATCCTCTTGTATCTCTGCCTCTGCTGTCCCCACTGCAGCTGTCAGCACGGGCCTCAGCTCAGCAGGAGCTGGTACACACAGGTTGGACTTTGAGCAACTGCTTGGAGGCAGAGCCAGGCAGCTCTGCAGTGGTGCTGGTGGGCTGAGGTGTGTGGGCAGCTGAGCTAAGCCCTGCCTGCAGTGCAGGGCACACCTCTCTTCTCCTCTCAGCACATGGCAGACCCAGGACTTTGTGGATATTTGAGTACTTCTGAGAACCATGCGAAATATTTCTAAGACTTGCCCAGCCCTTTGCCTAGATCATAAAATTACAAGTACATGTCTCACAAACTTTTTAAAGAAGTTTCTTAAAATCTGCCTGCAGCATCCCATCATTAGATATAATTAACGAGTCTGCTGAGCACAGGGGTAAATGCTCAGATCAAAGCTGCAGTGATTTATTTTTTCTGTTGCAAACAGCAGCCATCTCCAGAGCTCCCTTGAGTCGCTCCATCTTTATTAAACAGGCAGAACCTTGGTGGCCAAGATTTGATAAATTGAGGGCCAAGTTGTAGGCCGAGGTGTCTCCAAACATTCAGTCAACCACTAACATAATGAAAGGAGGGTTGATAATTATAGAAACCTAGTACATTAACTGGCAGAACATTAATGGCAAAGAACAACATACAAGCTTATATTCCCTCTGTCTGAGAAGGTAAATTGCATTTTCAAGTTATGACAAACTTGACATTTGTTATTATATATTATTATATTATTTATCTTCTTTAAAGTATCATTTAGAGACCTCAGCTGTGGTCAGAGTCTAACCATACTCTGAAAAGGTTATATTTTAAGTCCCTGACATTCAGGATAATATTTCCTGCTGTCTTGGTTCTGTTAAGACAGAAGGTAAGCTAATTGGGAAAACATCCATCTGAGTGTATGGAGGAGTGTGAAAAGCAAATGTGAAGACTCCAGGTATATATTAGGCAGCATCCTTCCTAATATCCATCTCAAGGACCAGCAGAAAGCCTCCCTTTAAGATCTCCAGGGTGTGCTGGGCAGCAGGTACTCCCCACACCATGGTGAGCAGTGGGGGTACAGCTGGATGTGTTCCTGTGCTGGACTCGTGTCTGCTCTGACCACCTGTGTACAGCCAGAAGGCACATGGAACAGCCTGGCCAAGGACTGGAGAAAAACTGAGTCCCACCTGTACATTGCTATGCATCCCTTGTCCCCCAAAGCCAGGCAGGAGGGGACAAAGCAGCCCCCTGACACTGACTGTGAGTAGGGGCCACACACCCCTGCTCTGACTGTGCACCAGCCCCCAGAGGAAAGGCAGCCCTTTCCCTGCCTCTGCTGGGCCCTTCCCTCTGTGTCTCAGCAGCTCTCTGCCTGCAAGTGCCTTTCTGCATGCTGGACCAGCAGCCTCCAACCCATTACTCCTCATCAGTATGTGCCACCATAATTAACAAATGTGATTAAGAAGTGCAGATGTGCTGGTGTTGCACCTTGTCACTATGGCAGCCTTTTCTTCTCTCACTTGGTATTATGAGCTAATAATTAAAGCTTTATATTTTTAGCAGCTTCATGTAATTTAGATCCAATTTGTCGTGGCATTCCCTGATGTTCGCTTCATCCTCATGGTACCAAACACAGGCTGCTGCCACACCAATCAGTAGTGATTTTGTTCTTAATTACTGTATCTTAAAATAACAATTAGATTTAAAATTATATTGTATAAAAACAAACTTATCTTGAACATACTTTTCAGGCTAATAAGAATAGATGAACAAGAAATCTATCCTCCTGATTTCTGGTTTTACAGGGGTTTTGTAAATCCTTTTCATGGAACCTCAAAACAAGCCAGGTTGGACGGTATCTTCATAGATCATCTCATCCAACTGTTGTACTTCAATATCCATCATAAAACAAATTCCTCCCAATCTGACAATATTTTGATTTGCAGACAGTACACGGATATAGGAATAAAAGTGGTTTAAATAATTATTTACAGAAATAAACAATCTGAGGTCCTACTTGGCTGGGTAACTGTAAATTAGAACTCAGAAGAGGAATTGATGAGAGTTTTGGGGCTGTCATTTAAGACATGACTTCAGGTACAGTGAACTTAACTTCCAGAATGTTGCTTCACCTGAACTTAAAAACACAGTGATTATTGCACCAGCCAGGAAACACTGGGCTGCAGAAAATGAGTATCTCATTTCCAGCAAAAAAAAAAATATCAGTTGACTCAGGTGCAGTATAATATTTCAGCCTAATTTATTTACAGGCAGGTACAGTCATGGACAAGCATTAGAGTATTAGAAGGCCAAAGTGAATTAGGTAAGGAAACCTTCCAAGCTCCAGAAATCAAGTTCTGTTGCAGCAATAATCATTTCTGAGGAAAAAAGCCAGCAGCCCTGATGGCACAAGGGGCAGCTGTGGATCAGTCACTTAGCATGAGCCTGCATTCTGTCTTTTTGTCAGATATGAGTCCCCTCTCCCCTCAGGTTGCACTCCAGACAAAGGGGTTTATTATCTCCTGCAGATTGATTAAAACAGATGACAGAGCACTGCACAGGACCTTGTGGTCCTTAACCTGAACTTAATTATGGATTGCCCCAGAGTACAGCTCAGCTTCTCTTGTGGCAAATATTTGCAATCAAACACCACATTTTGCAGCCACATTTTTGTTCTATTCCATCAGCTCAGCCAGCACCATCTCCAGCTGCTTTGATCTAGTACAATTTATTTACAAGTTTAGCTCTGGTTGTTCATGATGTATCAGGTACTTG
Source organism: Myrmophylax atrothorax (assembly GCA_026770055.1). Classification (NCBI taxonomy): domain Eukaryota; kingdom Metazoa; phylum Chordata; class Aves; order Passeriformes; family Thamnophilidae; genus Myrmophylax; species Myrmophylax atrothorax. The sequence continues at coordinate 14,106,326 of JAOXXN010000175.1, read as the reverse complement.
CATGAATGGAGAATTAGGGAAAAGATCCCTTCTCCTGTGAGTGTGTCCTTCTGAAAACCCAGGATGAACTGAAATGCTTGTGCTTTTCCCAGTTTTAAATCATACCATCAACATCTGGCTCATTTTGTGGAAGTGAAATGGCTCGTTGCACCATGTGGATTAGTGAAAGACTCCATTTATTATCATTATGTCAGTAATGTGCCTCATCTGTGCTCTTTGCTAATAGGCCCAGCAATTATCCCAGGATGAGCTGCTTGTTTGGGACAGGAGGTTTGTGGGTGTACAAACCAGGTGGGACCTTGTGACAGCTCAGGGACCCACAGACTGTGGGGTGGGGATTGAAGCTTCATCAGCAAAGGTAATTGTGGCTCTTTGACACGGAAGATAACTTCTGTGTTAGCACATACCCTGCAATCTCATATAAAGTGCAGTATAACCTCATGGGTAAGCATAGCTGCAATTCATTGTAAACTTAGCTAGTAAAGTGTATGAGGGTCATTTTGCTTTGGTTGTTTTTTAACCCCACGTGCACATTTCTGGCTTATTTAGTCATTAAGGGGAGTTTAGATTATGAGCTACTTTTGTCATTCCTCACAGCCATGATGATTCTGGACTCATATCAGGGGGTCTGTACCTCAGTGCTGCTCTCCCATCACCAATGGCTAAGTCTCCCCCATTCATGAAAGACATGTAGTCAAAAAGAGAACATCCTGTATGGCTTAGCTGTGTACCCAGTGCATTTAATGCACTGGATCTTAACCTTCATCCCCATTTGTTGGGATTGCAAATCTTTAATATGCAAAAGTAATGATACATGAGTGAGGTGAAGTGCCTGGGCTGTGTCACTCTGAGGCCAGGAGCTGATGCCTGCAAATCCATGGAATCACTAAGCGTGGAACACCTACACTCCTCTCTCCAGGGACCAGTAATAGAAATTTTTGGGAAGCAGCTGAAGATGCCCCATCCACCTTGCACAGAGAAGGGAGAAAATCCAGGCTTTGTCTGGCTCTGGTGGCACAGCCAAGGCCCCTCTGGGACAGCACCATGACTAAGGACTCAATCTTACATAAAACTTCTAAAATGCTACTAAACCCCTTTCCCCACATCATTTTGTATGGAGACCACACAATGCATTAACTTGGGCTTCACAGCTTTCCTCCCCTCCCCAGAAGGGCACAGAGCCAAAAAGTCAGTGAGATCCACCAGGCTCTTTGGGACGTGCTCAAATATGGTGAGTTTTGGAGAGGCTGGGATTGGGATTGGAAGGGGAGATAGGCCAGGTCAGGGCTCTGATGGGTGCAGGACTGGGCTTATCACACAGGCTGGCCCTGACACTGTCACTGGCTGCTCTGAGTTGTGGTAACTGCACAGTATTCATTAAAAGGCACTGCTTAGTTCTTGGTCTCTTTCATTTGAGAATATTAGTCCTTTGTTCTCAGCCAACATTGCTCTAAATACTGTGTTTTGCAGGGGCTTTTTATGAAACTCCTTCTGTAACCTACTTTGAGTTTAAAATAACCTTATTAGTAACACGTTAATGATAGTCAGCCTTCCTACATACGATTTGACTTCAAGGCCTTGCCCCAGCTTTAGGTAATCTTTGCAGTGGTTGTGAGAGGTGGGCGCTCAGTGCAGTATTTTGAGACAATTATGTTAAAAATGGAGATGATGCAACAAAAATTGCTTGTTTCTTAGGCTTGGCATTTGCTCAGTCTTTACTGGCACCAGGGCTATTCTCTTCACTTCAGTCCATCAGAGGCTTTTTTGAGACATAATGAAGCAGGCAAGAAAAAGCTAAAAGTCTGGGAGGGTATTTCCAAGATCCCACTGGTTCCAAAATATTTGAGAATGTGACTAATCCCTGAACAGGTGAAAAAACTGTTTCCTTTGGCTGCTCTGTCTTTCAAAGGTCCCTTGCTAAGTCCTGGAGTAAAGCACATACCTTGTTTATGGGATATACTCAGATCCATTGCACATATATCTTCCCTGGCAACATTTGAGCTGAACGCCAGGTCTTGCCAGAATCTGTGCTCTCTTGGAAAGATATTAGAAAACATCCAGAGGAAAGCAACTGCTATATTTTGCTGTTGTGCCATCCTTGAGTAATTCCCTGAGCAGTCAAAAATCCCTTTGCTGTTCAGTTTTTGGAAAATGGTAAAGCATTTGATATGTTACCATGAGCTTTAGCCTAGAGACGAGATTGAATGTCAACCTGAAAAGGATTCTACATGTAATTAATTATTGATATAACCAGACATTGTATTGGTACATTTTACACAGCTGTAGGACCTGAGCCTCACAGAGGAGTACTTGAAGGGGAAAGAAGTGAGAGGAAGAGCTCCCTTGAGCTTGGTGTTGGTTGATTGGGCTCTCCAGTTTGAAACATCAGGTTATCTATTAACCAAAAGGGGACTTTTTGTATTTCTGTTACAGAGGAAGAAGCCTTAGTTTTGTGTGTTTTCTGTATACCCTGCCTCAGGGCTTGGGCTGATCTTAGGGAAGATTTAAATCTGGGGGAGCTCATCTTTCCAAATTGATGTTAAGGTATTGACATCCTCCCACAGCAGTGAGCCGGCTTTCCTCTGCGCCTGTATTTCATTTGAATTCCCTGGAGGTGAAACTTAGATAAGAAATAATAAGCTTCGTGATTCATTGCTGCTTGTGTGTGGAGGAGAAAATACCAATGCAAAGAGCCCTGCATGGCACCTTGTAGCTTATCTCCACACCAGCAAGTACCTGAAGCTCCCAGGAGCATCTACCTGAACCAGCTGCAACAGGAAGGACAGACCAACCTTCCACTTGCTCATCAAAGCCATTGTGATAACTTCTACTAAGAAAAAAATCCTTATTGCATCTTTAAATACTTCTCTCAGAGAGGTTGGCACAACAGAGGAGCTGCCAGTACATGCTGCAAATGCAGAAGCATTTTTGATTTTCCTACCTTTTACTTGATCAATTCACATCCATTTTAATTCTTCTAATCTCCTCCTGGTACTTTGCCATCAGCTACTGTGGGAGCTGCACCTCAACAGGACTCACCCTGTGCTTGCAGGGCAGGAAATCAGTGGACAAAGTGATTCTCATTGTGGAGAGCCAGGAAGTTGTTCTCCATCCCCTGACATTTTCCAAGTTTTCATCGAAATGAAAACATTTTTGACTTGTCAAGCTAAAAGCAGAAGTCAGCTCAGGGCAAGTGAGTTAATACATTTTCACTAAAAATAAATCCTTTTGAAATGATCTTTGCATGGAGAAAACTGAGGTGATAAATTACACGGACTTGAAGGATGAAAGTTGTTTCAAAACAAAAATCAAGGTTGCACCTTGTTCAAACACAGTATTGCAGCACCTACAAACTTATCTTGTCATTATTTTTGTTGGAAAAGATTTTTAGTGCAGGTTTCAGTTTTGCTGAATCAGTTGAAGAAAAGCCCAAGATGATGTAGTCAGTCTTTGTCTCATTGAGTTTAACAAGAGGTCAATTAAGTGGACGAATTGGAACGGGGCATATGTGAGGGCGTCTTGCCCAGACCTCTGGGAACTTGGCCCATTCACACTTCCACTTGGTGGCATTTGTCATGAACTGAAGAAATAACTCAGAAGAAGGGAACCTGATGCTTTACAATTCGGCTGCTAGAAGACGTTAGTCACTCCAGGATTCACACTCATGTGTATGGAGGCTGACATTGCCCCTCACATGGACATGGGATGTACCCCAGCCCTTGACATGGCAGTTCCCCCCAGACTGCTCAGTACCTGGAGGGAGGGAGGCTCTGCAAGCCATAGGTGACCACCCTGCTAATCTGTGGGTTGGGTGCTGCAGGCAGGTCCTGTGATATACGTTCAGAAAGACTTATGCTGGATGCGTCACTGTGCTTAAAAACAGAATATGGCACCATGACTCATTCCATATAAACCTGCTAGTCCTAAACACAAAGATGTGCTTAAAATTGTTTGCTGGAAAGTTTATTTCCCTGCTCACAGAGCTGAGCAAATGTCATGGCACTGCATAACCCTTCTACTGTTCTGTGCATTCAGCTATTCCTCACTTTGCTCTGCTGGTAAATTAAAATGGAAAATACCTGCAGGAGACCAGCAATTTTAGTTGTGCCATGGAGTGTGGAGTGCTTTGGAGGGCTGACCTCTGAGGCTTCCAGTGATATCAATGAATTGGCCCTCTTTGAAAGCCCTACTAGCTCTGCCTTCTCATCCTTGAGGAGTTGTTTGAGTGGTTTCTGCATAATGACGATTACAGCCCCCCATAGGGTTTGATGCAAACAGGCAGATACTATGTGAGACTGCTTTTGTTGTAGCCAAACATCTCAATGGCTATTTACAAAGATGGGTTAACACCGAGGTTTTCCAGAAATCAGGAAAAAGTGTCATTTATTTGTTTTACAAAGGAGAGTAAAAATGCAGCCATTCACCTTGAGGTGTTCACCCACAGTTACTAGGAAAATGAGTCAAGACCTGCCTGTCCAGTCACCGCTCTGGGTGGCACCTGGGAACCTTTGGGAAACATACCCTGGGTGGGGACTCCTTTGGGTGGCTGAGGAGGGACTTTTTACAAGAGTTTGTAATGACAGGACAAGAGGGAATGGTTTTAAACTGATAAAGAGTAGGTTTAGGTTGGATCTTAGGAAAATTTCTTTACTGTGAGGGTGGGGAGGCACTGGAACAGGCTGTCCAGAGAAGCTGTAGCTGCTCCATCCCTAGAAATGTTGAAAGCCAGGTTGGGTGGGCCTTGGAGCAGCCTGCTCTAGTGGAAGGTGTCCCTGCCCATATCAGAGGGGTTGGAATGAGATGATGTTTGGTGTGCCCTCCAACCCAAACCATTCTATGATTCTGTGATTCTATGACAGTCTTGGTTTCAGGACAAGAAACCTGCTCCCCTTTGCAGGAAGGGAGCCATAATTGCTGCTGCATGGGAGGGCTGAGGCTGTTCTGCTCCCAAACACAGGGCTCATGGAAACAAAAAGGCAAAGCAGAGTTGCCATCCTCTCAGAGCATGTCATGGACATGCTGGGAAGGAGTGAGTACCTCTCTGGTGCTCAGAAGAGTTAATTGTGTCTGAGATCTATGTCAAAACCTCCCCTCCTTGCACAGTGAAAGCCAAGTGCCTGATGATCTGTATCTCCAGGTCCAGCAAGGAGAAGAATGGAGGGACGTGCCCAGCACCTTTGAACCCTTCTGCAGGCAGCATCACCCAGGGACATAACGTCCCACCAAAAGCTGCAGAGCCACCATCAGCCTGCTCGAGGCAGAAAACTCAGGGAGACTGTATGGGAGAGAGATTGTTTTGAGACAAGCATAGAGGAAACAACATTAATTTAAACAGAAAATCAAATTAAACAGAAAATTCGAAATGCAGGAGATTGTTGGCTGTCTCACCAGGAAATTACTGTCCCTTAATGCAGTTAAGCAGCCAGACCCCAGGACAGCTGGGCAGATCGCCCGGAGCACAGCGAGGTTGTGAAGAGGGATGCTCTGGATGAGTCCAAACATTGGAAGGAGCAACGTGAGAAGAGAAGGCACAGTTGGATAGTGAATTGTTGAATGCTTAGAGGTGCAGACACCTCCACAACATCAGACCTGTCTCCTTCCATTCATTTGGTGGGAGGGGGCTGATGTTCAGCACTAGCAGGTGAGAGGCCCTGCAGAGCCCCGGAATGTCCTGATACACGTGGTCCCCTCTGTCCTCAGGCAGAGTTGGCATCTCCCTGCAATCATCCACAAGCCCAGATGTGGCCAGGGTTGTCTCTGAACAGGCTTCAGGCACAAAAGCAGGATGGCTGCCCCTCTGCAAACACATCTCAGAAGTGCCCATCCTTACCTGCTTTGCTATCAGATCTCTGCCCTGTTGCTTGTTCCAAAGGGCACTTTCAGGGCCATCACCTGGTGATGGTCTTGTGTGCTTTCTCTTGTGCCATCTCTCCAGGGAAGGGGCTGCAAATGAGCTTTTCTCAACCCCAGGAGCTGTCACAAGGCAGCACTTTTCACTAGTGCTTTGCCAGTTCATCCTCCTCCATGTCCCCAGGGGCAGCCGGCATCATCTAACCGCAGCCTCGTACTGACTCCCTGCGGGTCAGTGTCTGTCCAACCCTTCGGCTCTGCAGCAGTTCTAGCTTTGAAATCATGCAATGAAGTCCAGCTGCTGAAAGAGAAGGGCTTTCCTTACTCTTTCCTTGTAAGCCTGAAAATGTGGCAGACAATGGAGAGAGGGCATGAAAAGGCCTCTGAGTGCAAGTAAACATAAAGAGAAATAAATGGATATAAAAAAGAGTTAGCTTTGTTCATTCCAATTTGCAGCACGGTCCAAGCTCAGAAAACCTCCAAGAACAGAGTGGATTAATGATAACCCTCAGGAACATGGAATAAAGTGTATAATTGAAAACAGTGTAATCTTCGTCACAGTTAGAGAACAGAACAGAGTTAGCTCAGCTGGCAAAAATTTCATCTGAAATGCCTCCTCCTTTTCATCCATAGGTTGTTGTTTAATGCCTATTTCCTCTGAGAAACAGCAAGTAAGTTGGGAAAGGTCTTCCGACAGGTTTCAAGCTTTCTGTAATGCCTGAACATATCTGACCAGTTTAGAGCTATGCTCATATTTGTGCTAATAATCCCTCTTAAATACTAATTTGAACACAAATTCCCGAAACTGAAATTGATCAGATATTTCTGTAGATGAGGGCTGAAGATCTGAGAACTTGCACAGCACATACTGAGAAGTAGCAGCAACTTAGTAATACAAACTGGTTACTAAACATAATGGAAATGAGAAGAGAGCACTCAATACTTAACACAGCTCCTTTGGAAGTGTTAAAGACTACCTTAAAAATGTGGGTAAGGAGGTAGCTTGGCAGCTTCTTTTAAATGAGGTAAAGCAAAAGATGTTAAATTTTGCATTTCAAGGCCCAGAGAAGCCAGATGAAAACATCTTCAAAAGAAAGCTTTAAGTGTCCAGATTCCCTGTTTTCTGTCTTTTGCCTGTTCATGGGCAAAAAACATCTTCATCCCAGCCTTATGTTTGGTGGAAATTTGGATTTATCATACCTTTTGCTGAGTTCATGTTGGAAGGCAATTAGTGAAAGAGCCTGAGCAGAGGCCATCAATATTGCACTCTTTGATTAAAAAAACCCATCTGGAGCTGGCAGTGAACTAGCCTGCTCTTGGCAGGGGTTATTTAGTGCATCTCAGTTCTGCGAAACTCTCCATTTCCTCCGTTATCAGAGGGTGAGATCCCTGTGAGCAGAAACTTGGGAGATGGTTTAAAGAGTGAACATGAAATTACATGAGACCATGACACTTGTCAAATAGATCAGCCCTAGAGGCTGCTGGTTCCCTGGATTTTTGTGCAACAGCTCCCACTGAGGGGCTTCAGGATCCACTGAGGTTTAGCTCATCATTAACTTCTTTATCTGGTCATCACGAGAGTTCAAGGGTGAAGTGCCTTGACTCCTGTGTTGTAACCCCAGTAGTAATGACATAAGCAGGACTTGTAAGGAGAGGTAACATTTTGGTCAACATCATCTCTAAGAGCTGGAAGAAGAGAAAACACAAGCTCTTTTTCAGCTCTGAAATCTTACCAATGTAGGCTGTGTGGGCAGAGCACTGCAAGGAGAATAAAAGTAGAAACAAAACTTACCTTAAGTGAGTCTTTATTCCCACATTGTTCCTCTACTGAGTCCAGTTTGACTTTGGAGTTGTATCTTCAGCTCAGATGGGGTTGCAGCTCTGAAAGCATCGCTCCTTGTTCCAGTTGGACCAGCTGCTCCAGTTAAGATATTGTTTCTGTTTACTGGTTTCCTCCTCATCACAGTTTTGCATGTATGGAGAAATCAGTCTAAAATCTCTTGCCCGGTTCCTCTTGATGGGAATTTTGTACCTGGTGAAAGGGAAGTTAAGTCATGCATGAGGCACATGGGAACTCACCACGTGAGACTGGCACAGGCTGGCCAGGAGTTCTGCCCAGCATCATTCCCATGACCTAAGGCAAAGATGGGAATTTAATGTATTTTCCAAAAGTCTACCATTTGGATTTTTGAATGCCATCCTCACATGGATTGTAACTCTTACTAGTAATTTGGGATGTTGCACACTCATTCCCTCTGGTCCTTCTTGTTCCTGTTGTAGCTTTGGGAGAAAAGCCACAGTGAGACTTCCCTGACTGCAATTTATAGCACCAGTTTAATAACATTACACAAGACTGGGAGCTCACTTGATCTCTTGGTGTCTCAGCCGAAGCAAGTAGTGTGGGGGGGTGGGGGTCAGCAATTTAAAAGGTCGTACAAGAGCAAAAGGTTATTTCCCCAAGCAGGGTGCTATTAGTGACTGAGCATGTCTGTAATTGAGGAGGAAGAGGATAAAAAGGGAAAATAAGGTGAACAGAAGAAGTTAGACACGGCAGGTACACTCTTACCAGTGCTGGTTTTAGATGCATTTCCCATTTTCATTCAAAACAATGGATTCCAAAGAAAGCTACTCCCAAGGGTGAAGCCCTTCAAAGCTAAAATGTGCTATCTTGGGTGAATCACTGAGTCATTAACAAAGGAAATCAGCTTGATTGCTTATTTTTAAATCTGCTTTTCTCAGACTGCTCTGGAAGTGGAATTTCACAGCTCCCACAGCCTAGGTTTTGCTTGCTGCTTGTAGCCACCTGCCTAGCAGAGTTTTGGAGCACCACCTGGATCACCTTTGTGTGCTCAGGCACTTAGAAAGGGCCACATTATCATTCAGAGCAGTACATGGGCTATTTTGTACCAGTGCTAGGGCATTATTATGTCCTTTCAAACTCAAGGCTGGTACATTTCCTTTCAAGGTTCAGAACAAGAAGATGAAGAACTGTGAAAAAAACCTCCTTCAATCACTGCTGGGACAAAAACCTTGAATTTGTTCCAATACTTGGACACAGATTTAAATCTGGCATAACAGGGCATGGCTACCATTCAAGTCACTCAGCTTGGATGCAGGATGCCATCATTCCTAGAGACTTCAGGCTCAAGTCTGCTTCTTTGGCCTTTGAGGTGGGACTGAAAGGACTGATGTGTCTCCTGTTTGTTATGAGTTGCTGTGGTTCTTCCCTGTATTGTGTATTAATGTCAATTTTAATGGGCAGATTTTTAATGTGTTCTGTAAACCTGCCCAAGACTTCAAGAGCTGAGGAAGTGTTTTCTTTCTAGGGTGTCTAACTGACCATGAGCTAGTTCCTGCTCACTTTCAATGTCCCTTAGCCATTTTAAGCCCAAATGTCTTCATAAAGACTTGGAATTTCAAGGAATTCCAGTGTGGAGCAGAAGTGAGAGTCCTGGCACGGATGCTGGCCCCCATACCCAGTGCCAGGAGAGTTTTTCTCTCCAGCTATCACTGGCTTGTGACATTGTGTTCCACCATTACAAAAACAGTCTTTTCAAACACAGGATTTGAGTTGGTTTTGTGTCTCAGCCTCTAGCACATGGAGCCATAAGGGGTGATGCTGCATCTTGGAGCTTGTGCCCAGAGGAAGAGTGTCACTGTCATCCTTCTGTTATCACCCTCTCCTTCTTGTTTGCTTTTACTAAATGCAGATAAAGAGAATCCCAGAGTCACAGAACAATCTACTTTACACAGCACCTCGGTCTCATGAAGAAGCCGAGAAGCAGATGCAGAGCCTGATACACAGTGATTACACCTCCATGCTCCTGCATTTTGGTCCTGGTTTGGGTTCGACCTCTGGCTATTTTGGGAGAAGAGTCAAATGTTCCCACCTTGTGAACCCGCCAGAGATGGAGTGGCTCAGCCTGACACACTAGTGTGGAAATCAAATCCTGATCCCATCAGACCATCTCCCGAGGAAGGGACTGGAGTACACACACTACAAGGGCTGTTTTTAATAATAGATCTGAGACAACAGCACAGGATGCCATGTGGAGGGATCTTCTGCACTGAAAAATGATGGAAAGAGAACTGGCTAAGCCTATTCCTCACCATCTGTTATTAAAGCATCTCGGTTTTGCCAAGATCCCTCAGTTATCTGCAGAAGACTCCTCACCACACTGCTTTTCTCTCCTTGAGGGTTCTGAAGATCCTGCAGGGCTTAAAATCTGTCTGGACCTTTCTGCTTTTACTCAAGTAATTCAAAAAATGCTGTAATAGGAGCTCTGCCCAAAGCCAGGGGGTTGGTCCTGATGCCCAAGGACACTGAAACTGCATTTTTTATATCACAGCTGAGGGCACTTGGATGTTAAAGGAATGTGGAATATGATTTAAAACAAGTAGATTTGAGCTAACATTTTAACTGGAAAATAAATATTTGTTTTTCACCTTTAATCAATTTTAAAACAAATAAAATCAGCCTTAGGCCATTAGGTCCAGTATGTCCCATTCTGGTTTCTGAACTCAGGTGTCAAAACAATTCTTGTGTCAGAAGTGACTTTGGCTGGCAGTGCTGTGGTGAGATGAAACAGCTGAACAAAGGACATTGTCATTAGACCATATTCACTTAATTTTTAACCCTAGATGGAAACAAGTCAGTTGTTATTCTTTACCTTGGGCCAAGTTCATCACATGTAGGAAGATCATTACAGACAGACCTTTTGAAAGTTATTTTCAGGTGCAGATTAGCACTTTAAGACACAGGTAATCAGTATGTCACAGCTTGGGAGAATCAGGGACCATACTGCTCATTGAAACTGAACTCTTCCTTCAGACTACCAGAAGGGGAGTACCTGGGAAATTTTCCCCCAAACTTTCCTACACTCCCATCACATTCCACTTCTAGTTTTCTTTAGTTTTCATTGCCTGTCCTCATGTTTTTCATTAGTAACAGCTGGCCCTGTTTCCAACCTTCAGAGATGCCATGAGAGTTTGTTAACAGACCCTGAGGTACAAACAAGCAGAAATTCAGTACATGGAAGGTGCATCATGGTCCGGATCAGACTCTCACCAGTGGTTTGGGTGAGTGATGCCACCTCCCACCATACAAGAACATGATCCTGAGTAACTTTTTTTCTCAGAAGAAAATACATATAAATAACACATCAATATGGTGAGGTTGAACAGGAGAATATGCAAAAAGGCAGAAATTACTGAAATGCAACTGGACAGGTTGCCAGGGTGGTATTACAGAGCTGGCAATGGAAACAGCTTTATAGAGTGTACTTATGATGAAAATCAGTTGCAAGGTATTGGCCACACTGGATTTTCATTAATCTAATGGCCATGCCTAAAATGAAGTCAGATTTATCAATCAGAAATCCCTTTAGCTGCCCTTATTTTGTGAAGTACTAATGCTAGAAGACTATTTCAAAACAAAAAAAAAGACATTACTCATACAGTGTATGTCATTTAAATATAGAAATTCCTTCAGATCTTTACACAGAAATTAGCAAGTAAATTTCAGAAGTATTATTTGAACAATTTATTTTAATTACAATTCTTTTTTGAGATTAACAAGCTACTTAGGCCATATTGCATTTGCAACAGTGAGGGCATAATTTTGAAAACCCTGTGACAGTTCCCACAACTACTTGAGGGAGAGTGGATCTGCCTTTTCCTTTTAGGAGTCATTGACTTTGTCTATTTTCTTGATTTCCTTATTTTATAAGGCACATTTCCTCCCTCTACCTCTGCTGATGTTTATTATTTTAAAATTAATTGGGTATCTATCCATACTGTCCATACTGGGAACAGGATTTTTCTTCCCTATTGCAATAAGGTTTCTCTCTTCCAGACTACCCTTTTGCTTGTGTTACATGTCAGTCACATAGTCAGGGAGCTGTGAGCACCATAAATTAACAAAGAGGCTTGAGTGAAGGCCCCCAAAAGCCACCTTAAGATTAGAGGCTGGCTCTGAGTCTTGGCAGGATGCTCAGGGTTTGAAAACTTGATCTAACACCTTCAGCAGCTGAATCAGTGAACATGGCAATCTCTGGGGACACTGATGAGGTTTTCAGCTCTGAAGAAAATCCTGAGGCTTGTTTTCATTCTAAATGGAAAAAAAAACCTAACCAAAATTTTCCTGTAAACATGTTTTTTGGTTTTATTTGATTTGGGAACATGGGAGCATTTCTTTTCATTAACACTGAATCACATAGTTCTGATACAGCACCAACTTCTGTTCCAATAACATGAAAACAGCTGTAGTCCAGTACTTATCCTATTATTACAGCTAATATTGTACTATATCAAAGTCTAGATGAAACAGCTCCGAGCTGTTATGAAATAAAGTATTTTGACACGATAGAGAAATGAGTAAATCAGAATGATTCACTGTCTTGGGCTGAGCTGGCAAAATGCCGACTGCCCAACACAGGGAGAAAGGGTCATCCCGCCCAGCCAAGGGAAAAGGAGGGAGAGGAAAAAAACCCAAAACCTGAAGTAGCAAGCTTCTTATATTATACAACAGAAAGACAATTAAAAACAGAATATGATATAATACATATATATACAAATGGGAGAAAAGAAATCCAGACTAACAACACTGAGTACCGAGTCACCCAACCAAATAATACAGATTCCAACCACCCAAAACACACAAAACCTCACAAAAACTCTTCCAGAGAAAACCTCCCAGCAAGAGAGGAGAAAATTAACAAGAAAATGTTCACCTGCCTGGATGACACAGCAGGGATGGCGGCAAGGCCTGATCTCGGCAGGGCAGGGCAGGGCGTCTTTACAGGCCTGAGGCAAAACCCAAAAGAGACAGAAGCTCCCCCTCTCTCTCATTTTATACTTCTTGACACTTCTTGATGATGTCAGATGATATGAAATACCTCTTTGGTTGCTTAAGTCAGGTGATGCTTGTC
>JAOXXN010000175.1:14069894-14093447 GCA_026770055.1 Myrmophylax atrothorax | reverse complement strand
CTTGACACTTCTTGATGATGTCAGATGATATGAAATACCTCTTTGGTTGCTTAAGTCAGGTGATGCTTGTCCCTTCTGATCTGTGTCACATCCTTTGGGCCTGATAAATTTAGGCCTAACTGAGGCCTGAGGCCAAAACTACCACATTCACTTCAGATTTCAAAATTCATCCGAAGCCACTCTCCTTTAAAAGAGCATTTCTAATCAGAAACCAAGTACTTTGGAATTGCATTAGCTTGTTATTTCTTAGCATAAAATCACAGCCTTTTTGGCTACAGAAAGGAAGCCACATTCCCAAACTCCTTCTTCTCCTACGTCTGCTGTGGAGAAACCCAGCCCTGAGCTGAGGAGGAGGATGAATCGTGGCTGTGGCTCAGCAGCTGCAGCTCCTGTGCTGGGATGGGGTTGGTGGCCCAAGAGACTGAGGCAGCGCCGGGTCTGCGCCCACACTACGGACATCACCCTGCAGAATTCAGCTGTGTAATGGGGGTGAGACAGCCTGGAAAATAATAATGAGGTTCAATCTAATTGAAAAGCTTTTCTTTACCTTTGGAAAGGTTCTCGTCCCAGCTCAGCCCATGACCTTCAAGATCTGTGGTGCGAAGTCCAACGGCTCGGACGATCATTACATAAATTATCCTCCTTGAATGCAGAATAATCACCACAGTTAATACAGTTCACTAGTTAAATTTACTTTATTGTATTTCACACAGCCCTATTTACACTTTAAGACCCAATTTGTTCCTGTCTATTAGATTACATATTGATTTTTTTCGGTTTTATCAGGCTGCAGAGCCTGTTGCAGGACTATTTACAACAAAAGGAAAGCCCAGCTCTCCTGGAAGATGCTCTGTGAAGCTGAACCTGAAGGACTGAATTTTATGAGAGTTAATAAAAGCCAGAATAACATAGAAAATGGCATGTAAATAGTCAGCACCCAGTCTATGCATTGATGGTTCATTTTCTAAACATTCATGGAAGGGATTCCTTAAATGTTTCAGAGTCCCAGAGACCAGTAAGGGGTGATTCTCTGTCTTTGAGCCCCAAATTGAAGGAGTAATGTGACCAGGGGTGCCTTAAAGGACAGTGACTTTCAGGCTGTAATTTGGGGCAGTTTTCACATGCTGTGCTTGCTCACTGTCATTAATTATTAACTTTGCCTTCAAATAGGAGATTTGGAACTGAAACATGCTAAAAAATTCAAGGTTTTTTAACCCAAATATCAATTTATACCAGAATTAATATTTTTAGGAATTAGTAAGTAAACATAGTCAAAATCTTACCCAAATTCTTAAGGCAAAGACTACATGCTCTCCAACAAATAACATATAATTTACTTTTATCCTCATTTTGTTCCCAGTCAAACTGATACATAAATGCTTGGAAATAATTGTATGATTGTTAAAGAGCAGTAGCCACCTATTGCCATGCTTCCTTCTGGGGTTTGCTGGTGTTTTAGGCTTTTTTGTGTAGTGAAAATCATCTTTCTGTTAATGATCTTACTCATTGAAATAACTATTAAAATCTCTGCACAAGGTGTGTTTCGAAGGGGAAAAATATAAAGTTTCCAGCTGAAAAGAACAGGGAGAGGGGAAGAATAAAATAGGGGGAAATATGATATTTTGTCAATTTTGAAAATACAAAGTTTTTGGAAACAGAGCATTTTGTCTTAATATTATGAAACCTCTATCAGATGCTTTATTTAAAAGAATAGCTTTTTTTTCCTTGTAACATCTGACCCGAATTTTTAATGAAAGAAAATCATTAAATTGTTTGCAGTGAACCAGAGCTTTCCATTCCAAGCCAAAAATTTTCAGGTGTACTGAAAGGGTTTCAGAGAAGGCACATGGCAACTCCGCTTGTTCTGTGAGGGAAAAGATAAGATGTGATGATGAGGGAAAAGATCAGATGTGATGATGAGTTAAAATTAGACATCTGCCTGGGAATAACAGAGACAACAGAGTATATTGCAGCAGACATTGCTAGTCCCTCCACATTTCTCATTAGCTGTTTAATACTGTGATTATTAGAGACTGTGCAATGACATCTCCTTTTACATCTTTAATTTCAAGCAACCCGTTCCTCAGGATGCCCATGGGACTGAAACTGTGCTAGACCTGTGCCCCCTTCCATGAAAATCCTTTAGTCTGGGTCCTGGTGTTCAGCTGGCCATGGGTGGTCACTGAGTCATGCTGTGTAGACATTGTCATGCACCATTCAAAGGTAGAAATTGTAGTTAAAATACAGATATTGGGATATATGTAACTGATTGACGTTTATGTATCAGCATATGGCACCAAATTCTTCTTTAGAATATAGTAACAGCCCCACTTGACTATATTAGAAGATATATTTGCATACTTAAGGGCAATATTCAGCACACAGTATGGTTTCTATGGAAATATGTGTTTTTATTTGCTTGGTATGTGAAATATAATGGCAGACATTGCAAAATCCACATCAAACCCTGGTACTATATATGGCACAGTGACTGTGCAATCCCCTGCCCCATGGGAAGCTTTCTTATGTGATAAAAGGACTCACTGGTGTTCACCATTTAATTTGACTCCAAGGAAGCACAGAGGTCTAATGAGCCCCCGGACAGCAGAATGCCCAGAGCTGCTATTACACAGCTATTCCTGTCCCTAAAAAGTAAAGATTTGCATTTGTACATAAGTTCTATTCAGAAATGGCTTGCAATATTTCTAATAAAACATGATGGCCCTTGACCTGAGTTATCTACAATTTTAAAATAATATGAGATATGGAAAATAAACATAAAAATGAGGAAGAAAAATGACCAGAATGAAGAGAAGAGATGATGATGTTTTGCCTGATAAATGAATTTCACAGTCCAGTAATCCATGGATATCACACCTCAGAAAAAAACCTCATTGTTGTGTGCAATTCAAGTCTCTGTGTAGACTGACATTGGTAATGACCAAGGTAAATTTCCTGTTGAAATTCACAACACTAATATGGATTTAAAATAATTCTGTTGCAAAGCACAAAATATGGCAATTCATGTCCATAATCAGCAAAGAAACTCAGCTTTCTAGAGGGTATAAAAATGTCTGAGTGGGGACAACCCACAGAAGCTGCTTTGCTAAATGAAAAAGGAATCGAAAAAAGAAATATTCTGAAGGATCCTGCCTGTAAAAATAAATCCCATGTAGGAAGCTGCACTGACAGAAAAAACAGGATTGTCACAGATGACTCTTCCGCACTGTCAACACTAAAAAGCACTTGGGAAAAGGAAACCTCAGTTCATCTCCCAACTCTTCTCTGGAAATAGCAGCCACAGTAAATTTTAATCTCTGGGCCGATTGCAAGGGAGAAAGCAAAAGCAAGAACCTTTCCCAAAGCTGTTACAAAGCTTGAAAAAGCAACAAGGTTTCATCATCAGTTCTAAACTTTCTACTTCAATTAGTGTGCAGGTCAGACCCCTCGAGGTGCTGCTTCTGCTGAGCTGCCTGATGAACAGAGAAACAGTGGTGAGGATGACACTGTGCTGTGCCCCAATCAGGACTGAGCTCTGCATGTCCCATCTGAACTGGAATAGTGAACTTAATGCTGCAAAATCATCCAGTTTTTATTCATAGACATCGTGACCAAAAGTAATAGCGGACTTTGATCCTCAAAATTGGCACTCCATATTTTTTTACTTTTTTTTTTGAGGGGGTGATTGATCATTTTGCACAAATCTCCTGATGCTGCCAGCAGCCTCATTGGCTTCTTCAAAACACAGTTGGTTTGGGGTGGCAAGCTGTCCCAGGGGCTTGTCATGGCCTCCTTCCCAAATAAGGTTGTCTCACAAGTATGATGCCAAATATTTTTAGAATTTCCCCTGCTATCAGACAGATCAGGCCACAGTGTATTACACCCCAAGCAGGAGCAGTCCATGAGTCCCCTTCTCTCCCACCCACGTAAAGCAGCGCCCTGCGGCACTGCCTTAAATACAGCACTGAGTTGCAAAAAACATTCTGAAGATCAAGTAACTCTGAGAAAAAAACCCTTCCCAGACCATTGCAGATGAAAAGTTAAAAAGAGGAGAGGTTTGGATAACCTCAGGGGCTGTGGTGCTGGCTTTCTCACACCCATCACTGTGTGGGGACTGTTCCCATACTAGTTTTGATCATGCAAATTTCTGCTGGTTCTGCAAACTACTCACATGATTGAGAACCTGAGAAAGATTTAAAAATAAATCCCTGTGTAGATGTTCTGACAACATTTTAAATATGTCCCCAGAGCTTTATCTGAGCAAACCATCATGTGGAGACAAGGTAATGACCACTCTGGTCTTCGTTTCTGTGTCCTTAATCTGTGTGCCCAGCTGTGCCCAGAATGCAGCAGCACACATCAAGCCTCAGCACAACAAAGCTCCTGAGAACATTTCACTCTAAGTAGACACTTAAATCTTATATTAGTATCAGTGGGACATAGGCAGCTGCTTAAACACTTTATTGAATGGGAATAGACTTAAGCAGGCACTTACATGCTTTGCTCCATCAAGACATAAACTAGTTGTGAAGCAAATCAATGAATTTTTGCTTTCTATAGGCACATACATAAAACATGGATCCAAGCTAAACGCTAAATCAGAGCATACTTTATCCCCTAGTTTAAGTAAATTCTTGTTTGCTTCACCCTCGGTTCCTGCTACATATTTTTCATTTCTGCTCTACTAACAGGCACATCAGGCTCAGTTTTGGTATTTTTAACCAAGTTATTCTGACGGGCGTGATGGAGCACATTCAGCATGTGGTGCATAGAGAAATAGGTACACGGGGCCCATTAACACCCACAATACCAGTTTGCCATAGCAGGTCTAATGAAATAACACAGATGGAGAAATTAGAATCATTAATCTGTCTCTAGATCGAGACTTTTATCAGTCTGAAACGGAAGGTCTCTGAATTATGAGGCTTTCAGAAGTGCACCCAGTTAATAACAATAAATTAGCTCTCCCTCATCTGTTTCCCAGCCTTCCTGTTTGGTGTGTATACACAGAGGCACCTCCCAGCTTTGCTGTGGCCGAGGCTTTGTCAGCATTACCATTATTAAATCCTGTTTTCAGAGCTTTTATAACTTGCCTGTGAAAATTTACTCTAGGCTCAGAGTTGACATTTAAAGTGTCAGCTAAGAAGAGATTAATTCTTGAAGTGTATTTTTGAATGTGTAGAGCTGGGGGGTTTTAAAGTTCCATGAAAATAAAGGAATTGGAAGTTGACAGGTTGCAATTCTTTTCATAGTAACAAATATTTTCAGCCACCCCAGGGAACCTTCTAGTTTTGTTTTTATTTAAGGAATAGTCTTTGATCTTGCTCCTCAAGGGCTTGGCCAAAACCAGCTCATTCACTTAAGATGAGCCATTCCTGGGAGGTAGAAACTGGCCTGATATGACAGATTTCAAGAGGCAGTCACTCCACATGGACTGCAGCAAAATCTTCCTACTCAGCACAGCCCATTCATAAGATGCTCCGTGCAACTAGCAGGGTTTGGATGGTTCCAGTACAGGCTGCCCAGCTCTGCCCATGGCAGGAGGGACATGGGAGCCCTATGGGCAGCAAACTGCAGGTACCTTTGCAAGCTGTGCAGCTTCATGAGACCACTGTGCTCATGCAGCACCTCAGGGACACACTGTGACACTGCTCCCTGTGCCTCAGGCATACCCTTGTTCACTGATGACATCCTCTGTCTTTCACTGCCCTTGTGATGTAGCCTGGAATCTCATGACATTCTTGCTGGGTATGTATCTGCTTTCCAACATTGTCTTCCTGCCCCAAATTCTTTTCTAATGGTTTTCCTTGATGTGAATTTAAATCTAACCTGTACTTGCTCTTTATGAGAAGCCCCCATGCCTCTCAGACTAGTGTACTGATTTTGTGTCTTATGGTTGCTCAGGAATGAACTAATTTAGCCAAGGCCAATCTAAATGACAAACTAAGTTTTTCTCTAGTGGGCATTTAAACTTTAAAAAAAGCAGAATGATTGTAAAGACAGTTTAGAGCCAAGTGTCTGGCAGGCATTACATTTGTCACTAGGGAGACAAGGGCCATCAATCTCACTAAATTGCTGTGTCTATATGAAATTCTTGGCAATAATCAGGCAGTGGAAAAAAACAGAAAACAAGCACAAATTGTAGGCTTTGCTCCCTCAGCCTCACAGGAGCAAAAATGGGAAATTTCTTGTTGTGTCTTTCCCCCTGCCATTTTGGGCTGTGTGCCGCAGGCACTGGTGGACATTTGCCACCCACCCAGGCAGCACCAAGGCAGGAGCATTGCTCCTGGCCAGCTGACTGCAAGAGAGCCTGGAAGGACCATTCCAGAACCCATCAGGGATGGCACTTCTTGGTAGCAGTGCAGCAGTGACAAGGGCCAGGAGTCTGTTTGCAAAACTGGAGCAAATCCCTCAGAAAAAAGACAGTCCTGCTCCAGAGAGCTTCTTGCCCTAACAGAGGAGGAAGACAAGGCAGGAGGCAGGACTGAGGAGCTGATCCAGGTTCCTGAGCTGCAGCCACAAATAACTCCCCAACTACGTGTCTTACAAGTCTTAGGAAATGCACAGCTCTCTGCCTTCCTCTTCCAAGTGATCTTTCTTGGTAAGACATTCTGGTCCAATCTGCCAGCTGTTTCCAGCCAAAACAACTGCAGTGATGCTTCCCTGGTGCCTCCCCTGGCAGAAGCTCAGGAAAGCTTATCCATGGCAGTGAGCGAGTGTGCTCACCTCGGTGCACCCGAATCAGTGTGTACAAGTCGTGCAATGATTATGAGGGTTAGCTGTTCAAATCCCTCTGCCTGATAACCAAAACATCCCTCTTCCCCAAATAGTGCTACTAGGACCCTGACTAAATCCCACTGGTTTACATTTGCTCAATACCACCCTCAGCTGAGATGGACTTTGTGAGTGGACCAGCTCATGGCAGAGGGATTATTGCAAAATACCCCTGTGACAGGGAACATACAATCAGAGCACCCAGGCACCCTTCAGCCAAAATGTCCATGCCAGAGACAGTCAGATACTTTGGCAAAGCCTGTTTGTAACATGCTTTTCATATGTACCTTTCAGTAATCCAGTGCTAGATTACTTTGCAATAGCAATTTACTGACTCTGTCCATATTTACTGGCCAGGCTGCTCCCGGTGGGGTCAGAGCAGTCCTGTCGCTGATGGAGAGTGGCTGCAGAATCCTGTGGGAATCTGCTATGCTGAGTTGCTCTCCAAATTAGATTTTCTGGATGGCTCATGGTGTATGGCTCATCACTGCTTTTGCCTCCTATTCCCTTGCCTTGCTGAACATTGGAATGCAATTTCATTTCAGTCAGGCTTGCTCAGCTTCTATGCATTTTCTTTCTCTTTTCTCCTTGTCCCAGGTACTCAGGGAGATTAGATTAGGGTTAGTTTGAACATTATTTGGAGAAATCCAGCTTTTGTCCACCCTTCTGCTTCTGCTTTATGTCCCAGTCCTATCCTCTCCCTCAAGCTGCCAATCTGATTTGTAAGTGATATCAATAGTTTCCTTATACTTACTTTGTAAATCATACTCCCTTTGTGGCAAACTGTCAAACGCTTCCCTGAAATCATGATAGATGATGTCCTCTATTACATACTTATCTAGTAATGCCCCAATGTACTCAGAGAATTCAAACACATTTGTCAGGCAGAAGCCTTCCTGCATGAATGCAGCAGTCACTCAGAAAGTCCTGGTGATATCTGCTCCAAGCTTGGAGGGCATCAATCCTGCTGCAGATTTGCTCTGATTCTGGTGTCTGTTATGCATAATTTCGTGGGGCTCCATTTTTCAGATGGTGAGAAAACAAACAGGGACAGGTACTTGGAAGGACAGAACTCTTTAAAAAGAAATCAAGGACAAACGCCCAGGTGCCAAATGCTGCTTTTCCTATTCCCAGCAGAGACAAATTACCACTCCTGTCACCCAAACTGTCCTTTTTCATCTAGAAGATCTGTATGTGAACATCTTACCAGCACTACTGACAGTGTGTTTTCCAGAAAGTATGCAACACCTGCACGCAGGAAAGGTCAGCAATTCAGTGTGGAAAGGCACATTTTTGGGTGGACAAAGCCCCTGCAGTGCTCTGGGCTGGCCCCCAGGAGATTCTGGTGCCAAGGAGCCTCATAAGCCACCAGCAGGCAAGTGGTTAAGAAAAGCATCTCCAAGATGACAAACAGCAGAGCTGGAAAACCTCAAAAGCCCTGCAATATGTGGGCTGGCATATGCTGGCTCCTTGTATGGTTGGTTGGGTTACACTGTGAGTGATGATGCATTCACATGTAGAAGTCACTGTAGACATTAGAACTGCCATCTGTATCTTCGTGTGACAACTGTCCCTTGTCAGAGTCTATCTTCCTGAAAC
This sequence comes from Myrmophylax atrothorax, assembly GCA_026770055.1. Classification (NCBI taxonomy): domain Eukaryota; kingdom Metazoa; phylum Chordata; class Aves; order Passeriformes; family Thamnophilidae; genus Myrmophylax; species Myrmophylax atrothorax. The sequence goes on along the minus strand of JAOXXN010000175.1, from coordinate 14,085,074 downwards.
TACCCATGTCACTTACATAGTCTTTGCTCCCTGGAAACACTTGCCCTGGCTGTTCTGGAAATTTGAGCAGAAATTTATTCTTACCATGTTTTTCTTCTTCTTTTCCCTCGTAGACAAAGCAGATTTGACCCACTTGCAGATACATAATTTGGAACCAATATATTGCAAGTCCTGAATTATATTAAAAAATAACTTTCAGTGTCCCATTTCTCATCTGCCAGGCCCACTTTCATTTCATCATCAGGTTAGTTTAGCTGATGAGGTAGAAAGAGGTCAAAGAAAATCAAAGCAGTGTACTCAGTGTAGCTTCCTTGGAGTCCTCTGCTGATGCTTAGCAGAGGGAAGGATTGCATCTATTCTTCCAGAGAGGGGAATTGCAGCCACCTCCCTCCCAGCTGTGGGAGGAGGACACAGAAGAGATGTCTCAACTCAGAGATATGTCCTCTGGGATAGCATTTGGTGGTACATGTACATGTGCTTGCAGACAGATTGAGCTCCTGGATATGCCAGAAGATGGAGAGATTTGTGCTTCACCTGTCTGGTGGGTCCTGCTGCCTACTGCAAGAACAAGGCAGAAGAGACATATGGTCATACAGACCTTGCCAACTGCCTGTCATACCTTGTATTATTTTTATTTAAAGCAAATAGACTCATACCAGGGCTCTCCATCCTGCTGGGAAAGGTGTGCTGCCCACATTCATGGTGCTTACAGAAACTTTCCAAAGAAGCTCTTAGCATGCAGCTCAGCATCAGTATCAGACAGATGGACCAGGTACATGTGGGACATACCCAGCCTGCAAGCTATCCATTATTGTTTATGTGTGTTTTGCCTGGGAGTGATTGTTAAAAAAAAAAAGAAAAAAGAAAAAAAAAAAGACAACAAAAGATAAGATGTGACCTGTACTGGCTACACTAAACCTAAAGATACTTTTTGACCCAACCTGCACTTTGCCTTGGTATAGATAACTGCTCCAAGAGTGGGCTGAGAGGGTTTCGTGGCATCCTGCTAAGGCTGGCGCGTGTCTTCAAAGCCAGCTTGTGCACACTGATCTGAGGTGGATTATCCTTAGTGAGAAATGTAAGGTGCAAAAAGGAAAACACTCTTGGAATGCTCCTCTGTGAACCCCTAAGGCTCCTGTGGGGCCCAGCCCAAGTACAGCACCCCACTGGTGGGATGTGGATGGGTGCTCTGCCACTGCTCCCTGCCAGCTCTGCCAGGAAGGCAGCTGAACTCCCACAGCTCAGACACTGCTGGTTGCTGCCTGCCCCCTGATGTTCTGTCTTCTCCAGATGCTTCACAGTCACCCAAGGTGGGAGCAAATTAATGTATGGAACGGATATTTTCACGTAGCTTCTGGGTGCAGTTGGTTTGGGAACAAAAGAGTATTTTAATGACAGATTACAAATTGAATTTTAATGGCAGACAAATGGTGAGCATTGTCTGTGCATCAGCAGCCTCCCAAACAGGCTTTTGACCCTGTAAATAAATGGTGGTTGATTCTCTGCATTAAACCAGCTAACCAACAGTGAGCAATTTGTATATTATACCCCCTCCCCATATATGCACCTTTTTGGTGATCCATCTCCATGGTCTGGATGGATGTCACACTCCTCTGATGGAGAAGGTATCCTGCACATATTGCATTAGCTCTCATCAAGTGACAGAAACAATAAGAGCAATTAAACAAAGAGGTCTAATGGGAATTTTCATTTTCCCTCTTCTAAATGATGATGGATGTCAGTGAAGGACATGTGGAAGAGAATATTTGAGTGAGCTCCTTATGCCGTGTCTATTGTTATGAACAGTTTTGAGTACACAGAAAGCTTCCCTGTTATAAAGCACAGAACTTAGTGGGACCAAACACATCTGCAAGTCTTCACCAGTTGCAGTGAGACCATTCCATCTTCTCGTCTTTCCATGTCCGATTGATTTCCTGTCCTCTGGCATTTGTCTCTATTATTTACAACCCAGGGGAAAACAATATCAAGAAACAGTTTCATTTTCTGTGTCCAGTGCAATACGGAGCCTGGATTTTCAAAAGAAGGGCTTTTGGCTCAGGAGTGTGTGTGGGTGTTTACTAAAAACATATGGGTGTGGGGTTTTAAAACTGAGCATTTAACTTTCCATATAAATAGTTATTTATCCTCTCCTTGCCAAAAGAAATTCACTTCTACAAATTTGTTAAAGCTTACAACATATCTTTTTAAGACAGCAATTTTTAGCAAACAAAGGATTATCATCCCACCTCTGGATCAAGGGCCTGAATAGATATCTTGGTGACTTCCCAGTTACTGTCATCTCATTCCAGTGACCCTATGAAAATCAGATGCAACACTCCATTTCCTCCTAGAAAAATCCCAGCTGGTGATTCTCTGACGGCTGAGTAATAACTGAGGAAGGCCATGACAAGGAGGGCACTGAAGATATTGTGGCAGAAGGACTGAGCTACACAAGGCATTGGAATAAAGACAATGGTCAGACATACAACTGATGGCAAAGCTGATAAGCTACAGAGGAGATCTGTGCAGAAACTTATAAGCAATGAAAATGAATTCAGAATGTGAAACGTAGACAGTCTATTTCCAAATTGGTATGAAAAGATTACCTTCACTGTGAGTGAAGGCAACACATTCCTACACCCAGGCAGAAATCTCAATGGCAGAAATGGCTCAAGTTCAAAGAAAAGTAAAGATGAGAACAAAAAACATGGACCCTAAAAGAAGACAACAATGTGAAGTGCCAGATGAAGTGTTCAACAGAACCACAATACACACCAGAAAGCTTGTTACATGGGGGATTAGCCCACTTAAGGTCAGTCAGATTGAAGCATTCCAAATTGCTAGGGCTGGGTGTTGGGGTAGGGTAGCTAAACGAGCCTGTGACATTGCATATCACCTTAACAACTGTATTTGTTCAACAGAAATCTCAGAGACTTGGTGGGGAGAACTAAGATGTGCATAACTTAGCAATGCCCTGATCCTATACACAGAAAATCTTCACTTCAATGATTCATCAAAAACCCTCTAGACAGCAACAAAATATGAAACTTTAACCAATTTTCACTGTCACTGCTGCCATTAGCATAGAAAATTTAAAGCAAAGGTTAGTCATTCATTCAGACGTGGGCAAGAGCCTGCCTGATATGTGGTGCAGTGCAGGGACCACCATATGCTGAGGTTTCCTGAGATAAAGTATTTCCACTGAGACCTTTCATTTTTTGAAGAATCCAACAAAACCTGACATGCACAGGACTTGGGAGAGCAAGGCTAAGTCTATGATCCCATCTTAGATGCTTAAAATACCTCTCACTTGGCAGGTTGTGGCCTGGGTTGCTGGAGTGGGATTCAGTATGCATGAAGGAGCAATCAATTCCAAGTGAGGAATAATGAGGCAATAATGCTAAAAATCCCATAAATCCTAGATGAAGTAAACATTTTGGAAATAGCAGATTTTACTCAGCAATGGCAATCTTCTCTTTCATTCTTCTTCTGCTTGGAACAGTTGCCATTCAACACTGAGCAAAACCAGCATCCTTATGTCCCAGGTCAAGACTTCCAGATGTTAATCCCAGCACACTTCCCTGTCCCTCTTTCCATGTGGCTCCATGCCATCAACAAGCTTTCAACAAACTTCAGTAGTTTTCCATCACTTTTTCAATGCTTGCTTAACTGCAAAGCCTTCCTTCCCTACTCCCATCTAAGTTTTTGTTCTGGGAAGCAATTGCTTCTGGAATGACTCACTGCAAATAACTTACCTGCCTTCTGCTGTCCTGACTCAGCCACGGCACTGCAGCGTGGCAATCACCAGCCCTGGCTGGCAGCGATGGAGGGGCTCATGCCACCATCCCTGGCTCTTCGCCTGCAACACGCAGGGTCCTGCAGAGAGCCCAGTGACCTCATCCCTCTTGCACGTCACCAGGGTCTATTCTTCCTCTCCTTGTGACATATTATGACAATTCTGTGCTGAATAGTAAGTGCACCAAGTTTAATAACCATTGAGCAGCTCATAAAAATTTAAACAAAGTCATGAGCTGGCAGTGGGGCAGCAGTGGCTGGATTTAATACCTCAACTCGAGAAAGCTGATTTGCAATTATCTGTCTAAAACACCCACATGGCTGGGTTTGCTGCAGTCTCTAAACGTGCTGCCTCTTCTGATGACTGTTGAGAGCACCTCTACACCCTGGTTTTGGGCTGACAGCCCCTTTTTATTCAAGCTGCTCCCAATCCAGCCTGATGATGTCAAGAAAATCTCCTTGAGCCAATTTAAATCACTGACTGAGACTAATGGGAAGCCAGTGCTGCCAGTGGAGAGCTGCAGGGAGGTGCTGCCTGGTGGCAATGCCATTTCTGTGCCTCCCTGTACTCAGGAGCAGGAAGCTGGGACACATATGGGGTGGCAGAGCCAACAGCAGCCATGGGGGCAGCTGAGGCTGTGTAGGGTGCAGAGATTGCCCTCAAGCCATGGCCCTTCTGCAGCTGCCTGAGGCCAATGCATGTCTTGTCACTCATCTGCTCTCCCACAGAGACCAGTTCCAGTCTGTAAGGAAAGGGGACTCACACCCTGTCAAGGCTCTTGCTGCCTTAGGGAAGTGACACCTGGACTCAGAGGCTGCAGGGCAAAAAACATTCTCTAAATCCATTCAGCAAATAATACTGTATTTTTTGTTTGTATAAAAGGGTATATCTTAAAACTTCCTTGGATTTTCAAGCTGTAGGTATGTGCTTGATGTGCCATAGGTATGTACACTGTCTGCTTGTTCATCTTCTTTCAGACTATCCCTTCATAATCCCCCAGTAAATCTTGGTGGCAAGAGAAACCTGCTCTCAGGAAAGGCTCTTCCCAAGCTGCAAGCTTTTTCAGAGCAGGGACAGCATGTGGGAGAACTTTCCTTGAGGCCCAGACCTGTAGAACAGACAGTGTTGATTTTGCTGGCTCTGCAACTGTTTGTGTTAATTAGGCACTGTGCCCAGGGAATTGGAAAGGTAGAGAGGCACACAGATCAGCTAAAAACATCTCTCATCTGACAAGTCTGAGATGTACTATTAATGTGATATAGCAGGAGGAGGAAGGTGATGAGGGCTGAAAGGGAAGGCAAGCTGGCCAGAGAAAATGTCATCTGCTTCACTTCCTCCTTGAGCTTGAGCAACTTCTTTGCTGTTTTGGCCTCCTCATCTGTACTGTGAGGATGACAATTATTCATTACTGTTACTGTTAGCATGAGAGGGAAGGTGAGTGGAAGATGACCTAAAAGCCCTATCTGGATTCCAGCAACTGAGAGGAGATGGTGGGGGTGTAGATCCCCAGTTCTTGCAGAGATTTAAGAAGGAAAAAGTTGAGAGTCTGAAAACGAACTCAGCTCAGCTTCCAAAGCTTCATCTGAAAGCTATGAGGAGGTAAGCCTTGGAGGACTGTAAAACAGTGCTCTTTCTTTCTTTTTCATCTCTCAGTTGCCCATGGAAAACACTCCAAGGTCATACCTAAAATCTCAAAAGACACAGCAGAAAAATTGGTTTTTTGACAGAGTTATGGGCTGGTCTTTAAGGTCTTAGTGACATTAATTGTGTTAACAGTAATATTTATAAAAGCCTTTAATTCCCCCTTTATCTTGTGGCATAAATCATAAGCACCTCTATGGTAGGTCCTACTTCCTTTGTGTTTGGAAAGCACTTAAGAAATTTTAATAGGGACACAACTGATCATTTGCTAATCACTTATCTCTTGACAAATTCCTACTGACACAGCAAGAGTTATAAACGTCTGTGCCCCATGAATACTCTTACTAAATAAGTTTTATAAAGGATTATATTTAATTTTTCTCAACATATTATGTAAGATTTCCATAGGGGAATACTACCATATTCCTAACAGTCTGTGAAGCAAGGCAGCTCACTTGCAAATGTGCCACATGAAAGAGGATGCAGGAGGATGAGGAAAAGAAGAAAGGAATTGCTTGAGGAATGTGTTTTGCCTACTTACATCTTCACAAGCCTCAGAATAGTCTAATATCCTGACCCAGAACTGAGTCTGGTTTGACAGCAAGATATCTAAATGAATTTGTGTGCTTAAACAGCATGGATTCCAGGAGGATTTGAGGAGCTAAAGGCACAGAAGCCCATACCCCAGAGTGCACAAAGACCCCCTTGCACATCTGCATTCCCATGTGGTCACCCAGCCCTGTTCTGGGTGTGCTCAGTGCTCGGCCCAGGGTCTGGCAGTGCCTCCCAAGCCCCAGGCAGATGTGCCTCATTACTTGTGGGGCTCATGGGCTGCACAGCCACAAAAGCCATGTGTGACTGCCACAGGGAGATGCACAAGGAACCAACACAGACTGTACTTCTTCACATGCAAAAGTTGCAATCACAAAAGGTCATTTGTCTCATTTACCCTACAAGTTCATAGAAAATCATCTTTGCCTGAGGAGGCCAAGGATGGATAACAATCATTCCCCTGGTTTTGATGTTGGGAGGCCATTGATAACCTTTGGGTAACTCACAGCAGGAATCCAGACCAAAAAGGAGAGAGGTCCAGTTGTTGATTTATTTTTTTTCTATGTTAAACAGAATGTTTTCTTTGGAAGCTCTACTCTTTTCATACTGAATAACAGCTTAGCAGCACTGCACTCGTCCAAGAAAAGAGGTATTGACAGCTCTATTTTAAGCCTCAGACCAGCAGGCTGGTAGGAGCCTATAAGCAAGGTAAACCTTTGTGGGGAAGTCAAACCACTGAAATGTACATCGCAGTACTTGAACATGTCATCTGTGATTCACAGAAGCCCAAGATTTTAGGAGGATATTAATTAGATAGTAAAAAAATTCTTTATCTTTCATGAAAAGTACTATTTCAATCTAACTTTGGAAGTGAAATGTCTTATGCATGATGCTATGATAGTAAAGAAATGGAAGAGGGCAAACAAATTATTTTTCATTTCTGGTTACTCAAAGCTAGAGCAGTGGGTAACTGAGAATCCTGTATGCAGCTGGCCCAAGCCCCACTGTTCACAGGCTGGCAGAACACACTTGGGGTCTTCAGACAAAAGGGGGTTGCCCGTGGGAGAGGGACCATTACAGACCATTTCTGGACAATTCCACATGTATTTACTAAGGTTCTGTAAATGCTCAGTTTTATTTGTAAAGGTAGCATTTGCACCTTGCATTCCAAGCTCCTTCGAAAGTGGCTGCAGAAATGAACACTTGCTGTGCATAATGACTTTGTTTCCCCCATCAAGCAAGGGTATCAGAAGCACTATTAAACAAAATTGTTTCCAGAATTGCTTGTTTAAACTTGTGATAAACTACCAGAGCTGAAAAGATCATTTAGAAGAAAAGCACACACCTGGATTTTGCCAACTCAGGTAATGAAATGAAAAGTTTAGGAAAAACAATATTCCCAAGGAGGGGTAGAAAAGAGTTCAGGCCTTAGGAAAGGAGAAAGGATGGAGATGATGTTCTCTACAATTACATGGGAAAATACACTACTGGGGCATAAAAGCTATTTCAATGGAGCACTAAAAAATGGTCTGTAAAGCTTCACGAGCAGCAGGGTGATGGCAGCAGCAGTGGCTGGAGGCAGTGTTGGAGGGAAGTCAGAGATCCCACGAGCCCAGGATTTGCAAACAGCCTCCCTCCAAACTGCTGGGATTTAATCTCCTACAGTCCCATCCATCACTGCCCCACCCACTGGCCAAACAGCCCATCGTGGCCATCAACCATCTTGCCTAACGGTGTTTATGCCTTTTCCTGATGAAACTGCAGTGGGCATTTTGTCCCTGGGAATACTGTGTCAGCTGAGTCATTCCCCGAGTTCCTGCAGGAGAGGTCAGCCGTGCACCAGCTCTCCCCTGGCACGGTCCTAGGAGCTCTTGATCAAGTACAGTGTACTGCACATCTCACACAGTGGCCAGTTACTTTGGGGTTGTTTGCTGCCAAATGACCGTGGTCTTGCAACTCAATTTAAAAAAAGTTAAAAATTAATGTGTCCACAGATGCTAAATGAGACAAACGATACAGATTTGACATGCCTGCATGTTCCTGGCAGGGGCCTTGCGCTGTCAGACAGTGCCTGTTGTGTCTCTGGTCCAAAACCTTTTCACGCTTGCAAAAATCTGGGCAACAGACTCCCTGCCTCCAATTAGCTAAACTCCAAAGGCTTGATGTTTAAACATCAAGGATAAATAGGAGGTAAGCGTATTTTGTTAATTTTTAGCATATCCAAATTTTTCTTTATCTTGCTTTTAGTGTTATCTTCTGTTAGGCAGCACGTCCCAAGTGAAGACATGGCACAGGCCAAATCAGCTTTAACAGGACCTGTGTGCTGCTGGCTGAAATACTGCTGCTCATGTCGTCAGTCTGGACTTGTACTGCTCTTAAAACCAGCCATGCTTGAAGAACCATGAAACTGGGGAGAGGACAGGCAGAGATGGGGCTTGCTCTGATTTCTCCAGTGTTTGGTTTTGGTACGATTCAATTTCTCTGATGTTCAGGTTCAATTTTTTTCCAACAAGCATTTAATTCCCCTATCAATTTCTCCAATGCCTTTTCCTCCCATTTTGCCATAAATTCAACCCTCCCATTTTTGTCTGGAAGTGGATATTCTGTGCATTGGTGCAATATATATATTTACAGGCAGCACTTGGACCTCACAGGTCCCATCCATGACACACCCAAGCATTAGGCCAGTGCAAGCCCAGGCCCTTTTCCCCTGTAGAGACCCCTCCTGCAGCTTGGCTCAAGGTCCAGAACATCCAGTTGGTTTGACAAAGCAATTCTCTCCATTTCCAACCTAACTCTGACTGATTTTGAGTTTCTTCTACCTCTGGTGGATAACACGACTCCAAAAGTTCCTGGTCTTGGAAAGTAGTAAGATAAGTTTGTAATGCCTAGAGAAATGAGCCTCTGTTTAAGTAACTACAGGTTTCTCCTAAAACTAAGTCTCGTATAAGTGTTGTTGGAAGCTCCCAAGAGCCATTCCTGGCAGTGCCAACTCCCACTGCTGTTGGGGAAGGTCTTTCTGTTGACCTGAACAGATGCTGGATGAGCACCAGACACTCACATTGCCACTGTTTCCATACTCAAATACAGTGATACAAGTATTGTCCAAACCCACTCTGAGCAATACGGCGAAGGTGAGCAGGGTTTCCACTTGTCCCTTTTCTGTCCCGGGGGAGGCACTGTCATGGCCAGGCTGATGAGTTGCTTAGAGCAATTTGCCAAAACCCCTCCAGTTTCAAGAAAGTCCTCTGGAACATTGCACCCCAAATTTGTAAGAAAGGACACTGCCAAACCAGTCACTTGCTCTTTTTCTGATTATGAAGAAATAGGGACAGAGAACTTGATCTTGGGAATAGTAAGTATTGCCAAGCCATATTTTGAGGATTGTTCTGTGCAGAGCTGATAGCTGGACTTGGTGCACCTTGTGGGTCCCTCCAACATTCTCTGTTTCTGCTGTTTCTAGGTCTCTCCTCCCCTTGCACTCAGTACTTTACTGAGGGGGAATCACAGAGTAAATCTATGGGATAATTCAAATTATTATTGAAGGGCACATCAAGATCAGTTGATGGCCAAAGTGAAACAAGTGCTGTCATACAAAGGAGCATCTAAAGGCATTACGATAAGGGCAGGTATCCCTGACCTATTTAAATGTTTCTGGCCTCGGGCAGCAAAGCTTCAGAAGAAATGAAATGCATGACAATACCCAAATGAGATTCACCTCTGCAATGCTAAATGTGCTTCAGAGCTGGAATTATATGTAATTCTAGTATAATCACATTATCTCAAGCATAGGGTATATTGAAAAGAAAAGAAATCCAACAACTTTATTATGCACACCAGCAATGTATGTTAGGATAAAAATCTATGTATATGTAGATACAAGTTGTTGCATTACTGATATTTCTCTGAATTTTATCTTTTCTGCCTTACTCTTGAGGCATGGCAGCTTGTGAAAATGTTTTATTTTCTGGATAACCCTGATGGTCTAAAATTCAACCCAATAGTGTGAGTGCTCTGGGTCTGAAAGACCACAAGGGGGGCTTCTGCTTCTCCAAGCAGCTGTGACATCCTCAGACCTGGCAATACAACGAGCAGCGCAGTGACCTTTCCAAGCAAACATTTAGAGGGATATTTTTGAAAACTTATACCTAAATTTTAGATCCTAAGCTGATGCCTAGGCATCTGAATATTAAATTATAATAAGGGATGAAAATAGCATTAAGCAGAGCAGATTTTCCCCTCCTGAACTGGTCACTTCTTCAAAGACCTGTGCATGTAAATACTACATATTCATCCCTGTAGGTGTTTCAGCATGTGGCTGTGTGATTATTGGTGGTCTGTGGCTCCAGACTAAATGTCAAACAGTTCTGGGGAATTTCCATGTCATCCACAATGCATGAGTCCAGGTCTTTAACGTGAAGGTGCTTAAAATATTCATACAATATAAATTAAAGGGTGAGTTTGTGTGCAGGTTAGGTTGTATTATTCCCCCTGACACCTCACCCTTTACCCCTCAGCTCCTGAGGTTCAGTAACTGCCAGGGTGCTCTTAGCTCAAAGAAAATGTGAGATATTGTAACCTCTGTGAAAGAGGTCTAACACTGACTCACCGAAACTGTATTTTAAACTGCACAGTTTTGGAAGTCTAGTCATGCTTCAGTCAAGTGCCCCAACACAGAGCAGGCACTTACTCAAAACTGGATAAACCACAATATTGAATAATGGCTGAGATTTAGGGAAAACATCTCCCCAAGGGGATACTGTACTCATCCCATGGATGAAGAAGAGCTTACAGCTACAGAATGACTTCTCTCCCAGCACTGGGTTCCCAGTCTGCCCATGTGTCTCTGCAGGGCAGGGTTGAGTCACTCCTTGTACCACTAAAGAAACAGGCATTTCTGTATGCACAGATGATGTTCAGACAGCTGCCTATGTTTACTCATTTCTTCATTCCTGGCTTAGGATGGAGCTTGAGAAACACAGTAAGAAAAGCATTACCTTTATAGATGTCCTACTGGCAAGTGCAGGAGGAATCTTACTTTTTGTATCTAATTTTTCAAATTTCAGATTAAAGTTAGAGCTGAGTAAGAATTATGTGTTTTGATTATGCATATAGATAATTATATATATACTCCCTGGAATAAATATACATAAATTCCCTGGAAATAAGTCTTCACAAATTCAGCTGTTCATGGGAAAGGACCAGTTTTGCTGGATTCCTTAGCTCAAAATAGAGGAAAAAGTCTCTGAAACTGGCCAAATATTTGTTGCTGATGTTTATCATGTAGTACAAATCCTCTACTTCACCTTTCAAGCTTCAGCTGTGAACCTGGTTATACAAATAAAAATTGGAATAAAAGGTTGGTAGCGAAATGGAGTACTTTCAATAATCTAAATTAAAAACCAAAATAATTTGCCTAGTTTCAACCATAATTATGTTCAGATTTTGACATTTAGTCAAAATCTTGTTTATATTATGCAATGTATGCTTATATAAAATTATAGATAAATATATATGTGTTTGTGTACATATACATATACATACACATATGCACGTCCTGATGCCCTTTGAGCACATGCAGGCTCCTGAAGAGACATCTGATGCAAATCTGCATCCTGATGCTATGCCCACATCTCACAGGGTGCAGCTGTGAGGACAAGGTGACTATTGCCACTGCTGGTCCCCACGGAGATGCTCCTGTTCCGAGTAGAGGGAACACGAGCTCCAGGCAGGCAGTGATGTACATGAGCTCGCAGACATTTAACTCTGAGCCCACGGTCACTGGAGTATGTTCAGGAAATAAAATGGTACAGAAACAATGCATCTGGGTTAAATAAAAATGCTTGCATTTAATGAGCCTCATCTTTTCCTGTGAGATGGGAGAGGAGGAACATGAGCAGTGTGTTTATCATGCTGAAGGCATTGCAGGCTTTGACAGGAATGGAAATGAGAGGAAGGGAGGAAAAAGGATGGAGTAGGAGAACAATATCCAGAATAGGGAACAGCTTGCCAGTTTCCTCTGGGGGTAACAGGGGAAGAGAGAGATTTCATTAATGGATAACTGGCATTCCTTTACTTTTCAATTTTAACAAACCTTCTAATGATAATTGCAGACTTTCTGTATTTATAGAGACCCAGTGTCTGCAGACAATAGAGTCATCTACCAAGCCCTTTCTTCTGCTGCTACACAAATTCAGCCATTATCTTTCATGCCCTTCATTAAAATATGAAAGGACATAAGCAATATATAGTCATGTCGTTTCCCACTAGTAGGAGGAGGGGATCAGAATTAGCTCAGGCTAAGGAGAGCCAAAAGAAAGTCTGAGGAAAGCATTAGAAGGAAAGGTAGGCAGAGCTGTGCTCGCACAAATTCCTGCTGTCAGCACTGGCTAATGCTTACAGGAATGATCAAAGGTGGGGGAAAAAAAAGAGAAAGGACTATAACCCACAATGTTAATGCTCCAGGAAAGGAGACACACTGCCCTCAGGGATCCCATCTGCATTGGTCATGCTCAGCCAGGCAGGATTCCCATATAATCCTTTTCCTTGGTCTTCCACAAACACCTTGGTAAGATAAAAAGCTGAACATTCTAAACCTCCTGCGCTCAGCAGAATTAGTCAAGTACCTCCTGTTTGGATTTAGGGAATAAGAAGGGGCACAAATTCCAGATTTCAGCCCAAAGAACCAGAGCAGATGCCCATCACAGCACATGTCGCTGATGCCTGAGCCAAATTAACCTTTGGAGAAGTGCACATTGCTGGTTGTATTAAATTTTTCTGAACTTTCATTAAAAGAGATTTTTAAAAAGCACATTTTCCCCCTATTCTTATGTAATTTTTGTTTGTAACTTGGTATTGATGTGTTCAAAAGAAGCTTAAAAAATTTGATTTTAAGGAATTTCTCCTAACAAGTGATATGCCCATGTGCTTTCAGATGCCACAGTCTCACAAATTTAGTAGGATTCATAGAACAAAAAGTCTTATACTGAAATTATCTGTCAGTCTTGTATCTCCACTGGCACACTAGAAAATGTTCTGTGGATCCTGGATATATTCTCCAAAGCCCAGGCTCCTGGCTGTCTCAAGGTTGTAAACCAGAGCAGCCATCATTAAAAGGCACTTTAATCTTGGCTGTAATTTTTACACTGCAAAAAGCATTTGGATGGTCAATTTGCATTAAAATAAGTCATCCAAAATATGGCACTTACAGCCTTGGAGCTCTGTGGGAAATTCACTGCAGCTGATGAGCAATGGGAGAAACATATCTGGGGAGGTCATCTCCATGTCCAGCTACCTTAAGGGCCTACCATGTTGGGTTTTGTTTTTCTTTTTTGCCTGTGATTTTAATTTTTAACTGTCCTGTGGCAAATCCAAACCAATTTCCTGGCTCCAGACAGCCAGAGCACATCTTCAAATCTTCCCCTTTCTGTCTACCTAAACCAGCCTCAGCACCATCCAAAGCATAAATCATGTTTTCGGGGAGAAGGCACCCAAAAACATCACCATAACATTTGAAATTTCAAATACTTTGTTTACTTTGTAAAATCTGTGAAAATAAGGAGAAAGAGGTTACCATTGTCTTTCTGTGTGCTTACAGAATATCTATAGTATTTTCAGTGGCAGAGAAGGCTCAGAGGCAGTTTCTCTCTCTCTGTAACGTAGTAATATAGTAGTTTTATACAGAAGATGTCCTACAGTGTTGAAACTGCTTTTCTAGCTCAGTCGTGTAAATATTTTCCTGTTCCCTGAGTGATCCTACACATATATGGCTGTTCTTTTGGAGTGCTGAATATTTACTGCTTATACCTTTGGAAGAACGCGCAGTGAATGATGAGAAGAGCCCCTTTGGTGGGGGGTAAAAGGGAGGCAGAGGGAAAACTGCCCTGTTTTGGTGAAGAGCCTCTAAATTCTGACAGAATCACATCCACTGCAGCAGAGATGAGGCAAAGCCTCACAGCCTCCAGAAGAGCTGTAGAGTTTGCTTTGCAGTCACTCATCGTGTGCCATGCTCCAGTGACGTCATTCATCACCTGCCCTTCAACAAGGTTGTCTAATGATAGTGCTTTTATTGATATCCCTAATGGTCACAGGAGGGGATGTTAGGTGGCAGTTCTTCAAGAATTGGTTAAAAATAGCAACGGAGCTACAAGCTAGGCAGGAAGGCTGTAAGGGATCTTACAGAGAATTGCTAATCCACATCTGCAGTTTCATTTCTCAGCCTTTGGTGTCTGAAATGTTATTCCTTTCTCATGAGTTTATAAACAACTGTATAGTGAAAGATTTGATGTTCAGGTTGAGGAAGTCACGGGACGAGGGGAAAACTAAAATGCAGAAATGACTGTGTATTTTCTACTTTCTGCAAATTGTAAGAACATCCAGAATTAATTTTTCTGTTTCATTTTACCTTTCTCAGAAGTTGTGAGTGCTTCCAAGCTGGCTGGCATTTCCATTTTTATTTAGCATTTGTCCACTCTGCCATTCTTCATGTCTTCTTCGCATTTTAATAATGCTACCAGAGGAGGCTCTATAAAATGGAAAGCAACTAATGATCTTTCTTCATTAAGACAAAAGCATTAAAGGAACCTGAGCACAGAAAGTGAATGTGTTATTAAGGGATGACATTTCTGAGCAGAGAATAATGATCCTTGTGGCTGTGGCTTACTCTCAGCAGAGGAAAGCCGTAGTTTCCAATTCACTACAGCCATAATCCAAAATTTTGTGACCTCATGGATCACTGAACAAATGCATATTGCTGTTCATTGTCTTGTCCCTAAGGGGAAGGAATTGCTTTGTTTGCTCCTTGGCTTCCTCCACCCCTCCAGCAGCACCTGTGGTGGGTACAGAGCAGAGTACTGGGGAAAGGTGGACACCGGATGCATAGGCAGGTACACCTGTTCCAATGCTCAGTTCATATTGCAGCTGTTGGTTGGTGACTTTGTTTTATATGAATTTAAACATGTACTGGTGTCTTGGCTTGAGCTGGCAAAATGCCAACTGCCCAAGAACAGAGAAAAAGTGTTCCTCTCCCCCCACCCTCCCAACCAGCTGAGAGAAAAGGAAGGAGAGAGAGGGGAAAAAAACCTTCCAAACCAGGTTTATGCTGGAACTAACTACATATTTATACAGAAAAGAGAAAACTAAAAGAAAACTACAATATAACACACACTTACACAAGTTATACATATAACAAG
>JAOXXN010000175.1:14033996-14069742 GCA_026770055.1 Myrmophylax atrothorax | reverse complement strand
CAACATCATTGGTTAGAAGAAGTCAGCTGTCAGCTAGCCCAGCCCAGCTCAAGTCACCCGACAATTCCAGGCCTGGTGCAAACCTCAGAACCCAAATCCAGGCCTGCCAAGGTGAACCCACAACAACTGGTTTTCCTGTAGTGGTTTCATACAGGGATGTGCTGGGGTACCCTGGGCTGAGAGCAAAGGCCCAGATAACACCGTGAATGTAAATGCTCATGTTGTCTGAAAAGAACGGAGTGTTTTTCAAGAGCATGAGTGTGCCACAATGCAACACTGCTCCTGAGCCTGCCAGGGGTGAGGTGGAGGCAAACACCAGTCATTTCCCTCCCTGTACTGCTGGTCTGAAACTGTAAAACCTCAGATGGAAGATTTCAGCCTTTGCTTTCTGCTTCCTCCACGCTGCCCACAAGTGCCCGTGGGCATCAGGCTGGACGTTGTGGCTCTGAGCAAGCCCTGCCAGCTTACCAGTAGCACCTTGTGTCTTGTCCCGTGGGGCTGGGAGATTCAGGCCCAGGACCTCCCCACATCATCCCCTGCTTGGCTGCCTCAGTCCTGCCAAAAATAACATTTTAGCTGAAAAAAGCAGCGACGAGAGACATTTCCTCTACCCACTGCAGGATGAAAAACATCCTTCCATCCTTTTTATCCCCTGCATCATTATTTTTTAATTGCTAAGTGATTTCTTTTTCTTTGTATATATTTTCCTTCCGCTGCTCCTTTGTGCCAGGCGCCGGGCTGTTGGATTGCGATGTTACACAAGCCCCGCCACCGTCTGCCTCGGGGCGCTCACCGCAACCCAGATGTGTCACATGAAAGCAGAAGTTGGGCTTACGACACTCGGAAATGCTTTTGCCTACTTCTTAAAAAAAGCCTTCCCAGCTCCATCCTGATAGTAGGACTCAGAGCAATCCCCGTGCAGGGCTCTGAGCTGCTGAATGAAAAGGATTCTTGTTGCTGTTTTATGTTGCTTTTCCAATACATGTAAGTAATTAGGGAGTCAGCTGGAAACTACAGCGCTGGTAAGGCTGAAACATCACTGCACCCCACCCCAAACCCCAGTGCCAGTCACCAGGGCTTGATCAGTTACAAATTGCTCAGTCATCGATCTAAAAAGATTTCAGTCCAAATCCCTATCAGAATATTTGCAGGGCTTGATCCCTGTTTTCTCATACAAGAAAGAGCTCTAATTATGCAACTGAGTAGAGCAACCCATTCCTGTGTAAGAAGCAAACTAGAATTAATAGTGAGAGAATACCAGTAGTCCCAAGCTACTTGGCAATTCAGGCATTAGATACATAGTACAGTGAATAATTCAGGAAGAAATAATCCCTGAAGTTAATGCAAGAGCAAAAGAAATGTCAGAATACATTGCTACATGAGCAATAAGTCAGGCCCAAACATTTGAAATCAGTGGAAAGATACAGTGAATAGACTATAAGCAAATTTCTGTGTCAATTCTGATGGATGTCAGAAATATGTTTGTTAATGAGAACATTAGAGGAAAAATAAATCCAGCTTCAAAATACCTTCCCGTGATTAGCTCTTCATGCCACCTTACAATGCAACAAGTAGTGCTTCTGTTCAGTAAGTATTTGGCATAGCTAAAGTTACATACTACATTTAAGGAAATCATGTCATCACAGGCTCCAGTTCTGCGTCTACTGTAGGTTGTTTCTCATCCTAAATAATGACTTCTGATCCTGTTAATCTGTGAGTATAACAGTTAGATCATACCCTTAGGGCAGATCTCCTTAAAAGTAAGTAAAACCCAAAGAAGGTCCATCTTTATTATGTTGTAGGGGAATCTCTGCATGCACAACAAAAATTCCTGGTTTCAATGACAATTTGAGTCATATTCAGATCTGTTCACTGGTGACATATGCAGTGTGGATAAGAATGACTGGCAATTATTTCTTTCATGTAATTGGATTATCAGTAAATATATCCTTTCAGCTTCTTATTTCCTGATATCTTAATCAGTGGTGTCACTGCAAATTTGCATGCACAGAAACACTTTCTATTCTGTTCAGTTTCTTGAACAGAAAAAATTCCTTGAGCCACTCAAGCTGCCAGTAAACAGGAGATCTCTAATCGTGGCCTCCGATTTATTTCCCTGCAAAATTTAATTCCCAGTCTTATTGCTTCATCCGTTTCCTAAAAGTCAAGGCAAGGAGACCACAGCTGACAGGCAGAGAGAAAAGCTCTGAAGCCACCAGGCACAAAGGCGATGCACAGATTGTGCCTGTGGTCTGACATCCATCTTTCAGTCCATTATGAATTTCTTCTGCTTCACTTTGCTGCCAGGACCAGGGGACACAGAGCACATGACAAAAACAGATGAGAATTTCATTTCCACCAGGGTATGGGATACCAGGGCAACCCTACAGCCTTGTGATTTTAAAAAATGCTTTGGACAGAAGATACTATCCTCCTTCAAGCATTTCAGCTCTGACTTGGTGTTTGGCTACTCCAACAAGAGAAAGGAAAAACAACCAGTGTATGAAATGTGCCTATCAGTAGCACTGGTGTTCCTAGAAAAATTCTCAAGTAAATTGGCTGGAATCCTCTTAAATTCTGTAGTCCTGGCACACATTGTGACATGTCATGGCTGACCTGGCCCACAGGTGTGCAAGCTTCTTCAGAGCTTTGCCATTAATTTCCAGGTGAGAATGATAAAAAGCAAAGTAGGGTGAGTCCCACTCCCTCCCCACAGCCCTGACTCATGTTCTTGGCCCCCTCAGCCAGGATGGAAGGTGCTGCACAAAGAGCATGGCTCTTTACATGAAGCTTAGTCCTTTATTTAGCTATAGGCAAGAGATGCTCTGACCTGCCTGGGTGTTTCAGTGGGGTGTGGTGGTGGGTGATCCATGTGAGGCTCCTACGTGTGGCCAGGTCAGCCAGGCTCCACACAGTACAGCTCATCAGCCTTCCCTACACACGGTCTTTATTGCAGGTAATTTACTTCCCATTTTCAGAGTGCTGAGGGGGGCTGTGTGAACACTCATGGGGACCCAGCCAATTTGTCCCTGGCAGCAGCAGGCTGGTGCTGGCAGTCCCACTGGGACCAAAACTGGGAGAGATGACACAGGGCATGGTAGGATGCCTGTCAGCACTGCCATGGCAAGGGGGTCTCCAGCCACTGCACCATGTCTAGGACTCAGTCCAAGAACTCCAGGAACCAGAAAATCAGCCAGACATGATTGTGAAACATTATCTGACACTCCCTGGCAATAATTCAGTGGTGTTCTCTTCACTCTGTGCCATCAGCTCTCAAGGGCTCTCTTTTTACTCCTCAAAAAGCTAGAGAAATGTGTTTCATCATGTCACTGGGGAGTTCAGGGAAAAGTGGAGTATTAATTAGACTTCCCTGCAGTTTAGCCAATCACTGCTCCAGGCCTGGGATGGAAATACAGCAATTAATCTTTTCTCACTTGTTTTTTTTTCTTCCCATCCAAAGATAACCTTTTGTGCGTCCCTTGTTAGCAGGAGAATAATCTTGCACTCAGTTACAACCTTACCCTTATCTACAGGTTTACTGTGTACCCACCAGTGACTGCAGGGTCCATGTGACAAAACTAACCATGTGATTAGGCAGCTAAGGAAGGGTTGGGATTAAATATCAACTTTAATTCTGGTCTTATAAACAAAATTTTGTGAATGAAGGGAGAAGACACTTCCATTCAACTTTAAACCTGAGACAATTCATGACTCAGTGAAGTCTCAGTGGCTTTATTTATTGGTGTTTAAATCAGAATAGTGTTAACAAAAACCTTTGTCCCGAGATGTGTCCAAAATGAGTGAAGAGTCCAAATCATACAGTGAGACATTGGCTAACACATCTACTTAATCACCATTTCTGCAACTTTAGTCCTGCAGGAGGCTCTTTATGTCCATGTGGATTTTATGGGGGGTTTTGCATTCTTTGTTCCTATTTTCTCTGGGGACCTGCTGTTAGATGATCTTCTCCACATCAGCCATAAGGACTGTTGGCACTGACGTGCTCTGGGAAGAACTCATGGCTGTGCCAGAGATTTACATGTCTCCTTAATTTATGAAGGAGAGAGGGGCTCAGCTGGCCCATGCCAGTGCTGCTGTATGCCGGGGCTGTGATGGAGCTGCAGCCACATCCAAAGTTCAGCTGCCAGTTTATTTGTGCTGCCATGCTAATGCGTTGTCTTGACACCATCACAATATGCTTGTAATTACTTCTGTGGAAAAAGCAGAGTGGCTGATAATTCAAAGGAAGAATTATTTTATGTTTGGCACTTTCTGTCCATGCAATTTCCAGCTGCTCAGCAGATTAATATTTTGCATTTTAACCTTTACATCCATCTACAGATGCCATTGTATCCAAAGGAAAATGCTTTGAAAGAACTTGCAGACCTAAGCTGGGTGAAAGACTTCAAATAATGTAAAGGCCTTAAAGAACAAAGAGTTCATTATGTAGTTTCAAAACTATTCATTTATTTGTAACCAGGCCCCTAAAGAAAAATCTGTCAAAGTACACTCAAATATATCAATGCCTGAGTAGCCCTTATGGGGGATGGATTTTGTTTCCCTTTCAGTATTGCATCAGGAAAACAATATTGAGCAACACATAAATGCAAGAAGATTCCCAAGTACTCTCAGCAGATTGAAATTCGGAAATGGAAACTGATACTGAAAAAATGAGAAATATAATTATTGTAATGCATAATCCACATTTGATTTTACTTTTTGAGGCATTGTTTGTGTCTGGGATAAACAGCATATTTCAGCTATTTATTGACAATGTAAACATTTACACACTGGAAGCTTATGAATCAGGCTGTTTTTGTTGCCTTAACATCTGATTACTTCTAGGGGTGTTTTGTTCTAGGTATGAAGCAAAGCTGAGGTCAACACTAGCCTGCCTGTTCACCTGCCTAGTCCCAGCTTTCACTGTAACACACATTCCTTTAACAGGAAAAGGCCCAACTCACCCTACAGCCCTGAAGAATTGCTGTGATGTGTTTCCCTGGGTCCCTCATGCCTTTGTCCACATCAGCTTAGTGAGTTTGGGACCACACTTAGAGGTGTGTCAGGATTACTTCCCAAATATTTATTTAGTTTAGTACAATTTTGTGCTAAACACACAAAAGAACAGGTCAGAACCTGCTTACTGCCATGAATTTCTGAAAGCATCTGGTATGGCAAAATGCCAGAACTTGGATACAGGTAACAGATGCTGAGTCGAGCTACAGCATTCAGAATTTGGGACACACCTGCAGCTGAGGTAGCTCAGGCAGTTGCCTTGGTGGCCCCACGCTCCCCAAGGAGCACAATTCCAAAAGTTCCCAGCTCTAGAGACAGCACAGATTGGGCTCTAATTGTTCATAATTTATTTTTAATTTTGCTACTGCAAGAAGCCATTAGTTGTTCATTAGGTAACCCAATTTCTTTGCAATTCTGTCACTGCTCTGGATTAATATTTATTGTTATTGCTGTGTTTATTATCATTTGAATGGTTACTGATACTGCTGTGCTTATTTTGTATATGATGAACTTCAGTATATTAGCTTCTGGGGTAGGACTAGGCAAGGTCTAGAAAGAAATTACTGTGAGCTGCAGGTTTTTCAAATGCTGTACATTCTTTGCTGTGCCTTTGAGGGTCTCAGTGTGGAGCTGAGAAAGTCCTGCCCTAAGAACAGCTTGTGGCAGCCAGGACAGGGCCATGAGGACACACCAGAAGGGATGATGCAACCTCTGCCCAAGGTGTAGAGGGCAAAGTACCCCACTTTGCATAGATGCTGAGCACCAGGGTGACTAAAGGGCATCCTCAGATGCTCCCTGAGATCAGGCTCCTTTGAGAGATTTCACCAGCATCTCGGCAGTTCAGCAGCTGAAATGCAGCATGGAGATGTCCATCCACACCTGCCGTTTGACAGCTATTCCCACCTGCTCCTGGACAACTGAACTACAGTACATCACACCCAGATTGCTGATCAATTAGCTCCCCATAATTGATTCTTGGCTCTTCCCCTTAGTGCTGTTTCAGCCAAACGTGCCACTGAGCCCAAGATGCTGAACTAAATGAAGTCTGGCTGCTGACACTGCACCGCGTGGCAGCTTGGCCACCACAGCTGGGAACTGACCCCGCTGAATGGACTTCTACATCCTTCTTACTTTTACTTACTCAGCAGGAGCAATGGTTATCAGTCTCAGCTCATCTGTGCATTCCTCAGTGTCTGCAGCCACAGCTCAGAACCATTTCTGAGCATCCCAGCTGACGGTGACTTCCAGCTCAAGCACGTTCTGTGCCTGAGACAGAACCAGGGACCAGGGATCACCTTACCATGGGGGTGAGCAGTCATGGGTGCCTCAGACTCTGTGTCTGGAGACAACTCACAGGGTGCCCAGGAAGAGTGGTGGAGACCAGGTTTAGGAAACAGTGTTTAACATGTTTGTTTATGTCTTAAGCTACAAGGTCACTCACTTGCATGTGTTTTTTTCTGTATCTAGAGTTAGTTTCAATTATGGGATCACATTCTGAGCTTGAAATTTGCCAGATTTTCCCTATAAAAAGAAACATCCTCTTAGAATCCTCCACTGTGGATCCTGAATTTCTTGCGATGGCTGTTGATACGACCTAACTCACAGCATATTAAGCTGTGAGCCCATCAGGCCACTATCTCATTTAAGCACCACTTTTGTTAGTCCTGTCTAAGGCTTACCTTGACTGGTTTGGACCTTTTCTTACAGTACAAAAAATACCAACAATAGAGAAACCACAGAAAAATATTAAGAAAAAAAGAAAGAAAAAAGAGAGAGGAAGCCAATTCCTCAAGGAGATAGTAAGTTCATAACAGCAACTTTCTGCCTTAATGATTTCCTACTGCGGAAGACTTGTATCTTTTGATACATCCTAATGTCTAGTATCAAGGCAACACCCTAAAGACTATTCCTTATTACCTCATATATCTGTATCTTACAAAAATTTAGAAATATGTGTATTTTTAATTGTCCTACAGGAAAATGTGACAGGGAGATATTTTTTTTAAATGCTCAGTCCTCTTTTCAACCCATCAATACCAAGGAAATTCCTGTTTGCAAGAGGAAAGGATGAAATCACTCCTTGGTCTTAAATTGCAAAACCTGCTTTTGATTTTCTAGTCTTCACTGCCATAAATCATCTTGACAGTGTCACTCAAACTCATTGAAAGACAGGTCAAGCAAAACATATTAACCAGCAAATTAGATTTCCTTATGGGGTGACTGACAGCACCGAGCTCTGCCATTTGTCCTCCTTTTACCCTCTTCCTTACCACATGGCCAGAGCTTGGTTTTGTGCTCTTTGCTGGATTATTTGGATGGCCTAGGTCTATCACACAGGTGGGCTTTTATTTTTACTTTTTCCTACCATTAGGTATTAGGAGAAAAAATGCTTAAAAAATCTTCAGGTCAGAACATGAGGTGTGAGTTCTTAACCTCATAGCACAGTCAAAATGTTCTGTTTTCCTTGGCTTTATGACTAAACCAAGAAAATCCTCCAGCATTCAGATACTGGTCTGTCTCATTCCCAGTATGAACAACCTCTTTAGAGAGTTTATGGATTTCCATGAGCTGTGAGTTTCCCAGGAGGCTTCACATTTTTCTATACCTTTCACAAAAGCTGCAATAAGAAAATTTTGAAGAACAAATGCCCAGCCCACGTAATTATGAGACCAAGTGACCTGGATGTCCCCAACCCTGGCTGCATGCCCTGAGAGTGACACTGGAGAAGGTGACACAGGTCTCCACAACAGGGTATTTCTTGAACACCTTTCTGGCAGCAAAATAAGGACAAGGTGGATGAGCACATGGCTGGGCTTTGGCAGCATCCTTGTGCCTTCCAAAGAGCCCAATGCCTTATCCACACTCCTACTCCAGACTGCAGCTTTTGGCCCATTGCAGACTCAGGCACATGCTGGCCAGGCTGGTTTTCCATGGCTTATGCCCAGACACGTGTGTGCCATTTGTACCATATTTGTATCTTCTCCATCATCAATACAAGGAAGAAAAAACAGATCTGTCAGTTAATTTCAGAGTAGAAAACATTTTGTTCTAGCACCTCTCCTTCCTTAAAGCAATCAGAATAGGTATATTATTTTTATTCAGTGCTTGAGGTTACAAGACAAATTAAAACAACAGCCTGTTCCAAATGAGATTGCAATATATGAATTGGGTTTATTTAATTTTATTTCTGTGACTGGGATATTAAACTGAATTGACTAGTCACATATTTCACACAGCAGTGAATTATTTACAGGAAAGTTTAAACTGCAATTAATTTAGCCTTCTGCAACCCCCCAGACTGTTGTTTTGATGGACCACAACTCAGGATCTGGAGAGTTGTCCAGAGACCCAGCTTTGGGTTTTCTGGGCTGGATGTCTGCACCATTCAGCACTCAAAGGTCCAGGGCCAATGCAGGTACCAGCAGTTGATGCAAAGCTGATGTGAGATATTCTCAAAGGCAAAGGAGTTAGTTTGGCTGAATAAAAACTCCCAAAGAGTATCTTGTGTATCAACATGTTCTCAGTACTTTCAGAAGTAATGAGAACTGGGGTTAAAGTAGCAGATGCTCAGCTCTGCTGAAAATTAAAGAGATTTTATCCTCCACCCAGACAGTCCAGTACAAAACAACTCCTTGCTGTAGCAGAGACAGATTTCAGTCTTTTTAGAGAAGGCCAAACCCCTTCTGCTCCGTGCCTGATACATCCCACTCCAGCTTTCCCTGCACCGTCAGCATTGCTAGACCCTCCGGTTCTGTTGTGTACATAGGAAAGTGAAAAATCAAGCAGTCAATTTTTGCAGCTCCAATTTTAGCAGTATTTTCACAGCTACTATTGTGCCAGAGCTCCACATGACACAAAGAAATCTAGTAGGTCAGCAGCTTGAAAATAAAGTCTAATTTTATATTTAGGCAAGTTATATAAGCATTTGCTAATTAAGAAAAGTGTTTGCCTATCTTTCTCCCAAAAGAGAAAAACACACACAGTACTTGAAAGGTCCCTCAAAGTTAAAGCCAGAATTGCTCAGAATTGCCCTTTCTATAGAAGATTTCTAAGAAATTTTCACAGGCCACATCAATATTTAAAAATAAAATCAAGTGTTATGTTTGAAAACATAGTGAGAAATGTGTTGGGTTTTAAGTAGCACAAGATGATAATGTTAGCACCTCCGCTAGCAAAATCTCTGAAGCACTTGAAAGGACCCAATTAAATTAACAGGAACTTTTTGTTTTCTACATTTCGTGCTGTAAAAGCAATTTGACTGTCCTTGGCTGGTGATTTCAATGGAGCTGAACCAGTAACCAATTTGCCAGCTAGAAAGGGGCAGTAAACATTTTAAAAAGCCTTTGGTTTTAACTCTACATGAATAATTAGTGGAATTGCCTTTGGAGAATGTGCTAAATTCTGTGATGCATCTGCAGTCAATGGGGGAAAATACTGCTCACGACAGTGAGATATCTGCTTCTGGCTGGAGGGTGGAGCGCCAGACTTCACATTACTCAGCATGGAAGGACTAGAAAAGTGCAATTGAGAAATCTCCTTTTTCTTCGTGAGAGATGAACCCAAGCAGAGAGAGGGGAATGATCATGAGGTGGCTGAGCAGAGTAAGCAGGGGGCTGCATTTTTGTACACAGTGGTTGTGTGGATGCTGTGGCAAACAGCAGCTGTCATTACAGTTAGTAATAAAGGTGAATTTATAAAGAACCAGCTGTTAGTTCATGAATAATTCATCAATCAATTTTACATCAGAGTTTAACAACTCAAAAACTCTTTAAAATCACAGTTTTACCTATATTGCAGCCTATTGATGGGCTTTAATAACCATCGATATCACACAATCCCTGCCTGGCTGTGCTTTCAGCTATAGGATTTAGCTTTGAGCTACAGGGTGAGTAACATGCCCACTGAGCCAGCTTTCATCTGATATTAGTATCTTCCTTAACTGGAGGACTTCATTAGCTGCCTGCTCATCACAAAATATTGGCAGAGGTTGCTGAAAGTTTCCCTCTGCAACGGCACTGTGAAGCAGGACAGGTTGTCTTTCTAGTTCAGTAATTTTGTTGCTTGCAGGCTTGGCTGAGTGTAAACATCACTCTCCTTCCTTTGCACCACTGCTACATCAGGGACTTTCAAACACTTGCACCACTCCTGACAAATCTGGCCACCTTCACTTTCTGTCTTTCCTCAAGGTTTCTGGGTTCATTTAATTAATCATCTTTGTTCCAGTTTGTTCTATTTGATAATTAAGTCCGTTTATTCTAACCAGCTTTCTTCAAACACAGAGAATTCATATGCATGAAGGAGAGCCCTCAGTACTGAGGAAAGGAAGCTGCTGAATGTTTTGACCATGTTGCCAGCAATGAAAGATGTAGTTTTTGATTGACCTGCAGGTACCATTTAGGAATCATTAATAGAAGAAAAACTGTTAAAACAATGAACAAAATTTTTTTCCAGACCCTCATTTCAACCAATTCAAATCTTTTGTTTATGTGACTTTACTAGAAGTAACTGACATTATTTTTATACCTTCACCTTCTTCAGAGAAAAACTGCTTTTGCCAGAACATTCTGAATTTTCTCATCCCTCCAGTCTGCTTGGCCTTTCCTCCGCCAAGAGATCCTCAGTCTGTGCCACCTCATGTCTGTGGGGCTGATTTCCCCTCCCAGAGTTCAGTGGTCATGAACTTGTCTCCCTTCATCTGAAGATGAAATTTTCACAACAAACTACTCATAATAAACCTCAGTATCTGAAAGGATATGACTGATAACTCTCTCCTGTTGCTCTGTTGTCACTATCAGAGTATAACAACAATTTTATGGGGATCCATCATTAATGCAAACCTTTCTGTATTTTGGTGGCTGAAATAAGGTTTAAAATGAGTCTGAGCTATAGCTAATCTTCTCCTGAGGTCTCCAGATCTACTGCAGCATTCCTCATTGAAATGCAACCTGCATCCATCACTCAATTTCCTAACCAGATGAAGCATGATGGTTTCTGGCCTGCCAGGCTCTGGAGCTCTCATTGCAAAAGCAACCTGGGTATTAAAAAAAGACAAATACGTCTGAGATCCTTGCCAGTCTAATACATTCTTACTAGAACTAATAGAACATACACAGTTTAATAGATGAAGACTTACCCATTCTCTGAAAAATATCTTGGTGGGAGTGATGATGAAACTATTCACATTCTCCCATTTTTTGCTTAGCATTATTTGTGTAGCTGTGAATCACCTCCAATGCCAAACAGGGGAAAGACAGAATGGCTCCAGCAGGCAAAGACTTTATCTGAATTTGTAAAGGTTCTCTGTGGATTACGGTCTTCTGGGAAGTATTTGTACCTCTGTCATTTTTACCAATGCTGAACACACAGAAAAGATGAGCAGTAACAGGCATCACATTGAGTCTCTTAAAATGAACTTCAGTCTGTGGTTCCCCTAGATGACAATTTATGAAGAAGACCTCTGATTTACAACGGGCAGTTCCATCCTTGCAAAAGTGGAGAATTAATAACATTCAGATAAACTGCACAGATTTAAACCCATGGTGATACAAATCAGTGGACAGGGCTGCAGATCCTGAAGATGCTCTGTCTGTTCTGCACTTAGGAGGGGGAGACCTGGAGAGAAGAAACAGGTCAGACAGCTTCAAGCTAGCAGCCACAGCTAAATCTGTCAGGGTTTGTGAATCAGAGCAGGTTCATGACCTAAACCCTACAGGAGTACCACCAACAGCTGGGATGTGGCAAGTGAGTCTGTATTCCTTTTCCCTTGCCATGGGCAGCCTGGCAGATCAGCACAGTTAGGACTGAAGATGTGATACCAGCCTGTGATGGGGAGATGAAGCAGGTTAGGAAGTAACTTGAATATGCTCTTCTGCAAATCATCACTCTTTTAAAAGTTTTTTATTTAATTATTTACATTTATCTCCTTTCTTCCACCCCTTCTTACTTTTTCTATTCTTAAAGTTGTTCTTCATTAAATAGATATAAAATCCTGCTCTTCATAAAAGCCTTAACATCTGTTCATACAAATTGTATTATTTTTTCAACCCTGAAGATGGAAAGTTCACATTGCACACTTTGTTGTGCTTTATAATGCCAAGCTGGCTTGATGAATCTCTGTGCCATGGAGTAAAACTGAAATCAAACCAGACTGCACTCAGGAAATCAAACCTTGTGGAAAGATCGTTGTATGGCAAGAGTTAAGTAAATTACTAGCATAGTTTGTGTTTTTTCTATAAAGCAGATCACTGCCAGGATCCCCATGTACACACACAACAGCAGTGCAGTGCCAGCCTAATGACACAGCAGGGATGTGTTTGAACTGGGTGTTAATCAGGGAGCAGGGTCCAATCCTGCCTTGCTGGGCTTCAGCAGGGGTGGGGACACAGGACACACTGTGCTCGGTGCTGCTGTGCTGGGTGCTCACTACAGACAGGATGTGGGTAGAGGAACAAGTTCTTTGCTACCCCCCAGCTGTGCACAGAGAGGTTTGGCTTCACGAGGAGGTGGGAGAAGAGGGTCTGTGCTCCCAGCTGGGCTCGGCCCAGCTCCCAGCACTCCACAAACCTCCTGGGTGGTCCATCACCCACTCAGGCCTGACCCTTCAGACTTTCAGAGCAGGGTCTTCTGGTCACTGCTGGACACAAGATGGGGAGTGTGTCCAGACACTGTGAGGATGGGTGTCTCTTGCTGAGCGCTGGTCACCTGCCCAGTGGGAGCATGTGGGAGGGAATGAACAGGGAAAATGACAACTGCAGCATTTTTACTCTTCCTAGGGACTTCTGGGATCCACCTCTGCCATCCTCATTCCAGCAGAGCTTCTCCACCCAAGCAAGGCTAGGAAAACCCCAAGGAGCTACATTCGCTGGAGACTGGAAAATACACTTTTTAGAAAAAAGAAGGTTCATTGCCATATTTCAGTTTGTGATGGAAGATGGTGGCAGCATTTCTCAATGATTAACGTGCCTTCTTGCACATTCCATTGATGAGCAGAAAGACCAAGTCTATCATGTAAGAACTGCTTTAAATTCACAAAATCAAATTGTTTGATGTTTGTGTTTGGAGAGACAGAGTGCTAAGTACTTTATTTCAATAAGGAAGAGAAGGTTACATTCAGGTATTTAAATGATAAAAATATTTTATTATACTATATGATGAAATTTTGATTTAAAGTGTTCTTGCTTCACCATCTCATCACTTCTTTTACCACTTTTGTAATTCAAGCTTGTGTCTCATATTCCTTTGGGAAATGTTGGAGTTTTTTTAAAAAAACAAACAAGGAAAACTCTTTAATAAGCGTTCTGCCTCTACTTTGACTCTTACCTGTAACTGATATAAACAGAGATATAATTAGACATTAAAAAGTCAACACATTAAGCTTATTAATTATGATTTGCCTATTGAGTTAATGTCCTCGTAAATTATTCTGCAGGAGATGTGATTGCCTTTTCCAGACATAATTGCATTGTCTATCCTATAGAGGCTTTCCACTGATTTCTGTGAAGCTGAAGGTACTGGTTAATTGTAATAACAACCCATGCACAAAGTAGGCACTTGCATCGTCTTTTCTTGCTCACAACTTTCCTATCTGCAGGCAATTTACAAAACCCCACAAACTGCACATTTACATCTCAGGCATATTTTTCTTCCTAAAAGACCACTTAGCTGCAAATGTTTTAAAACCAGGTATGTAGGCTTATGTATCAGAGTCCTTAACCAATACCCTTTGTATCTCACGTTTTTAGGTGCAGTGTCTTGGCTCCGATGTTTTCATAATTCAGGGCATAGGTTGGATAAGTCACATCACAGCTACCTGTAGCTGTCTAAAAGCAGCACTACTGAATGTTAAGCTATTTCCTAATGCCACAGGAAATAAACAGGCCTGATTATCCTCTTTCAGAGAACAGCAATATTCCCTGGGAGCATACACACAACATCCATCAGTGAAGACTACTAATTAACAGGGCACATATTGCTGCTATCTGATATTGCACAGAATTTTGCAATGAGTGATTAACTTTAAATAGCTTGATAATCAAGAGCAAATTATCAGGGAGTGGGGCTGTGCTGTTGGATCAGGTAACCTTTCTTTCCAGGGCATTAGAGATAAGTGTCCCAGTGGTCTTCTCTTGACCACGCTTGTGCTTACGGAAGGCTGGGTGAAGGAGCAGGGTAAGGAGACAGGTGTGGGGAAACCATCCCTTATGGCTGCTCCTTTGGTGTTCTCCATCTCTCTGCTGGGCTGCAGGAGCTGCACCCCTGTCATGGCTCATACAAAAGGGGGCTCCTTTGTCAAGCATCCAAGGTACTCGTCGTTTCAGCTCTTGAGAGGTGGATTTAGTTTGCTCCTGAAGACCAGCAGTTGTCAGGTATGTGCCCCACCAGGGTCTGGGGCCATGCTGAGTCTGATGGCGGGACTCCTGGCACTGCTCAGTGGGAGGCTCTGCTCCAACCCAGTTACTATTTCTACACAGGAATTCACATACAGTCAGATTGTTCCTGCTACTTATAGAGAGTTCATTGGCTTTAATCCAGCTTTTTTGATGTCTTTGGTGGGTCTTTGAATGCCTCACGGGGAAGGAAATTCCCACCTGTGCCTTGCTGAATTGGATGGTGCAGGCAGATTCAGGTGAATGCTTTCCCATGATTAAGGCTCCATCTCACAGACAGAGCATGACGATAGCCCATGGCATTGATCTAGGGGAGTGGAAGGGCTGTAGTAAGATCTGTTACCATTTGAGGTTCCCTCTGTATTCTCTACTAAGCTTTTTGTTTCTCTTTTCTTCTCTTCAGAATACATAGTTTAGAAATGAGAAACTCTAGAAAATGTCTCATTTAAATTCTCTTTATTTCACCTTTTCCCCTCCTCATTTCCAAGATTGTGTAGGTTTGCTGAACCCTTCGCTCCTTCCAGCTGATCCCTTCTGCCTCCACAGTGCTATCTTAGCAGGAAAATCCTCCTCCTCACATCCTCCTCCTCTTTTCTTGCAATATTCAGAAACCACAGTCGTGGGCAGGACTCATTGTGCTGAGGTTCGTGGGCATTTTCTCTGGTGTGAGTTATTTCTGAAACTAATTAAGTTATCAGCTCTTTGTGACAGGATTTGTTAGGTGCCTGCTTAAAGAAAACAAACAGAAAAAGCTTTGAACCTTTAGAAAGAAGTCACATTGGGGCTCAAGCCCAGGTAACTCCCCTACTGCAGTTTGGAACCTCCTCACCTTTCCCCCGTCCCTGTGGCTCAGCTCTTCTTTGGCACCTGCCTGCTCTCAAATTGCTGTGCAAGACGTGCAAATGTTATTTTCCCTTCTGCTGTCAGCTCTTTTCTCCACATCATTTACTACTTCAAATAACGCTTTGAAAAAGGAACTCTGATGTCTGCTTTCAGATGAAAAATGACAATCCCTGGGTAACCTGTTCAAGCACATTGACAGGGAGGCTGTAATTTCAGGATGGCATCTTTCCCTCTGCACTCATGAGATTTATTGCAGATGAATGGAACAATTGAGAAGTAATTTCTTAGTCATAAGTTTCAACAGATACACAAGGAAATGCCCTGATAGTCTATTGAGGAGCTACATTAGATGTTATTTGTGTGAGTGCTGCCATAGCAGAGTATCTCCCTTCATCCTGGCATGAAAAGATATCTTCGCAAGTGTGTTTTTCCAGGAAATCTCAAAGGGTTGTTTTATTTGGTTTTGGTTTTGTAAGATCTCATATTTCACTTCTTTAAGTTAAACTACTGTGTTCAAACCCCCTTTTTTCAGGCTGTGTGTATCTACGTGCCTTTAGATTTGACTACAGACACTCCTGTGCAAAAGAAGGAATGTCATTCCTCTGTCTTCCTGCAGCAGGGCATTCAGGGGAAACCAGAGAACTAGAAATAAAGCCTAAAGGTGGAATGATGCCAGAAGAGGTGGGAAGCTGTTGTGAGCATGTGGGCACCCATGAGGGCTGTTGTGCAGCCTCTCCAACCAGCAGGACATGTGCTGCCATCTTTCAATTCAACCTTTCCCTAACTTTTCACCTGGGCCTAAGTTCTTTCAAATACACCAAAAGAAGCTTTTGACAAAGAAATTGTGCCAAAAGAGCGTGCAGGTTATTTTGCTGTTTAAAAATATAGATTGTCTCTTAAGAGGCCATGATCAGACAGTTGATTTTGTTGAAGAGCTGATTGTCATAGAGATAAAGCTCTGTGGCACACAGGACGCAATGGAAGTGCTGGCAGCCTGTGCCATTTGTGCCAGAGTTACGATAAACACTGAAAACCATTTCCAG
Organism: Myrmophylax atrothorax; assembly: GCA_026770055.1. Taxonomy (NCBI): domain Eukaryota; kingdom Metazoa; phylum Chordata; class Aves; order Passeriformes; family Thamnophilidae; genus Myrmophylax; species Myrmophylax atrothorax. Next base: position 14,053,454 of record JAOXXN010000175.1, on the reverse strand, counting down.
TTATTTTAATTTACTTTTTCTCTGCATCCCTGAACTCTGATCACTTGCAAATTGAAGTGCTCTTAAAAACTTTAAGTACTCCATTAATTTTAAATTGCTCTAAACTCTGCAAGCCCAGAAACCCAAAGAGCACTCTTGAAAATCTGAAGTACTACAATTACTTTGAATCACTGCAAAAATGTGGGTTCAAATTCCATTTTATGTGTTTATTTTTTTCACGTTCGTATTTTCCTTTGCCGTGCAACAAACAGAGCAGAGACATAACATCTTCAGCCCACTAGGAAAAAAAACCCATCACTCTAAGAACAAATCTTCATCCAAATTGTTAAAATAAAGAAGGAGCAATTTTGAGAATATTTAATAATGCCCAAGGATTGCCAGATCAGGGGAGAAGCTGAGCTCAAAGATTCAAGTGACAGATTATGTGTCCAGCTCATGCAGTCCTCACCACCTGCTCAGCAGCAGAAAGCAGCAGCACTGCCCTCCCCATGGGACATGGCACTGCAGGAAGACCCCAGATCCTGCTCTCCTCTCAGTCCAGGAGCTGAGACTCCTCACCTCACTTGGCTTCCAGACTATGGAAGCTAAAGTGGCTCTTGTTCATGTGCAAGCATTAGAAAGCTTTCCACAAGAAAGAAGATCAGCATTAAAAGCAGAAGTCAGTTTGAGGTAAGTACCTCAAGAGATTGGCCAGTGCGCTGGGCTGGCTGCTGGGCTGGCTTGGAAACTTGTATATTCCTTACTACTTATGGGTCAGACCACCCCTTCTGTGAGAGCTGGGACTTCATCCAAAACTCTCTGCTGTGCACATCAGGCCCCTGGGCTGGACTGGTGCAGCACTGCCCTGTGCTCTCCCCCATCTCAGGAGAGCCACGTGCTTCCCCACAAACTCCTGCTCCTTTAGCGTGGCAAGAGCAGCATTTGGGAGGATCCTGCAGACAAGCCACTTTCAGCTAATATCTAATCAAAAGGAAATACCCTTTTGGCAAGGCGTGGGAAGAGCAGCACGGCACTGCCTTCACTGGGGACAAGTCACACTGTGATCTTCAGCTGCTGGCGGAGACTTAGGGATGACTAATATGTAATAAAACAGCACAACAGGTCTGGCCCCCTGGTAAAGCCTTTGATTTCACTGGCAGACGCTGACAGACGGAACTAAGAAATGCTTCCCATGCTCAGATAAAGCCGTCTGAATACCATCACAAATAGAAACTTTAAACAGACCTGTACTTGGAAATAGGATGTGAAATAATAGCTATGCTAGAAAGCTTTTGGAGATCTCTGTTAAATAATTTGTTTCACATTTGTTTTCTCAGAATTTTTTAAAGTAATATTTATCACAAAATAAATAATTCAGCATATTTAAAAATATTAATAAAATATCTGATGATTACTTCCAAGAAAAAGTGTCAAATATTCAGCTTTTACTCCTTTCTGAAGTAACTTTCCATTGCAGGATTGTGGCCTTCAATGTGACTGAACAATGCAATGCTTTCATCTTCAGTGAAAATAATCATCATATGTTTGCAACCCTCCTTGTCATTGGTAAATCTGCTGTTTAAAAGTCCCCTGCTTTTAGGTTCTAATCTCTCTGTTAAGTTCAGTCGGGAGGGAAATAAATAATTAATAAATTGTAAGACAATTTTTCATCTCTGTGGAAAGATTTTCCCTTCAGGAGTTCAGCATCCTTGGTTGCCTTTGGCATAGCCCAATTCCTTAAAAACATGACTTTGAACCTGTGTGTCCTGCAGTGTCCCCACGACTGTGACCAGCAAAGGATGTGGCATCAGAGGACTCTCTGGGGAACCTTTCATGGAATGACAGGAACCTACCAAAATACCTTGTGGCCAGGGGGTTGGTTTGGAGGGACTAGTGGCAGTCCCAGCTGGCTCTGGGCTGCAGAGGTGCGTTCCATGGGGACACTGTCCTGGCTCCCCATCCCCACCAGTGCCTCGCTGTGCAGGGGACACAGCACAACCCCAGCAAGGTAAAAGCATCGGCAGCTGGGTCGTTGCGATGTCTTTCATCACTGCTCCCTACTTATTAGTACTATATGATCAGTCAGCCCACAAGTGATTAAAAATGGCTCTAACGGCTGTTCTGCTGCACCCTCCCCCTGGCAGATGTACCTGCTCAGATCTGCTTTTGGTGATAACCATGCTTTGTTTCAAGACAGGGAGCACGTCACCTCTGCACAGATCTCATCTCCTCACTGTCCAGCTCCTTGCTGAGAGTTGCTTGGAGGAAAATATGTCCTAAAGCACTTTAGCCATAGTCACCTCCAAGAAAGAAAAATAACTAAATATTCATCATTACAGTATGAAAGTCAAATGACTAAAAATTCATTACATGTGGCAGCTATTAAATAATGTGTACTGAGGTGCTTGAGTAGTCGATCATGGAAGAGATGAAACTGTTCTATGAAGCAGAGGTGAAGGGGAAAGACAGAAGAATCTGCATACACCAAACTGAGCCCTCCCCAAGAAAAGACATACTGGTTTTGTTGCACTGAAGTAACTGCTAAAAAAGAAAACCATTGGACTTGATTTTGGAATAAAATAGATGTCTTGGTTCAACAGATAGAACCCTGATAGTAGTGGATGTAGACTCCAGCTGTGCCACTGCTCTAATAAAAGATCCTGTTTTCCAGTGCAAATCCTACTGAAAACATTTCCACTGTGAGCAAATCCACCTCAGCACTTAGGAGCGTGCTGCTGTGGCCAGCAGCCTCCCACTGCACAGTGTTTCAGAAACAATTGTCTCAGCCCCCCCTGTATTAGCCCTTTAGCCATTTCATACCTAGTTGCCCATCCTCAGGCCCAGGTCTCTCTCTCAGAAGCTGAACCCCTTGGCATAGTTCCACCATGTCCTCATTCTTGCCAAGCTCAACTGCCACAATCTCTTTCAGCACTGACCTTACCTATAACTGAAAGAAAATGTGCACGGTTTCATCATGTCCAGCTAAGCAGGACATTTCTTTCCACTGCTCGCTGCCCCAGCACGGGTCAGTGGTCAGCCAGATCTAATGGGATTTTGTGTAGTTTTTTCCAGGTAAGCAGCAGAACATTGCCTGCCTCGAGACCAAGGAGCAATTTCTGTGAAGATTCCACTTGAAACATACCCACATCTGCTGGTCTTAGAGAGGTAATTCTTTAGCTCATTTTTAATTCACTTTGTGTGCTGTGCTGATTTTGCACTGTACTGGCTTCTTGAACGTTACATTGTGGAATACCAAGTCAAATATTTTACAGAACCTTAAATCAACACTATTTCCTTTATTAAGCAAAATTTTAATCTCATTATAAAAAAAATCCAGTTAGTTATAGAAGATCTATTCCTGTTGATGGGCATTAATGATGACATCCATTCTTATTGTTTAATTTCTGCATTTTTCTCATTGTCTGGGATCCATTAGCTCTCCAGGATCAAAACTCAGCAGGCCTATCAATATCCAAACCATTCAACTTCCCCTTAAACAGTAACTTTTTTCTCCTGTTGTAATTTTGCCAGTACTCCATGATCTCTGCAAAAACAGCATTAGCCAGAAAAAGCAGTCAGTTCTCTTCAAAAAACTTCTGTGCAAATTATTTGCACTGCTGATTTGAAGATGCTGAGCTGTGGCAACTATTGCTTGCTACCCCCTGAACTTGTGCTATTATGCAAATTGTTGGATTATCATCATCTGGTGGGAATGCATCATTTGTGGTTGTTTTTCTCCCTAGGTTCAGAACAGGAATATTTGTTCATTAAAAACATTTGCCTTTCTGCATAATTATTGTCATTTCTATAATTTCAATTTGGTAATAGTCCAAAGGCATTGTTTGGTTTCTCTTCATCCGTAGTATGTTTTAAATACTTTTCCTTACCACTTTTTTCTCTGTAGCTGCTGCCTGCCTCTTGTATTCTTTTCCTTCCCTCATCTAATTTATCCAATTTCTGATTTCCAAATTACACTAATGGCAACTTTCCCTTTTTCTGTTTGTTTTCCATTTGGATACAAACATTTCATTGTTTTTCTGTTCAATTTCTGTAACCATATCAGGAATTCTTTGCCAGTGGAGGGACTGGGGCTTTCAGTGACTTTGTCTGCAGTAGCTTACAAAGGTATTTGTATTCATTCTGAGTTCTGTTTCACAATGGTGCATAATTGTTTTGCATTGGGAAACTGACTTTTTCGAAGTACGAAATGGATGTGTGACTAACAGAGTTTTTACAGCTTTCCATGGGTTATGATCAACAGTTGATCCTGGGCCCCTCAAGGAGTGGCTATGTCTCTGTCCTGGAGTTAATTCCTCTTTACTGAGAGCAAATAATGTCTTGTTGGATCCCATTTATTTTTGCATTAGCTGAAATAAACTCTAAAGCTTCAGGGGGTGCTGACACGTGCACAGAAATGATTGAGTTCAGCCAGGCCTCCCTAGGCACTTTCTCAATTCCACCTCCAGCAGAGGAGCACCCTGAGCTGCACACATTTGCTGGGCTGGGACAATAAGTGCACTCACATGAACAGCAGCTTATTGCACAAAAGAAGGCGCCCCAAAATTTCGAAGTTTCTCATTGCTGGAATAATTGGGCCAGGATTGTCTGATTCCACCTTTTCTGCATGGCGTTAATTTGTTGATTGGTGAGAATTTTCTGCTGGACAGCAGCATGTTTTCTCAGTTACTTTGTTTCTGCCTTTAGGCAACAGACCAAAATTATCAGAGGCCATCCTAGGGCCATTTTTAAGGATATGAGTCTGGCCCAGCTGCTGTTGTCAGAGCCATGCAGTGTTCTCAGTGGCAGGATCTTGAAAGAATTAGAAAGGTTGACAGGAAACACTTGATGCAAGTGATGACATTGTGTTCTATTCCTTCAGGAAGTGTTCACCTCCATGGTGGCTCCTCTAAATAATTACTGAGATAAGCAAGGAGAGCTGGTAGCCCATACAGTGCTTGGATGGGTGTCCTGGGGCTGCTGCCTTCCCTGGGTTCCTTAGGCTTGCAGGTTTGTGCTAGAAATTTGCAGTTCAAATGACGTAGAAAGTAGTGCCACATGAACAAACGTAGGCTCCCAGCTGGCCTAATCTATCCAGTTATCCATCAGATAAAGCTCTTATCAGATAAAACACAATTACTTCATAAATGTCAACTCTGATTGATCACATCAAAATTACTATAGGAAGTCACCTATTTACTTAAGAAAAAAAACCCCAAACAACAGAATCTGTGTTAAACTTTAATGTTAAATACAGAAAAAAAATTCTATTAGGGCAAAGCTTTGCCAGCATCTTCCTCGTCTTGTACAACAGTCCATGCGTTTCCCAACCACTGAGCTTCTCAGAAATGCTGCTTTTCTCTGTTTACTTCAAAACCTCTCATATAGCTGACCACAGCTTGCTCTCAGCCAGCAGCGTGCTCCCTGCAGTGACCCACTGCCAGGTGACAGGATGCTCACAGAACCGTAGGGCAGGGAAGAAGCCACATTTCCAAAGCACATGGCACTCTGTGCAACTGCAGTGTCAAGGTCCTTCCCAACAGGATCTTATGGGAAGACATTTGCTAGACATTTGCATTCTCAAGATGATATCAGGGTCTAAATTTTTCTTCTCTACAGAGAAGAAACTGAACAGCATCTCCAGGAGCCCACTCACAACGATGACCTCTACATACACAGCAAAATTGATTAAATGCACACTGACTTCCCTGCAGTTTCAGCAAGGCCAGCAGGTCAATCACATTAATATCAGATACTCTGTTTTATTGGAGATTTCTTGCAGAAATAAATGTCAGCATGGCTGCAGTCCAGAAATGTAAAGATTCACTGGAGAAATCAAACATAAATGGATCTTACCTTGTGGTTTGACAAAGTTTCTTCCATTGATATTTCTCCCTAGGCACATCAAGATATAGATGCAGTATAGGACATGTTCTGTGTAGGAGAAAGGTTAGGATAAAGTGCCTAAGCATGACACAGAAGCAAGTGAAATTCAATTCTTTTTGGGCGCCATACATCTCTCCTGACATTGAAGATGTTATTATAAACATCTCCATTAGTGGCATGGGCTCCTTTCAGAGCTGAAGAGGCAAATCAAGACTGCTAAGGCAGGAACTATCAGACACATTGAAGGTACCAATCAAAAGGTGATTGACCATAACCTGAAAATGCCTGTTGTGCTGCCATCTCTGCAAAAGATGGTCCTTGTTTTTAAGGAACTTTGGTTTTGCTGATAGATGGCTTGAAGGATGCTTGCAGCAAAGCTCAGGGGAAGGTCACGGCCCTTTAGCCCTTCCTCTCCTCCTTTTGCAGACTCCTGTCTGCAGTTCAATCTCCTGCTTCCTCCATCACTTCCCTGCCCTGAAACAGACCCTGTGCCATGATCAGTGTCACTACAGCTTTACTATCATGGCCACATGGGCCAGAGCCCTGGAAGCAGCAGAGCTTGGGGATTTCCTCTGCTCTGATTTAGCTCCCCCAAACAGCCTACAGCCTTGCTCTCCCTACTTGCCTGCAAATCTTAAAACCTCCAGATTTTAAAGTTTGCAGTGCACTATATTAACAACACAGCACACATTCAAATGCATAACTTCAAATATCAGAGTGTTCTAGAATAAGGTGGAAATTAAAAGGAAAAGAAAAGCTGAGTGCTTCAGTAGTTCTACCTTTTTCTACCACAGCATGGCACAGGCAGTGGGACATGGAGTGCATGCAACCCATTAAAAAGCTCAAGTATCTGCCAGTGAAATGACCAAGACACAAATCTATGAGCACAGGGGTGTTTGTATGACTGGCAACTGCTTGCTAAATTTCATGTTTTGTTTACTCATATTCATCCTTGTTAGATTAAATTAGGTTTCAAAATATTTTGCAAATGTTGGACAAATGCCATGTGTCATTAAGGGAAGATTCTTTATCTGTGCAGCATTATTAAACTTGTATCTTATACCCTTTTTAGTACCATTTTTTCCAAAGTTAATTACCCAAAGCTTTTCGGCACTAAGAATACTAATAAAACCTCTAACAGGCTGCAATCAACAATTTTTTGTTAAAATAGAAAAGGGCTTGGATTTATGTTTAAAGGCAAAAAATGAATACTAGTGCCAGATCTTTGAAGAGTATACACTGTATTTGCATTTTCAGAGGCTGGCTCATTCCCTGATTATTGTTTCCCTGGCTTACTCTTAGAGATGGGGTGAATGTGTCTGTCCAAAGACAGAGACTTGCCCAAGTCCCTGTGGTACCTGTAAATCACAGGCAACAGCAATTGATTTTTTTTCCTTCCTGTGGGTCTCAGAAAGGTTTGTGTTCTCAGCTGTTTCCAGGACTGGTCAAGTGCCAAGTTGCCATTTCAAACATTATCCTGTGTCCAGTCCTGGGCAGCTGAGCTGGCTGGCAAGGCATGGCCAGACGAGGCATGATGAGGCATGGCTGGCTGCATGCGAGGGATTTGCAGGCAAGAAGACATATATGAAACACACTCCCTCAAAAAACACCCTCCACGTGGCAGTGATGTTGGGAAGGGTTTCCCAGGAAGTCTGCTACTCCTTACCTTCCCTGGTGCAAGGGCAATGCTCTGTTGATGCGACCAGAAGCAGCAGCCCCTGGGCCTTGAATTACCACAGGAAATTAGGCAGCAAGAGGCAATCCAGTTATGGATGCTGTGACATATGCTGTCAGAGGGCTTGATCAACTGCAGCAATATTTACCTAGTCATCTACTTTCTACTTCAGAGGAAAAAGGGGCAGCAAACATTACGGGAAGTGGCCTTGTGAGGGCTTTCTATTCCTCTCTCATCTACAACTGTAAGACTTTTAACAGATGAAGGACCATAAGAGGGCTAGAAATAAACGTGACACCTTTATTGGTTTGGATATTTTTAGAGAAACATGCTATCTCATGTGTAGGAAATACTATATAAAATAAAGGTGTCCTTGCACTGTAGAGCTTTCCATATAACAGTGTAAGGAAGCCAGGCAAGCATTTGATGAACAACCCTGAGCTTAGCATCTTTGGTTCTTCAGTCTAATTTATTGCCTCTTGATAAGTAGCTTGACCAGGCTCCGCATGACTCGATGTAGGGGAAGTATATGATGCTGTCACCTAGCAGAAAAGGGCACAATGAAATGGGAGCCAAACCCAGACTAAAGGCTAAAAAGACAGCACAAAATGTTTAATAAAACAGTATTCAGCCAACTGTGTAGATACACCAGCTTCCCCACACTTCAGCTTTGGAAAGGTTCTGGGGATCCTGAACTAAGGCATTGCTGAAGTACAGGCATGTTCAATCAGGAATTACTGGGTGGGATTTAGGTTCAGAGGCTGCAGTCGGCTTCAAAAATCTATTCTCATCACTTCTGGTGAAAAAACATGTCCTTTGCTCTCAGCTTCTGTTCAAGCTTCTCCGTAATGGTGGAGCAGTCTCTGGGGTTTGTCCTTACTGTCTGTGGCAGCAGACACCTTCGTGCACTCACAGGACTGCACAGAACAGCACTGGGATCCTGTAGGGAAAAGGCACAGCACAAAGGGACAGCTTGCCTGGGTGATACAAGTGCTGTTTCCTACAATGACTGGGGAGTAGGCAGGAAGATTTTGTAGTTATAGTTATTCCCACTGAAGAGTTCCTTACCTCCCACTGTGCTCCAGCCTACAGGGTTTAACTGCTATTAGCCTTTTTCCAGCTGTTTGAAATCTATTGAGAGATGTTGCTTTGCTTCTCCCCTCTGCCAGTGCTTGCCTCGCTGAGGGGAATATTTTGGCTGTTTTCCCATCTGAAGATGTGTTTGGAGATTTGGATTAGTCCAGGGAGAAAATTGTCTCTTTCATTCTCATTGCAAACACCACTAGAGTTATTTGGCTTCACAGTTATTTCCATTTCCACACACTCATTGTAAAACATCACTCTGCCCTTCTCAGTGGTTCTAACCCTCCCGTGGCTGGTCCTCCTCAGCGTGAGCTGTTGCTCGTGGTTTTCACATTGGTTTTTTGCCAGCCATGCTTCCACAAGTACTCACAGATGCTAGCTGGCCCTCTGTGTGCTGGCTGGGCACCGAACAGAGGCTGGAGCTGTTTTATTTTATCCAAAAAGCTGCCAAAGAAGCACACAGCCTTGGTCCCTCTGCACTGCACACAGTAAAACGGCTGCAATAAATCAGCTTGCCAGAGATTATGCCAGTGAGGCCAATAAAGCAACGAGTGTTCAAACACAGATTCAGCTCTGCACTTCAAAACCTGCTGTTTAGAAGAAATAGGGTCTGTCTTGATCAGCACAATCCTGTCAGAGAAATAAAGCCTGGCTCTGCAAAACTGCTGAAGTTTAGGACTTGTCCTAAAGGCATGTGGTTGATTGATTTATACACAGAGGGTAAAGAGGGTCCAGGCAGAGGAGCTGCCATCAAGTCTGATGGGGAGCTGGTGGGTGTCCTGGAAATCCAGCAACTGTGTGGCTGCAAGCTGGGATGCCCTTTTACCCACAGCACATGTAGCCCTTGAAGCAATGCCAGATGAGGAGAGATGCATTAGCCCTATCCAGTACCAGGGCTTTGCTGGTATCACAGACCAGCTGCTGCAAACCACCTGCTGAGACAGAATTTTTCTGTAGGACGAGCCATGCCTTGGCTGAGGGTGGTGGTGGAAGCTCAGCAAGTCCTCAATCTGAGAAATTACATCCTATGACAGTGAATACCTGATTTGCTGTTAAACAGGATCTTTTCTGTGTAATATCTCTGCAAATGGTGTTCAGTTCAGAGCACCATTCAAGACCAAGACAGTAAGATGTTCCTGTGAATCACAGAAACCATGATACAGAAGAAATATACTTGTTAAGTGATCTGACCATTTTTATAATTTATTTAAAAGTAGTAATGTCCTAGGACCATTACAAAGAACATAATCTTTTTTAGTAATAGGTTCTAAGGCAGTTCTATAGCAATTTTACTGTTATTATTATTGTCTTAACCACCATATAAATGTAGAAATATTCGTGTGTGTATATATATATATATGTGTATGTGTATATATATCTATATATGTGTGTGTGTATATATATATACACACACAGTGCATTATATCACTCCAGAATCAAGTTTCTTAGTGAAGAACTTTTTGCATCTAACCTGAAAGATACTGATCACCACAAAAATACTTGGGGAGTAATGGCAAATGCAAATGCCTCACAAATTCTTGGAAGAGATCCAAACTGATGCTTTTAAAACCTACATCAAACCTTCCTGTTCTGTTGCTGCTGCTGTGTGATATCATGTACAGAGACGTACATATCACACGTACTTAGAAGACTGAAATCCGTGCAACTCAGCACCTTTCCCATCAGTAAATTAGAGAATCAAAGTGGAATCAAACTATTAGAGGAGGTTCCCATGGTGTAAAGAGGCATATTTCCCTGCATTAAAATGCTTTTAAAGGACAAATTCACCCAGCAGCTGCTTTACCAGCTTGTAAAATGTGCAGCATGAGCACAGCCCCAGACCTCTCACTGCTGAGGAAAATTACTTTCTCTGTGCAGACTTCAAGATCTTTATCAGTCTATAATTTTAGCAGGGCTCTATTTGGGCTGTATTTCCTCCATGAGTCAGCTGTGTCTCATTTGAGTGAGAATATCCCCCAGTCAGGGCAGGTGGTTGCAAAGGGGTATTTTATGACAGAGCTTCCCAGTTTGCCCTGCCTGAAAAGGCAGAGACCATGGTGGGAAGGGTGAGGTGGCAGCAGGACTGGGCCTGGGCCGTCAGTCAGACGCCTATGTCAGTCCCTCATCCAAGTCAGCTGCCTGTAGCAGATGAAGAGGAAAAAGTCAAGCACTGCCCTTCACTGACTTGCCAAAGTCACCCCAGGTCTCCTGAATGCAGCAGCCCCCATGGTGAAACCACAACCATGGGCTTCTCCAGGTTGATGTTGTGGTGTTCTGATGCTGTGCCTCTGACTCATCCATTACCATGTGCATGTAGCCGAGAAATTGAAATACTGAGGATTCCAAGCACAAGGCATGAAGGTGAGTTTATTTTTATTATTATTATTTGTTTTGTCTAAATGAAGACTTATTTTTTTTTCACCAAACTTGGCAAGGGATTGGTTAAAAGCAACTTTCAACCTTTCTGAACTTATGGGAGTCTAAAACTTTCACAGGTGATCTCTTCAGGAATTTCACAGGAAATCTGACAGTGACGTTGTCCCTGTGAGCAATTAAAGCACGATCCTTTGGAGTGAAGAGAGAAAAATCAACCAAAAATAAAAGTCAAAGTCAATCAAATCCATGAAATCCTGACCAGCTCAGGAGGGAACCCAAGAGATCTTTTCCCAATAAGTCTTGAAGTGTCAAGATGATGACCATCATTTCCAAAATAACCATAGGAGAAACAGCCTCTTTCTATATATATGGGTTTTCAGTTTGAGTAAATCCCCCAATCCTTACCTCTGCGAATTCTTTTGCTCCTTGGCCAGCCCTGGCCAAGCTTGTGTAAGAGACATCCAAGGGGCTGAATGTTATTTCATCCTTTCTGATGGCAACAGCAAAGTCTTATAAGCAGCACCAAGTCAGCTTCCCAAGTCTGAGACGGTCCCTGGCTGAATTAATGGCAAAGGAATTTCAAAGTGTGAGCCACAGCCATGTCATTGGTGAGGATGCTCCGCTACCCCCGAGCAGGATCACTGGGAAGCACACAAACAGCCGGCTGGTATTTGTTTCAAATTGTTGATATGTAAGCAGGGAGCATGCTGTGCATTTAAATCATTTTCACACTAAATTTGGAACAGAAATCATTAAATATTTATTGTGTGCCTAAAATACTGCTCAAGCGTCCTACTTACTGATATTACATATTAATTCACATAGATTTTGCAGTACTGATAATGCATTTATTTTAAAATGGTGACTCTGAGGCATTCATCACGATTGGGCTGTTTAATAAAAAGGGAGTTTCATTGCCCCAGAGGAAACCCATCTAGTCACTTTTGTAAACCTGGGGAAGTAGCTCGTGTAAAGGGAAATTCAAAGGTTTATAATTACCAGGAAAAAAAAACACTAGCTGGAAGTTTTTAGGGATGTGTTGAAGACCAGTAAAATCAGCTCTTCCAGAATAAAGACACTTCAAGCCTAGTAGAAATTTGGTTATTTCCTTAGCAATGGCAGTACTGGACATTCAGAGAAGCAATCACACAGCCAGAGCATAATTGCTGCAAATTGATTGCTCCCTTCTCCAGCTGCTTCCCTGAAATATGAGGACCAATTGAAAACCTGCCACAAAAGACTTAAAAATAGGTAAATAGATGCACCTTGGCTTGCAGTGACCCCAGGGATGGCAATCGGGTACTGAATGGCAGCAGCAATCCAGCCCAGGTTTTGTAGGAGTCCTGTGTGTGCTGGAATAGATCAGGTTCAATTATTTCCAGGCTCTGGGTGAGGAGAGTAGGGAGTATTTGATAAATCGCCCGTGGTCCTCCTATCTGCAATAAGACTCAGTCATTTTTAATTATAGACACCTCAAAAGCTGGAAGCCAGTGCTGATTGGACAGCAAAATATTGCTACAATCCTCTCAACAGTGTTTGGAAAAGGATTTTGGTGCTGAACCTGACATGGATGTGATGCTGCTGGTCTGTCCAGAAAGTGGAGATAAACGGCTCCCTTATGGATTTTGCTGAGTAGCTGCAGACATCGAGTCTGGTCCTTTCAGGGCCTGCTGGGTCAGGATAATTTAGTGCTATTTATTTTCACACCTGGTGTAATAAACCCGAGCAAGAGGCTGGAAAGATCGGAACCAGTGTCAGGACCAAGTGCATCCTCAATGGTGAGCAGACTCTGCCTAAGACCATGGAAGGGGGCAGAGGACATGGGGAATGTAGTATGTTTTAAATTACCCTGTCTCCTACCTTGTGTTATCAAAAAAGGCAGTTCAACCACTCCCGCTCTGCCTCTGCCCTGGTGTGTCTCACAGTGTATCCTGCCTACTCTCCCTGCAGCACTTGCTCTCCCAGTGCCTCAGAGCAGTAGCAGGCGCCTGGAAGAAACACACCAGGTGGATAATCATGAGCATCAGCTTTGAGGGACAGGAGGCACCAAAGGCTGTGTGCTGGCTGTCTTCTTCCCAAAGAAGGACTGCAGGAGGCAGAGAGTTGGGAAGCAGCAGTATTGCCTACAGAGGCTAGGGCTGCTTCAAACGCAGCCACCAGCACCCCCCACACAGCCGCAGCTGCAGCTTGTCTAAATGCAGCTACAGGGTGGAATAAGCACTCCTACCTCGGCACACAGGGCTATTTCTGACTCCAGAACCTGGATGCTGTGGGAGCTCTCATTTCCCTGCAGATGCTAATCAGGTCTGGAGAGCAGCACCCAGCACCTGCAAAGGAGGGAGAGGAGAGGGAAAATGATGGCTCAAAAGACTTTTTCGAGGGACTGAAAAGCCTTCCCAAAGCACCTTCAAACATACTATACAGAAATAGATTACGAGGTGACCTCATTGTGAGCTCCAGTTTCCCAGTGGTGCAGGTGGAGTGGGGAACTCCATCTCTGCTGGCAGAAAGGCTCTGCCAGCGCCCAGTGGGCAGCTACCACTGAACAGGACACAGATAAGCAGTCCCACTCTGGACGAGAGGCTGACCCTCAGCTGGCTGGAAGCTGCCCTTTGAGGTGGCAGTTTGGTGAAGGAAGGAAATTTGCTTGCCCAGGTGGTATTTCAGGGAGCCCTGTGCTGTGTAAATACTCTGTGTGCAGGGCAGGGAGGAGGCTGAGCACTGGTAAGAGAAATGCTGAGCTGCAGCAGTGGCACCTTGGTCCTTGCACTGTCCGCAGCTGCAGCAGCTGGGTGTCCTGAAGTGCCTCCCTTCCCTTTCCATGCTTTCCTGACATCGAGGAGTTAAGCAAGGCCAGCAGCCCTGGCTGGCCCCTGCTTTGCTCCTGGCAGCCCTGATGCAGCCAGGATCTCAGTGTAAATATTAGCTGAGCGTGTGTGTGAATGGGCGAAAAGAGCACCAGTTTAAGCCACTCTGCTTGGGAGACAGCAATCTATATAACGCTGTTACCAAGAAACAAGGATTGTTTTCTGTGCTATTTTAGGAAATGGGGAAACAAATGGAGCTGAGGACACACCAGGATTTCTGTTTCCACTCTGTAAATGAGTGTTATTACCAAGTTGTAGTGTTTTCCAGTGTCACTCTGCAGCCGGACTCTATTCATGTCTGAATCAAAGGATGTGTTGCTCAAATCTGCCCACTTACACACTCCTGTTATCCAGTTCTTTAATCTGCCCTGCTGCAAGATGCAAACTGTCTGGCCCCTCACAGCATGTGCCCAAGGACATGGCAGCAAGTCCTCAGGAACAGGTATCATTTACTTGGCACTACCTCCTGCACAGCCTAAGTCAGACTGGCCCTCAGCAGCTTCTCTGCTTCCTCTTTTAGTTGCTGCTGAAATTTCTCATCTTTATGAACTGTAAGATATTTTAAGTAGACTATTTGCCACTTACTTTTCCTCTTTTTTTTCACTTCCATTGTCACCTGATACTGTACAAAACTGAGACTTGTATTGCAAAATTGCTTTTCCAAAATGAGAGATACAGCTGAGCAAACACTTATTTCCCATTTAGACAGCATACTGCCAAAGGGCCAGGTTTGTGGTAGGTAACACCCAGAAGAACAAATGATCGCAGATGTTGGAGTCCTGTACACACCAAGATCAGCAGACAGCAGTGTGATTTCTGGGTGACTGGCACCAGGTAACACCCTGCCCACCTCTACATCACCTGAAATCAGGACCTGCTCTGCAGTGAGTCTCAAAGTGAGGATCAATCCTAGCTGGGATCTTTCCACACCCCTCCAGTGTTTTCAGATCCGCCCCCAGCATACTGCAGGTATAAGGCAAATCACCTCAGGGTCATTGAAACAGCACCATCTGAGGTAGGGACAGGGGCTAGTGGGTGCACTGGAATGGGAAGAAGCAGTGAGTGCTCCAGCACCAGCAGCCTGTGCACTCACTTTGCTTCCAGATCTCAAGCTCAATGCAAGAGATTTGCAAATGGTCTCAGGTTCCGCCAGAGAAGTTTAGAGTGGATAGTAGGGAGAATTTCTTCACTGAAAGGGTGGTCAGGCGTTGGACCAGGCTGCCCAGGGAAGCAGTGGAATCACTGTCCCTGGAAGTGTTCAAAAGGTATGTGGATGTGGCCCTTGCAGACATGATTAGTGGTGAACATGATGGTTTGGGTTAATGGCTGGTATTTTCAGCCTTAACGATTCTATAAATCTGTCATTTCCCACGGCCACAGGGGATCTCAGGGGAAGCTAAACAGCGCAAGAGATGTGCCTTACTCTTGCCTCTTCTAGCCCGACCCTGTGACTGCCATCGATGCACACGGTTTTTACAAAGGCGCTAATTGCTTCCGGCTTTCATAAACATTCTGGTTTAGGTCTTTAACCAGGGTTCATAAAAAAGAGGGAGGGTTTGTTTGTTTTTCAATGCAAATGTGAGCCTCCCTGAGGGAGATATTCAGTTAAGCTCTCCCAAATGGCTGCTTTAAGCGGAGTTTACTCTTTCTGAGGGGTTTTTCCAAGCCTTGGGCGCTGCCCGCCTCCCTGCACAGGCAGTGCACAGCACCCCATGCCGCATACACGGGCACTCCCTTCCCAAAACCAGAGCCTCTTCTTCAGCTCTGCTTTTCTTTACAATCATTTCCACAAATCATTATCTACACTGATTTTCCCTGCCTAATGGGAATAAATGGAGAGGGACACAAATGCTACAGCAGTGATTTTTTCTAATACCGGGAGGTTCTTCCCTCTGACACTGTACAAAATGGAAACAAATTTGAAACATTTCGCAAAATACTTTTACTATTCTTCAGCCGATTCTGCTTCCAATACCGGAGGCCACCTGGGACCTCCCTTAAGCAGCTGCAGTGACTCGAGCCGGGCGAGGTGAGAAGTGTTTCGCCCTCTGCAGGGAGGCGTGTGTGTGTTTGCCGCCCTTGTTTGTTGTGTAAACAGAAGCAGGCACGGAGGTGGAGTATTTCCACAATTTCCACATGGAGTGTATTGCCTCTTACTAGAACCCACAAGAGAGGTGGCAACGCAGGTACTTTGGATCTCATTTAGTAATTATTCTGGAAAGTGTTTTAGGAGATGCAATTAGTTCACGATGCTGGGAACAAATATGTAAGGGCAGATTTTTTAAAACTTCCTGGAGCCTGTTCTAAACTGATAATCTAGAAAGGACAATGGAGTTTGCAGCTGTGTTGCATCCTGAAAACTAACTACCCAACATTAGGCATCCTTTTAACTCAAAGAGCCTTTGTTTTAATATCCGGAGCAAACAGCAATATACACCAATATAACAACAAAAATTACCTAGCTTATGCTCTTATTTGTCTACATTTACCCACTCATGATGGGTAATTACGCAATTACCCACCATGAAATATTATCACTGGAAGGTAGGCACACATAATTTTCATGATCCCCCCCCTAGTGCTGCTTCTCTTCCTGCATGATCCTGGACAGGCTGCTTTCCAATAAGATGCAAACAGCTGTAAGTGAGAGATGTCTTAGAGGGATCTGGATACATCTCTCTGGACAGATATGGCATTTGGAAACAGAAATCAAGAGGCCTAAGAATTTTCTACCTTATTCTTTCATTTACTTGGCCAAAAGCATGAATGTTTTAACTATGGATTCAGATGTAACCACTGTGAAAACATGGCTGTGTGAATTAAGAGAAGTAAGTGTTGATCACACTGAGGACAATGTGTCCCTGCTTCTCTGGCCCAGCAGAGCTTCCACATGAACCTTGACTAACCCATGCCTGGATATCCAGTCAGACCCTATCAAATATAACCTAGTTCAAAGCACTCCAGTGAGCCAAATCTCACCCACTAAAGGATAAATATAAAAAAGTTCCTAAAGAAGAACATGTGGGGTTTTGGTGGTTGTATGTATTTATTTTGCATCAATTAATTTAAGGAATCTTTTCTGACAATCTGTCAGAAAAGTCAATCTGCCTCTATCGATAGATACACACTGTCTGTGGAGAAGCAAAAGTTGCTTCTGTCATCTCCAATTGATTTTTCTCAAGCAAATCCACTTCTGCAGTTACCTAAACAGCTCAGAGCAATCACCACAGAAAGAAAACCTCTCATAAAAAATGGTCCAATTTTCCTCTGATCATCTTAGAAAGTTTTGTTACTGTGTTGTCTGGGAGAGGGAAGACAGAGAGCTGCAGCATCTGAACATCTGCCTTTTCAACTGTGAGAGAGAGCATCTGCAGCCTCATGTCACAGAAAAATTTTTTTCCATTCTCCAGAATAATAAATGGCATTTCTTTCTTGAATCACCCAAAGACCTTTGTCTTCCCTGTTGTGTGATCACCTATAGATAATATCATTATACCTATAGACAACATCATTATAGCCACTGATGAAATTGATTCAGTTTTTTCCTGCCCTTCACAGTTGGCACAACTAGACTCAGGACAATGAGTTTTCTTATGTGTAAAATGAAAATAGCATCAATTAAAATAAAAAAAATACAACAAAAAAATAAGAGTACTTTGCTAAGGAAGAGAACTTTGAGATGTTCCATCACCCTTGTGGTAGTTATCTTTGTATTAGCCATCTCAGGGGACAAGTGCCAGGCACAATGGAACGAGCAGGTGCTGTATGATCTGTCCCATAGCAAGAGACTGGCGTCACAACTACACACCTTGGGCAAGGAGGGTTATTTACCCCACAGAAATTGTATCATGGCACTTCTATTTGTTGGTCTGGGGAGACAATACAGCCATGTCGAACAGGATTTCCAAGGTGAAGCACATGGAAAACTTTGTTTGCAGGAACTTGACAATTTTGCTCTTCCACACAGAGAGTTCAGCATCCCCAGGACTCCCCATGTTGCTGGCAGGTCACACACCGTGGCATGGTGTGACATGCAGAATGGCACAGCTCCAGCAGGTAAGGCTGATGGAAACAGAGAAGGCCATTTTCCCCTCTCTACACCAGTTTTTCAGCCCCTTCCTATGGCTTTCAGAAATGCAGGGCCCTGAAGTTTTTCCAGACTCATATGCTACACTGAGCTTTTAATTGGAAGTAGGCAAAGAGCTGAGAAAGCCTAGCTGATGTGAAAGTGCTGGAACACGTTGTCTGAAGAAGTGACTGTCTCCTCTCCCCCGAGCTATTCTCACAGTCCCATCACCAGGAGTCAATGTTTACTTATTCTCCCCAAACATTTATTAACATGAATTAACAGGTGACAGGTATTTTGACATTTCCAAAGGAAGCACCACTAATTGAGTAGAAAAAAACAAACCTTGAAAACATCCACCCACCACAAATACACACGTATGCACAAATGAAGCCTCATTCAGATGTGAAAATCACCAAAAATTAAACCACTGAGCACACACGATGCCTTCACTGATTCATCCCTCAGAGCGGCTCCTGAAGTCCTCAGTTCGCTCCAGGTAATCTGCAAAGCAGAACGCCACGATATCATTACATGTGTAATAATTAGTGGCTTGGTGAAATATTTATCAGCAGTATTGCTTTTTGATTAGGAGTTTCAGCTGCGTTAAAGTGCAAGAAGAGCTGCTTGGTGGAAAGCAAGTGCTGAGAGGCTCAGGTGTGCAGGACGTGTGTGGCTCAGGTGGCTGTGGGGACACAGCGAGGTCTGTGAGGGACTGTGGGGACACCGAGGGACAGCAATGTCTGTGGAGACACTGAGGGACAGCAATGTCTGTGAGGACATTGAGGAACAGCAACGTCTGTGGAGACACTGAGGGACAGCAACGTCTGTGGGGACACTGAGGGACAGCAACGTCTGTGGGGACATTGAGGAACAGCAACGTCTGTGGAGACACTGAGGGACAGCAATGTCTGTGAGGACATTGAGGGACAGCAACGTCTGTGGAGACACTGAGGGACAGCAATGTCTGTGGGGACATTGAGGATATAGTGGTGTCTATGTGTGGCTGTAGGGACATAGGATGATGCTGTCTGTGGGGACACTGAGGGAGAGCAATGTCTGTGGGGACACTGAGGGACAGCAATGTCTGTGGGAACATTGAGGATATAGTGGTGTCTGTGTGTGACTGTAGGGACACTAAAGGATGATGCTGTCTGTGGGGATGCTGAGGGACTGCAATGTCTGTGGGGACATTGAGGATGTAGTGGTGTCTGTGTCGGACTGTGGGGACACTGAGGGACAGCAGTGTCTGCATGTGACTGTGGGGACACTGAGGACACAGTGATGTCTGTGTGGGACTGTGGGGACACTGAGGACAGAGCGGTGTCTGTGGGGACACTGAGGGACAGTGCTGTCTGTGGGGACACTGAGGGACAGTGCTGTCTGTGGAGACACCGAGGACACAGTGCTGTCTGTGGGGACAGTGACCACAGCGCGGTTCCCGTGCGGGGCTGTGCGGGCGCGACGCTCTCGCCATGTCGGCGGCGCGGCCGCACTGGGCATGCGCGGGGGCCGCCCGGCGCTCGCTC
>JAOXXN010000175.1:14015500-14033006 GCA_026770055.1 Myrmophylax atrothorax | reverse complement strand
CACACCCTCCCCCCCCCCCCGCTGGTGTCTCGCAGAACAAGGACGGCTCCTACACCGGCTTTATCAAGGTGCAGCTGAAGCTGGTGCGCCCTGTCTCGGTACCGGCCACCAAGCGGGGCCCCGCCCTGCAGGCGGGGCGGCCGCACACCCAGGGAGTGAAGCGCCGCACGTCCTTCTACCTGCCCAAGGGCACCGTGAAGCACCTGCACATCTTCTCGCACACCCGCGTCAGCGAGGTCATCGACGCCCTCCTCCGCAAGTTCACCGTCGTCGACAACCCCCGCAAGTTCGCCCTCTTTGAGAGGTCTGAGAAGGATGAGCAAGGTAGTGTCCTTGGCGAGCACGGTGGCCCTGAACGCACAGTGGTGGCCGTGTCCCCGTAGTGACAGTGTCCTCAGGGTGGTGACAGCCCTGTGGTGACGATGTCTGCAGAGTGATAGTGTCTCCCGTGGTGGCAGCATCCCCGTGGCAGTGGTGTCCCCACAGGTGACAGTATCATGGCAGTAGTGTCTTCCCTGGCAGTGGTGTCCCCGAAGTGGCAGCTCTCCCTTGGTAGCAGCATTGCCACAGTGGCAGCATCCCTGTAGAAATGGTATACCCGTTTGGTGGCAGTGACCTCTGTCACCACGGGCACGTCCCCCGTGGCAGCAGGGTCCCCCATGTCAGTGGTGTACTCTGGTGCTGATGTCCCTATGGTGCCAGAATCCCTGCAGCATTGGTATCCTCCCTTTGGTGGCAGTATCCCTTGTCACCACGGGCATGTCCCCCGTGGCAGCAGAGTCCACCCTGGCAGCAGTGTCCCGCGTGGAAGTGGCTGTGATATCCCCTGTGCAGGTGATCTCCTCATAGCGGCAGCATCCTTGTGGTAGCAGCATCCCTTGTAGCAGCAGCGTCCCACAAGCGGCAATGATGTCCCCATAGTGGCAGCATTCCCATGGTTGTGCTGCCCCAGTGGCAGTGGTGTCCCTGTGGTGGCACTGTCCCCGTAGCAGTGTCCCCGCTGTGACACGTGGCCACCCTTGCAGTGTACCTGCGGAAGCTGGGTGACGAGGAGCAGCCCCTGCGGCTGCGACTGCTGGCCGGCCCCAGCGAGAAGGTGCTGAGCTTTGTCCTGAAGGAGAACGAGACCGGGGAGGTGAACGTGAGTGCGGGGACGGGGAGGGGCCTGGCACGCACACCCCCAGGGGCGGAGGTGGCCACGGGGGGACGTGGCCGGTCCCTGTCGTGATGGCAGCCCCGTGTGCCCGCAGTGGGACGCCTTCACGCTGCCGGAGCTGCAAAACTTCCTGCGCATCCTGCAGCGGGAGGAGGAGGAGAGGAAAAAGAAGCTGCAGCTCTACGTCTTCGTCATGCGCTGCATCGCCTACCCCTTCAACGCCAAGCAGCCCACCGACATGGCCCGCCGGCAGCAGAAGGTACCGGCCCTGCCCTGCCCTGCCCTGCCCTGACCTCTCGGCCAGGCCGGGCCCACCGTCCACATCGCCCACCCCTGGCTGCTCCCTGCCTGCCCCTGCGCTCCTACACCTGCCACCCACCCACCCCTGCCTGGCCTCTGCTTCTCTGCCCGCAGCTTACCCACTGCCCTGCCCGCTTCCCTAGATACCCTGCCTGCATCCCTGCCCGCTCCCTGTCTCTCCCGCTGCTCCCCAGGCCTGCAGCGGCCCGGGCACCCCAAGGGCACTCCCGGCAGGGGCACCTTGGCCCTTGCGGTGGGGTTGGTGGCAGCAGCGCTGTCCCGGGGCTCAGGGCAGCGCCCTGACTCTCTGCCACCCTCCGCGCTGCTCCCCGACGTGGTTTCCCGCACGGAGCCAGCACGGTGTGACATATGTCATTGCTCCCAGTTACGCAACATTGGGATTCGGGAAGTTTGGGATGTTGGCCATCTAAAGGTTGTCGAAAGGAGAGAAATGGGTTATGTTGCTGGAAAACGCCAGGCACGTGCCGTTGCCTCCTGCAAAGGGACTCCACAACTCTGTGCTTACTGCAAAGTTTACTTAACTGGGAGTGCCGGCACCGGCTTGGGGAGTTGCCGAGTCTCGTTTCAGCTTTGTGCAAGTGTTCATGTGCAGTGAGCTCCCTGACACCGGCTTCTTGGCAAAATGGGGCAGCAGAGGTTTGTGATGAAGTCTCTGCCACAGTCCTGACTCTTCCTCCCCAAGTGCGTCACCGTGGCAGGGCCGTGTGCTGCTCCAGGCAGAGGCTGGGCAGGAACACTTCACCTGGGCTCCCTATCCTAGGAAGCTGTCTGGGAGCTTGTTTCTCCTCTAAGGCACCAGCTCATGGGCCAGGGCAGAAGTTTAAGTTTCTCTGGGATGTGAACACGAACATCTTTCAGTCAAATGCAGCCAACTTTTTTCCCTGTGGCAGCCAGAGATGTAGGGATGTAGCTCTCTGGAACAACTGGATGAAGTTTTTTTCACCATTTTCAGCTGACTTTCTTAGACTGCAGTTTTAGCATTGATACTGTTCTGTGTTCACAAATGACCTTTACAATTCAGGCAGACTCCTGGATGTATTGATGCAAACGACATTCAGTTCTGCTACACCACAAGACTATTATTAGTCATTGCAACATACGGAGGTAGGAAAGTGTATCTGTGCTGTATCATGTAGTTTAAAGGCAATATAGGACAATCTGGTGTTGCTGGAAAGCTTCTTTTGTTTGCTGAACAAAGGGCATAGCTGGGTTTGGAGATGCTTTTATTTATTTTTTTTTCCTGCAACCCTTTCTAATAGATTGTGAATTTCCAAAGTCGTCTTGGCTTTTGTTTCCTGTGCAACTTCTTTGTGTTAGAGAAAGATTTTGAAATATAAGTAATTGTTAGTTTTGCAGAAATATAAGCAAACAAACAAGCCCTGCAACTGTTTCTCACATGAAAGTGAACCGAACTTGACAAGTAGTTTATCTAAAGGAGCAGGCAGCATCTTGTGGTCCAGAGAAGAGTGGCTGGGAAGAAGGACAGTTCATAGTCCCTGAAATCAAAATAGTGCATTATGAAGGGACAGAAAGAGGGGAGGGAAAGAGAAAAGGGGGTGAATAAAGTGCAAGTGAAACAAAAAAAATAAGAGTAATGACAAAAATGATAAACTGGCAGCAATACTCAAGGGCATGGGGAAGTTACACAGGATCTTGGGAGGAAATAATCCATCCTCTGTGAAATTAAGAATGTAGGGAAACATGTCTGGCTTATTTCTACAGATAACTAATATAGGTGTGTCTTGGGGGCTGAGTGTCTCCCCTCAAACTTAGCAGAGAGATGGAATTGGGAAAACTAAATTTAACATAACAACACATGATAAATTGAATTCACCCTTTTAGAGGTGAATTCATTCTGGTTTTTTGTCTTCTATAGATCTTTATATTCAGTTATCATGCTGGGAATAAATCCTTGCCCTTTTTCTTTAGCTAAGACTTCTGTTGAAGTCATTTGAAGGACTACAAAAGCCTGGAGTTTGTTGCTAGACTTCGTATGCTCCTCTGCTTTCCTTGCACATCCCTCTGGGAAAGACGACCCTTCCTTCTCTGGCTGGAGAGTGACCAGAGGCTGAATGTGTGGGACTCCTTCCCTCTTGAGAACCGACCTTTGGTAGTGGTGTATTGGTTAGGCTTTTAGTAACAATGGAAATATGAGGTGCTCAAGACTCATCAGAGTGATGCAAATGCTTGTTGCTCGTTAGGGAAAGGGTGGGAGAAAACAGGGTCTTGGTCCTGCTCTAATGGGAGCTGCTGTTTCAGTTTGCTCATCAGCAGAGGAGGGATAAACGACTTCCTTTTCTGTGTGCCGTTTATCTCTCCACCCTCATAGTCTGCTGTTTGCCAGGATGTGTTTCATCCTGGGAGAAATGGGGAGGAAAAGACTCCCAGTCCCCAGACTGTTGTGCAGGACTGTGCTCCCTCTCTCCCGATGGTACCGGACAGAGAGGCTGCGGAGGGAGCCACTTGATCCACTGCTCAGGTGGGCACCCTGGAGATGTGAGGGCCTCACCCTGCAGATCTGCTCGCTGGAGTCGCTGCCCACGGGCAGGATGTCTGGGAGCCCCACTGGGGCTCTGACAAGGCAAGGGCACCAGCCAGGCTTCACGCCAGGCTGCTCAGACCCCACACCCACATTGTGAAGGTGCCGAGCAGCCACCACAGAGGTGTTTGGGCAGATTTATGCAGTGGTGAGAGCTGGTGACCCATCCCCAGCAATGCTCGATAGGTCCTTCCCAGTGCAGGAAGGAGGACAATGAGGTCTGGCTTCACATGGCTCTCCCCTGTAGCCCAGGAGGTGCTGCCACTCTGGAGCACAGCTCAGGCAGGTGACTGTGGCTTTGGAGGCGAGGCAGCAAGGCTGTTGCCCTGCAGAGCAGTTTCCTGCCTGGGTTACCTGATAAGAGCCATCCCATACCTATGGGAGGACCACAGCTGAGACTGTTGTGTTGCAGGCAGCCCCTGCCAGGCTCCCAGAGCTCCGGGCTTCTGTAGCTTCAGCTTCTTCTTTGCAATTTTCTCAGATAAGAAAGCTATTGATTCTATTGCGGTCGCAGCACTGAAGTTCCTGCCTGGGCTGAAGATCCCTGTGATGCCTCCCCTGAGGTGTATAATCCTCCCTCCTTGATCCTGCAGTGCTGCTGTCTCAGAGATGGCTGGTACCCAGAGCCCCAGGGGCCACATGTTACGGTGGTGTAAACACACCAGCACCGCGGGTACTGGTTATGTAGCCACACGCCTGTGTGCAGTGCTTGGGAGCTGGAAAATGCAGCCTGGTGTTCTGCAGCACTCATGAACCACCTTGGAATAAGGGGAAGGGTGTAGTTAAGGTAGCGTTGCAACAGGAAGGTAATTACATGCTGTTTGATAAATTATAATGTATATGAGAGTCAAGAGAACAGTGGAAAACTGTGAATGGATGGTGTATGTACTACACGTGGGCATTACAGCATTGCTTGTTTACGCCAGCAACAAACTTTGTTTTGGATTTCCAGATAAATTTAAGCAGATGCCACTCTGAGCTGGTATTTTTCTAATTCTAACACCTCAGAAATTTCAGCAACAGAGTAAAAGTTGTTTTCTAGATCAGTGTGTTCAATTCTACACCTCTGCTTCAGGTTTGTCTTAATGTTTATGTGTTAAGGCTTCAGTTGAGTAACTACACATCTGTGATGTCTACCTGTAAGTTCTTTTATTTACATTTCACTAGCACTGTTTCCCAAGGAAAAAGAAAAAAAGTTTATTAGATATTATTAGATACCTTTCTGTGCTGTCTTACTTAGGTTCCAGATACATTTGACAGGCAGATAGTGGTCTGCAAGACACTTGTCCCTGAAAAGCTTGGTGAGAGAATAAGGAGATCCTTTTTTATCTCCTAGCCCAGGTGGGAGGAAGGTAGCAGTGTGTGGGCAGTGGGGAATCTGAGCAAGAGACCTACTGAATGCGGAGGAAAAGCTTCTGTCAGGGCTTTACAATATTGCTGGACACGGAAAGCTCCAGCCTCGTAATGCAGCTCAGGAGGAAAGTGGCTTTGCCAGCTCTGTTGCTCTCAGAACAACGTGTTTTATTACCGCAGATGGCACTTAGCTTGGTAATTGCTTGCCCAGGATGTATTTAGTCTTTTCTCTAGCTCATGCTGACTTGTTGGAAGTAGAGTTGAGACAACCAGCCGTGCTTGGTGTCTCTTCCCACTTGATCCCAGCTGTCTGAAGCCTTTGGGAGGAGAGCTCAGCTGGCAGCCTTGGGATGTCGGACAAGGTGTGTGTCTGTAATGATGCAGACCAAGCATCCTTGGATATAGATTGTACCTCTTGCTAAATACTTCCAAAGCACAGCACAACCCAGGAATAGATGTTTCCTCATTCAAAATAGCATAAATGGAAGGATCTCCAGATTATCACCAGCCCCATAAAAACACTTGTTGGGAAAGGGGCAGCAGGAAGAACTTGTTAGGAGATCAAATGTGGAAAGCACATTAGGTCAGACATCACTGCGGTCATGGTTGCCGTTGCCTCTTTTCCTCCCTCCTTGCAGAACAAGGGAGCAGACAGGGAGGAGAGAGAATCAGTTCCCAGTGGGATAAACGTGGGATGAAAAAAGTTCCAGCTTAGTTGCAGATCACCAGAGCTACTCCTGGGGGAAGTGGCTGGTGATTTGGGTCCCTGTGTAAGCCTGTGAGATGACGTCAGGTGCATTAGCAAAATTCTCAGTCAAATTCAGCAAAGCACTTAAGCTCGTGCTTTGCTGAATGGTGATTGATTTAAGCACAGTGCTTAATGCAGAAGAGGTGTGAGTGGTCAGAGGCTGTTAAATTGGTTGCAATACACCTTAAAGTATCAAATTTCTGACTCAGGTGGTGTTGGGATGTGTTTTAGCAGCTTTCTGCTGGAGGAACTTGATTTTATGATCAGATTCTGCTCTCTTGGCCCCAAGAAACGCTTCGAGGTGTGTTTTTCTCCGCTCTGCAGGGGAGGAGAGGTAAAGACCACGCTCTGCTTGTTTTCTGTTTGTTCCTCAGTTGCTCTCTAGTGCTGTTCAAGGAGGAGGTGCAAGGTCCAGACAGCTCTCAAGTGTGAGCTGGACCTCGTGCACAGCTCTGTTGCAGCAAAACTTGCAAGATAATTATTAGTGCTATTCCTATAAAAACCTGGAAGAGTAGTTAGGGAATGACTTTGCCACTCAGGTGACTCAGTGTGGACACAGGCCGCTGTCACTATCAAATGAAAGCTCTGTGTGTGGCTGAGCTCTCAGCTGGGGCTGTCCCTGGGTCAGCTCTGTGCCAACCCCAAAGTGAAGATAAGTGAAGACAGAGCTTCACTGTGGGAAGGAAGGTCTGGCATATCTGAGATGCTGTGCTCCTTAGGAGTGTGGAGTGCAGAATGTGATTATTGTGCTCAAATCATCTGTATTCTGCAGAAAATGGTTATTTTCAGTTTAAACACTTATCTTTTATTTTTCCAGTGCCTTAATTTAATTCTATGAGATATTAAATATTTGTCATACTTTGGCTATTTATATACTTGCAGCTTATTGGATTGTGAATCAGGTAATTAAATAGGCTGTGAGCTTGGTCTTTGGCTGTTGTGAAACTTTGCAGTTCGTGATCCATAGCCTGACATTTCAGTTATTGTGGGTGGCACCTCTTGGGCCAGAGATGTTGTGAACTAAGAGTGGGGAAGACTTATCAGATCGTGCAGCTCTAACTCCTGCTGAGGCCCATCATTTCCAAAAGGTATTATTTATGGCCTTGCTTTGTGTAGTCTAGACACTCTCCCTGAAGCACTTTGCCTTTTGCACAACTTGTAATTCCTTCTGCTGAGTGGTGAGTCACTTGTTCTCTGCTCACCTAAGTGGGAATTGGTCAGCAAGTGATTTCCCTATGCAATTCTTTGTTAGTTGGAGAAGTATTTACTTTGTTTTTAGTGTGGTTTGGCAGTAGGAGCCCAGCCATCACAACTCTGCTAGGAGCAGTGTGTGTATACAAACCCCTTAGAGTTACTGCCAGTGCTTTAGTCCAGGGTGGTACAAGGTATAGATCCTATTTCTACTTAATTATGTAAATCTGATCAGTATGTTAAGACTAAACAATATGGTATGATCAATAAAGCTGTTGCTTGGATGGTGTTGATGTGAATCCAGGTGGAGACTTCAGCAGCACCAGGGTTTCATCCACAGAGTGATCTCTGGGAATCACATACATTTTAGTGTGTCTTTGAAAAATAGGACTAATTAATACAGTTCCCTTAAAACAGCAGACAAGGGGACATTCCCTGGTGGTGAGCAGCTCTTCTCCATTTGTCACCCAGGAGAATGGGTGACTCCCCAGAGGTGGGATTTGGTGGGTGACCCATCAAAGGTTTTCTCTTCCTGGAAATAGAGCAGGGTGAGGTCCAAGGGAAGGTGCCACCTCAGTCTCTGGCTATTTTACAGTGTGGTGCAGGCATGGCAGGACAAGCAGAGTTGTCTTCTCACCCTGACTTCTTCTCATGCAGGTGGCAGCACCAGCTCCCAGTGGGTGAGAACTGGATCATCCTTCTTGTAGGGTGGTCCCTGAGGTCCAGCAGCAGGGTCCAGCTGTGTCCTCACGAGGGTGGGAGAAGGGAGATGGAAGAGATGGCAGGTTCCTGGGAGTTCCCCTGTGTCATTACCTTGTAGGAACTGACAAAAGTAAACAGAGCATCCTAACCTGGCACTCGCTTAGGAAGAAGTTATTTGTGGTTACAGCATATTTGGGATGCTTCAGCTGGGCTTTCCTCTCAATTGAGTGGGCTTCATTCTTAAAACCAGACAGAAGAACAGTTGCTGAGTGTTTGATGTTAACCTTTTGAAACTGTTGTTTGAAAAAGCGCTTTCAGTGATAATATTTGGTATTGTTTGTCTGTGATTCAGGCTGTTAAAGTCAGACATTTTCTAGAATTTAAACACCTGAGTCAAAATGTCATGCAAATATTTATTCAGCTTGAGAGAAGCAATGCTGTGTTTGTAGTTGTCATAGTTCAAAACCTGTCTGTCTACTTCACAGTAAGGTTGGGAACTTGGACTTGTATTAGTGTCAGGTATGTAGTGACCCTTTTGGGTGTCTGTCCATACCCAAAAGTTAATATTTGATGAAGAAACTTCATGAAATCTAGATTTAATCATGCTTTCCTAGCCAAGAGGGTGGCATTTTTTAATGATGGTGCTGCACTGTTTTATCTTTGAACATTAGAGATGCGATGTGCATATATCAAAGGAACCCCACTGACTTTGGTAGAACTTTGGGCTGATGCCGCAGTGCTCTTGTACAAATACTCAGGCAAACAGGGCTGCCCACTGATGGTCCAGCAGTGGCCTTTTTGTGCTCTCATGTGCTAAATTAGGCTGACATTCACAAAAACACAGTGCTCTGGGACTTCCTAAAATGATGGTCTTCAAGTTTAGCTTTGTCTGTAGACCCCCTGTACACCACCTCCTGCTCCCTTTTGGGGTGGGATTTAGATCCACACTTGATTTAGGATGAGCACCCCATATGAACTGGATCTGATCCTGTATGAGCATCGAGCACAGTGATGCTGTCCCTGCAAATCCATCACTCACTGTTTGTCTTCAGCCAGAGGAAGAATCTTGGGGGGAAAGAAATTCAATTAAGTTTTTGGCAGTGGAAAAGAAATACTTGTTTTGGATGTTAGTTGTTGCCTCGTCCACTTCTGCAACAGAAAGCAGCCCTGTATCCAGAGCAGCTGCAGCATTGTCATGTGCATAGATGTGGTTCAGTCCCTTGGAGCAAGGCTAGAACGGGGAGGTTTGGCTCTCAATTGCCTGTCTGGTACAGGGGAGGAAAGTAGTAGAGAGGAAAGGCTTTTTTCCAGGTTCACACCATGAGGAAGTACTGATAAAAGGAGCTATTTGTTAAGAAATGTCTTGTTGAAACCGTCTCACACATTGACTTGCGAAGAGCATCAGCAGTGTCTGCTGTGGGACTTGAATATGATCTCGAGAACCCACCGAACTGGAGAGGATGGCGCTGGGAGTTTGCAGATCTGTAAGTTTGTAGTGACCATTGATGTCTCTTAGTTGCAATGTGTGTTTGCAGTCGATGAGGTGTGCAGGGCATGCTGACTATTGTAGGAAGTGATTCCCCTTTTCTTAGGGAATTTATTTTGTTACCAGGCCAGATGGTGCTCAGTTGACATTGCCCTGAGGTACAGAAACCTGTGTGTTGGGGTGCAGGATTTTACTGTCTTAAGCACCCCAATGTGTGGCCACAGCCCACAGTGCTTCCTCACCTCCATGTCACAGGGAATCAGCCCCTTGCTTTCCTTGGATCCCCTCAGAGAAGAGCAGCGCTTTCCCTTTGTTGGCAGGGATGCAAGTGTGCGTGCATGAGTGTTGTTTTGGAGCCCAGGTGTCACAGCTGACATACAGACTCCAGCTGGGACAGGAGAGGACAAGCTGCCTGGCTGGTGGCACCCTGGTGAGATAAAGGGACTTGGGTTTGATATTTGGCTGTCAGAGGGAAAATAAACTGATGCTTCTAAATACAGCACCGTGGTCACTAGAGTGAGATGCAATGTTAGCTCAACAAGAAGGCACCCCCACCTCATTTCCAGCTGGTGCTTTGCTTGGAAACAAACTCTTATCCCAAGGAGAGAACTGGGGGAACCCTGTCTGACCAGCTGGCCAAATAAACCTAAATACTACAAAGACACTTTGGGAAGGTATGTCTGGGCTTGCTCTGGTCAGTCTTGACATGTGGCTGGTGCAGGTGGCTGTCAGAGGGATGCAACCTGTGTGCCACTTGGAGCTCCCCTTGTGTGTCCCTGTCTGATGAGTGGGAGCTGGGAAGGAAAGGGGCATTCAGGAGTTACGTCTTGGGCACAGAAAATACTGGATTATTTGGGAGAAATTAAGAGGAACCATTCAGAAGTTTCTCTTGGGCTGCTGCTGGTGCTGCCAGGGGCTGTAGCTTTTGCAAGGAGGGGGTTTCACTTTGCCTGGTTGGGGTCAGCTGGTCCCACACCTCAGCAGCAGAGGATTCAGGCAGCTGGGAGGCAATGTGGGTATCACACAGGGAGAACATCAAGCAAAGGCAGTTTTTCTCCAAGGTGCCAAATTCCCTTTCCTAATTCAGCAAGAGGACACAAATGCTTTGCATATTTGCACGTGCCCGAGTTTGCTTTTATTGCCTCTTCCTCTGGATTTCCCTCCCTCCCAGCAGACTGCTCCCATTCTTCTTGCAACCAGAGACGACAGTCTCATCGCTGCCTCGGAAAGAAGCTAATGGGGTGACGCAGCAGGAGCCAGCTGCTTTGCTACCTGCATGGTGACAGTGCAAGGATGAGGGAAGGACACAGCCAGCCCTTCTTCAGCCACGGGCAAGGCTGCGTGACCCGACAGCGGTGCCTGCTGCGAAAACCAGCGCTGTGCCTCCCACCCATGGCTCTGCAGACCACCCTCTGCCAGCGAGACCTCTAGGCAGGAACCATCTGCCGCTGTTATCTGGGGACATGCAGCTGTCTGAGCTGCACGGGATTGGGTTTTGGTGCATAGCCAAGAGCTAGATGGAGTTAGGACTGCAGAGACTTTGTGTGTGCTCAGTCATTCGCGAGGGCAGAGCAGCTCCCAAGCGTGAACCGATGCCGATGCTCTGCAGTGGGAAGGAACACAGAGCTAGGAAGGGCTCCAGGCCTGGCCAAGGGAGTTTGGAGTTGGGAAGTAGCAGCTTTGCTCCCTCTCTTTATCAGGTGTTTGGTGCTTCAGTCAGCAAACTTTCCTTCTGTGGAAGAGTATCTATGAAGGAGCTACTGCAGGGAGGAGGGATTGCTGATGGCTCCCAGGTGTGGCTGTATTTTCCTTTTCTGTGTCCCACTTGCTTCGTGGCAGGTGTGGCCCACAGCTATGCAGGGATGGTGGGGAATAGTACTTCTCTAGCCTCTAGCTGTCTCAGGAGAGAACTTGTGTCCTCAAAAGTCTTGAGCTGATATTGCAGTGGTGGTTTACGTTGGCCAAGGCTCTGCCTGCTATGATTTCTGCTTGTTGGTGGGTTCCTGGACTTCAGTGTTACCTTCTGCTCTTAAAGGTATTTGCTGCAGTGCTGCAAAGACTCTTCCCCTGCCGTCAGCTGGGGTCTTGTGGGTTTTATCTGCTCCAAGGGCTACTTCTTCCCCAGAATCTCTCACAACGTGTTCCTCCACAGCCTGAGCTGTGTGCCCAGCAGGAAGAGCAGCAGTCAGTGCACTTGTTCCAGCCTAACCAGTGTATGGAGGGAAGACTGCACAAAGAATGGCATCAGCCTGTTCTTTAAACATTGAGCTGGCAGCTTGCAGCAGCTACCAGGAGCCTGCAAGGCTGAGACATGGGCATCCCCTCAAGGGTTCCACCAGCCCAGGGAGGGGGTTACGTGTCTGCAGAGCAGAGCGAGCACACCTGAGGCACTGGTAGGGAACAGATTCTGGTGGCATGATGGAGAATCGGGAAAGTGAGTTTGGAATTTGTATTTCACTTTTAAAACTCTGATTTTACTTTTTGTTGTTAAGTGCATGTGCTTGTACAAGGGTTATGAGCTGAGCAGGATGAGATCTCTGTGGGTATTGTTAGGAGGTTTCTCCATCAATGGTTGCAGCCACTGAAGTGCCCAGATTCCAGTGCCATATAAATTGGTGGCAGGTATAAAATGGATGTTGCTTTCTAAGGCTGTGTTGCATCTCTGCTGGTGAACTTTTATTTGGAGCTCCTCAAATTCTGACCTCTGAAGCCTCTGTGGCAAAGCTCCTGCTTGGTGCATATTTCATGCAGCAGGATGTGAGTGATAGAAATTCTTCCTGTAATTTCATCTCTCTGTAAACTCCCTTCTCTCAGCTTCTGTCACACACCAGAATATTCCTTTCTGTACAGAAGTCACCCCAAAAGTGAATCAGATCCTGCTGAGCAGGACAGTCTTCCCACCACCTATTTATAGTGTGTGCAATTACCCTCCATGCATCTGAGAACTCTAATTGCCTTTTTATTGCTGTTTAGCAGTGTGTTAAAGGTTTTTGAATGCTCATGCCTTGTTTTCTCATTAGCTCTATTTATTCCTCCTTTGGCTCCCTTCCTCAACCTCATCAAATTTAGCATCTTGCCTTCAGGGCCTTGGGCAGCTCTACTACTTCTGACTTCCTGTGTCCTCTCTTGTGTTGCTGCTCCAGATGCTTTGTGTTCCCTAGTCTTGCTCTGACATGCTCTCGGGGCCCATCTCCTGGAAGTGGCTCTGTGCCTGCTGTGGTGTCCTGCCAGTGATCCCTTTGATGGGCAGGGTGTCTCAGAGAAGGTGTCTTGAGGTGTCTAAGGCAACTGCCTGGTATCAGGCAGGGCTGATTAGCATGGTAAGGCTGCCTTGAGCAATTAGGGGCAAGTACATGATTTCAAAATGGGGAGCAATGGTCAAGAGCCTGGGAAGCAGCTGGTCATAGGGACTGGGATTTGGTAAGCCACGTGGGAGGCAGGCACTGTGTCTTGGGGTCTCCTGCATGGATTTATTTTGCCAGGGTGGCCCATAAGCTGCTGTATTGCCAGTGGTCCCCATGTGACATGGCCCCTCTCTAAAGACACAGTCTGTTGGGCTGGGCCACATACAGCTGGTATCACTGGGATTGCTTTTTTAGTGCTTTTTGTGTATCCTGCATCTGTTTTCACCTGATGGCCACAACAGCATGGGCTAGCACAGTGCCTGGCACCCCGGGTGGGTCACTTGGAGCAAGCAGTAACCTGCCTTTGTCTCATATAGTCTCTTGAGTGCAAAGTCCTTCTCAATGTTATTTGCTTTATGTTTTAGCCTTGTTATGTGGCATTTTCATAGCTCCAATTAATTTAATTATCCCCCAAGGTGCTTGCTTGCTCACAGTTGTCCGAGACTTTATTGCCCTTCTCTTGTGTACTGAGGAGCCCACACAAATCTTAATCATCAGTAAACGTAATCATGGTGCTTGATGTTTGTTCTTCCAAGTCCATGATATATACAATGAATGAAATTGGTCTTAGTACCCATCTGTGCCACCTCTTTCAGCACCTGTTATGTTCCAACACGCTTCCTGGCTGCGTGTGCCCCCACCACTCAGCCCAAACATCATTTGTATTGACCAGAGAAATTAATGTTTCATGTAAAATTGTACCAAAAGCTTTCTCACCCAATAGGTAATTTATGGCCAATGGCCAGAGCTTGTCCTCAGCAACCTTAGCACATCTGCTCAGTGTCATGTCTGCTCAGGGAGGGCTTGTCTGCAGGTTATGGACTGAGGACAGGCGAGTGCTTTGTGCTGCCAGCAGCCATCCCTGCCTGTGACACGGTGGCGCTTATGGCATGGGCTGTGCAGTGCTGTTCCAGACTCACATCCTTACCTGTGGACTCTGACTGAGTGTGGGGATTTGTTAGTCAACACGAAAATTACTGAACTGAAACAGGGCCTGGAGCTCCCTGGTCTCAGAGGAAGTTTGCTATTTCAGCTTGTGAAAGGTGAAAGCAGAGGCAGAGCTCGGCAGTTTGGGCACTGACTGGAGGCTTTTGGGTCTGGGCCAGGTTACAGGCTCAGCTCCTTGCTTGCTCCTTCACAAGCTCTCACAATTATCCAGATCTTTCTCAAGCTGCCATCAATAAGAAGGCAATGAAAATATTTCTCCTTCCTCCACAGAGCACTGGAAGATGATGAGAGCTTCTGAGATGCTGAATTCATTGCTTAGGGCAGGATGCAGGTCCCGGGGAGCGCTGGGGCTGGACCTGGTGAGAGTGTCCGTGCTGTAGCTCAGACACACACAGACACTGAGCACCCAGGGGCTGTCCCTTCCGTGACTCGCTGTGTCCTCCAAGCAGCTTCTACAGCTGCTCCGTCTTAAAATAAGACAGTTAATAGTCTTGCATAATTCATGCTTACGAGTTGTACACATTTGATGGCAGAAGGAACCGATGTTTCATTTACTCATGTGGGGCTTCATATAGATTTTAACAGCTCTGGGCACTATAGGCATATACCCACCACTCCTCTTTGCATTTGGGCAGGTGGACAGCAGGTTGCCTGGTATTTCCATAGGCAGGGCAGTGCATGGCTTGCCTGCAGCTCATTCCTCTGTCATCTCCCCAGCTTGTCACGGGTGCTGCCATCCTCCAGGATGGCACAGCAGGGAGAATTGCACTGTAATGCAGAAGCAGGGCAGGAAAATCTTCATCCTTATTGCTCCACTTTTCTCTTTCCTTTGAATGCTCTCAAAAGCTAACTGCTGTATGAAAGGAAGACAGCCTGGAGCGCTGGGCCTGGCTTTGCATTGCTGGGAGTCTGCAAAGCGAGGCTCTGCTCCAGACGGGCTCTCTCAGGGTGCATGTGCATATGCTCCATGTGCGTGTGCTCTGGCTGCCCTTGCTTAGGGCACTCCTGGTGCAAACCGTGGCCTCCAGATATTTGTGCTCTGGTGATGGTTAAGGCTTGCACGGACAACCAAAATGGCATTAACAAGAGATGGGCATTTAAACTAGTGTAGCAGCTCATCTGGCCCCTGTTAAAGCCCACACGCAGAATAAGTGTAAGAGCTGATTCTTTCCCCTCAGCCAAAGGCATAAGATCCAGTGGCCAGCCAGAAGCAGATTCAGTGGCCAGCCAGAAGCAGCTGGCCTGCTGTTTAGTTGCTGCAGGTCTGGGAGGGAGTTGCAGATGCTCCCGTAGTGTGGCAAATCATCTCCATTTATCTTGTGCTGTTATGCTTCGATGATGTCAGATGGTCTCTTTACATTGCATATATACTCAGGCTAAGCAAATCACAGTAGTTTTCCTATTAAAATTTAATGATGAAAGATCACACTTATAAGTGATTTATTTTCTTTTTTCTTTAACCAGTTGTTTCATTTGCTGCATAACCCTCATGCTAATGGTAATAATCTTTCCTTGCTGTGACTCAGGAGAACAGATGTGCCTTTTGAATTTATTTTTTTTTACCTAGACAGAATCTTCGTTTGTTCTTTACAGCTCTGATTACTTACTTTGCAATGCTGTGACCTATATTCAAGGTGAAACTTGTGATAAATACTTGCTTTGGGAAAGGAACAGCTATGTTTTTGAGAAGATTAAGGCCTATCAGGCAGCAAACTTCATTTCAATTAGATGTCAAAATGCAAATCATGCAGACTTCAGAGTATGTGAAGGTGAGAGTAGAAAGGACTTTAATCCATTCTGAGATTAAGTTGAAATCCTCAAGCACTTTAATTGTTCTTGGTGAGTTATGCTGGCTAGGAATGGTGTGGAGGTAAGTCACAGTTGTGTAAGGAAACACTTCAATGATATTTTTTGTCAAATGTTAAAAGGCTTGATGGCTGTGTGTAGCTCATAGGACTAACATCCCTCAAATGATAAAAATATGACTTGCAGCTGTAATGACAACTCCCCTATTTAATGGCTCAATTATTATTTATGCTTGTTTGCATGGGATATTAGCATGGAAGGGGTGCATGAACCAGGCTGTGGGTGCCTGACACACAGACACAGGCTATTCTTTTAAGTTAGCATCCCTCCATCATGCCTGGGGGACATGTGGGGGTATAGTCTGCCCTGCATCCTACCTGGGGAGCCCCTGGCACTGGGAGCAGGAGTGAGTGCCTGGAGCACACAGCATGAGACTGTGGGGTTCCCATCTGCCTGGTGGTGCCACTGGTTTCATGAGTTTTGACCAGAAAAACAGCAAACCCCAGGGTTATAGGAGTGTCATCACCAAGGTGCGTCCTGGTTTGGGCATCCCACCAGGAAGGTTAGTCTAGATTCTTGGGCTTTGGGGTGAATCTGCTTCTTTCACAGGAGAATCTTAAAAACCAGGCACATTCTCAAAGCAAGTAAAATCAATCCAGCAGAGGCAGGTGCAATGTGGGTGCTATGGCTGGACATCCCCAGATGATCCATGGGACCAGCCAGCCTTGTGTCACTGACTCTGGTTCCTGTCCTGGCCAAGAGCCAGGATTGCTGTGGAAAGGCAGGAGAGCTCATAGCAGGGCAGGAGGGCATGGGAGCAGCACCCGGGGTTGGTGGCAGCTCCGCTGGATACCCTGTGGCTCGGATGGGGCACTGATGCTGAGCAGGGGCACTGATGCTGAGCAGGGCCACAGCCCTGAGCTGGGCATTAGCATCACTCGATAGCAGGACTGGGGGCTTTCCCCATGACACTGGTGCTGTTGGAATAGGTGGCATCTGGAGCTGAGGCACAGTTTGACAAAGCAGAGAGGAGCATTCAGCCCCAGGGCTCCAGGGGCTGGAGGAGCTCACACAGGTGCTTGGTATGGAGTGAGTAAGTGCTTGGGAGGGTTTTCTTCCCTTTGCTGGCATTGAAAGGGTGAATGAGAGAGCTTGGGTGTTGGGGAGAGTGAAATATTTTTTTTTCTTTCTGCTTGAAGAGATAGGCTCAGTTTTATGAAATGTAAATGAAATTTCTACACTTCATTCTGCTTTTCTTGTATCTGCTTCTCCTTCTGGCTTCTCAGCAAACATTAACAAAAAAATTGGGGGTGAGAACCAGCAAAAAAACAACTTATCCCTGTTGAAACCATGTGTACAAGGTCATAGCTGTTTATGCAGCAAATCTCACAGGACTCAAAAAATGTCCTTGGTGTTGTCTTGTGCAATTTATCAGAGGTGTTTATGAAGTCACAGCACTACTTTGCACCAGAGACTGCAACCATACACTGTGGTTGCACATTGTGCATTTCTTTGTACCCAGATTGGATGACTACAATTTGTACATATAAGGCACAGAAGCTTAATGAAAAAATAACAAAAATGCCAATTACAGAGCTCTTTTGATAAAAAATATTTAATTATGGCAGCATGTAGGCTTTGCAGTAGAAAAAACTGCTGTAAACAGAGATATTCTATAAAAGTCCATATTCTTGGGAGCCGGACCTTGTCTGAAGAGCACTCACAGCCACCTCACATCACCCCGTTCCCGAGGGAGCTGAGCAGCCAGTGGGTCCCCTGTGGCTGGCAGATCTCCCTGGACCCCATGGGGCTGGAGCTGTTTTTCCAAGGCAGGTCTGGGCATTGCTTTTGG
>JAOXXN010000175.1:14003238-14014077 GCA_026770055.1 Myrmophylax atrothorax | reverse complement strand
TGCTTCCTTTGTTCCCTGATGACATGGGTAGTCAGTGACAGGGGAGAGAATTTATGCAAAAATTCCAAACTACAACACCCCTCCACGTACAAGGAGCATGACAAAAGGCTCATTCATGATTCCCACCTTAAAATCACGTGTCCAAAACTTTAATGCCACACTGGCATCCATGAAATTCTTCCAACTGTCCTCTTGGGTTTGTTGTCAGGAGAAGGTGGCAGGGGAGATGCTGCTGATCCCAAATGCTGGGCGAGGTTTGGCATTGGCTGTTGAGAATCGTGGCTTTGACCCCAAGGTCTCTGTAGTTTTGGTTTCTGGAAAGTCTGGTTGTTGAACTGCCATCTCACAGCAGATCTCGTGGGCTAAACCTCTTACAGCAGACCCTATGGCAGCCTTACTTTCCTTACCCAGCTTGTTCAGTCTTGGTATCCAGATATTATTGTTGCCTCCAAATCCAGATCCATTTCTTAAATAACTATTAACTGTGCTGTGAGAGTTTGGTCTGGCCAGTGAGGAGGACTTAGACATTCTCATACTCACTCTGGTCCAGCGATGCCTGATGTCTTTTGGCTCCTTTTGTGCCCTTTGTCATTACAGGGCCTTGGCACCTGCACCCACGGGAGGTGGTGACCTTGTAAACCCATCCTTGGGCCAGTTTCTCTCCTTGTTTCAGGTGTATCAGGAAGGAAGCAGTTGTTTGCATGCTGCGGAGTAGTTTTCTGACTCTGGAGCCGTGCGTGGAGCTGCTCACATTCGCAC
Organism: Myrmophylax atrothorax; assembly: GCA_026770055.1. NCBI lineage: Eukaryota > Metazoa > Chordata > Aves > Passeriformes > Thamnophilidae > Myrmophylax > Myrmophylax atrothorax. The sequence continues at coordinate 14,013,318 of JAOXXN010000175.1, read as the reverse complement.
CTATTCCCAGTGTGAAAAGTCTGCTGAATTGTTTTGAAACGTCACAGCAGGAAAGAGCTTTGCTTCTCGTGCTCCATCATTTATGTCAGCCCAACTTGTGAGCTGTTTGCCAGACATACACACGCAGGTGTAAATCCGTTGGCTTCACATGGACGTGTTTCCTGCCTGTTTGTGGCTGCCCTGTGGAGGGGCATCACCAGTCAGTGCTGGAAAACTCCTGTGGCCAAAGAGGGGAGAAAGAGTAGGAGAGCTGAGGAGAGGTGGGAGGAGGGTGCTAGTCTTGAAGTAGAATCACTCTTTGCTTCTGCTTCACCTCCCTACAAAGAGACAAGGAGGCCTTTGGACTGTGCCTGGGCACTTCTCCCAGGAGGTGGGAATGGGGTAGAGCAAGTGCTACCAGAGTAGCTGTTTAGAAACAGATCCACAGTACCTCTCTGTTTTAGGGGGAGAAACACTGAAGGTGTCAGCACTTAATGTCCTTTTTTTCTGGACCTCAAATTGAAATGCAAATCTTTTCTCTGTGAAGATGTTTAAAGCTAAGCCTTGTGAAGCTGAAATGGTGTAGAAGGAGCCCCAGATGTCCTCAAGGCTTCAATTTTCAAGATTATTCAGAGAATTGCAAATTAGAAGGGTGCTGAAACCAGTTGCCTTGAGCTTCAGTGGAAAAGTATTTGATGATATATGGTATCTTGCAGATAACTTCCCCGGCACCATCCCACATCCGTGGTACTTTTCCATCACTGATGCTATCAGTGACCAGAGCTCTCTGCTTGGCTTATAGCCATGCTCCTATTTAAGGCACCAAGAAACAAAGGCAAGGGGAAGAGAGGCCAAGCACAACCCGTGCAGAGAAGGTACTCCCAAAATCAGTGCTGGGCTCTACTTTCCCCTCTGTATTGGGGGAGATGGAAGTGACTGTGCTGGGGGGGCTCCAGTGCTCGGCACAGGGTATGTGATGCCTCGTCAGACAGCTGTGCAGGTCAATACCTCGTTACAGAAAAGCCATGAGTCTGCCTTGCCTGTTTGCTCTCTAATTGCCACCTCACTGCTTCCTATCTGCATCCAGTAAGCATAGTTAATTACTCTTCTGGGCTGAGTGCTGTATTATAGTCCGTTCTGTCAATACTAACTGTTTTATAGAAATATGAAGTACCTCTTTCTCTTCCCTCCAAGGACTTTGAGATGCTGTGTGGGCTTTAATGATATCATTTGCCCTTCTGTCCAGTGTAAGCAGGAAAATAACATCTCCCATTTGCAATAGGTGCTTAGGGTTATCTGTAGGAGAGCTGCACTTTGCTTTTGGGGTCTGTTCCTGTGCCTTTCCAAAAAAGCTCTTTTCCTGCCCTGATACCTTTTCTGCTGTGTATTTAGAGCTTATCAATCATAGCCCAAGGTCAGAGTGATGATTGTCATCTGTCCCGGTGAATCCAGGCAATGCTTCCTTACACTGTTCCCTTCCTTACACTGTTCCCTTCCTGGGTGGGGTTCCTTCTTCTTGGTTTTCAACCTTTAGTTTAACAAATGAGTTGTGCAAAAGAGTAACTAAGCAGAGGTTGTAGGTGGCTTTCTCCTGAGAGTGCACACTGTGGCACGTAAGGACACCACATAAGGAAAACTCCCCTTTTTCAGGCATGAAAATTGTCAGCCCTTGGTGTTCAGTTGTATCTCCACTTGCTGGCATTGGCTCGGGTCAGGTGGTCAAGGTGGGCATCCACTGGTGATGGCTCTTTGCAGGGGGATTTATCATTTTGAGTGTGCTTTTATTGCTCTGGAGTAAACACCAGATAAACACACATTCTTTTGTAATTAAAGAAAAGTAAATTTAAATGTGCCCCATGTGTGTTGAACTTCAGGTGGTGCAGTGTGTTTGTAGTGACTAATGTTTTGGGGCTGTGCTCTGGTTCCCTTTGCCTCACTGGAGGTTTTGCTGTTAGCTTTTGTCATTAGCAGTATTGCACAGAGCAGGACGAACTCCCAGGTGAGCACCTGGGATCTGTACTAGCTGTCATGCAGAGATGAAACAGGAGAGAAGGGAAGACCTTAATGCCTTGCTGTGGGAAAGGCCCTGCCACTGGGATGCTCCAGATCTGATCCTGACTGCTTTGTGTACCTACAACTTCCTGCAGAAGCCTCAAAAATCAGAAACGGATGTGCCTGAGGTGCTGATGTGATTTGAACTGAGGTGGGGAGGGGTTGTTGGCAGAAGGATAGTTGACAGAAGTTACATTCCCTGGTGAAGCGGGGAGCATGAGGAGTGTTCTAGCCCTTCCCTACATGGCACCTTCTGCCTGGCACATGTCTCTGTGTTGCTCAACACAGCTACAAGTGCACATCTTGGCGCTTGGGGCTTCATCCGCCCTCAGATGGTTACACTGGGCAAAAGGAGGATAGCTGGATGCAAGGGTTAATGGTATTCTGCTGTCTTCCCAGGGGATTCATGGAGCAGAACCATACTTAATTAGACTTGCTTTCATACTTAATTAGAGTTGCTTTCAGAAAACACTTCAACTTCTGGTGCTATCGATATTTTTCAATGGCAAACTTGAGAGGGCAAGCAGCATGGGGGTATCACAGACCCACAGGGTCAGAAATGCTGAGACTGAGAGCTGGGAGGCAGGAGTGCTGACCCATGAGATGAATGGTGCAGAACAACTGCTGGCTTGTTCCACAGGCATGGCACAGTGCTGGACTGCTGGACATCCTCAGTGCATCCTTGTCAGGCTGAGGAATCCTTGTTGAAAGTCTGAAACTGCTGTACGCAGGATGAGATTACATGGCTGTCAGTGCAAGCTGTGAACTGGGAGGTGACGCAGCTTTTTCTCTGGAGGAGTGTTTTTTTTGCATACTGTGTTGGATTCATAAATAAAAATGACTCCAATTTGGGCTGAGCCTTTCCTTTATGCTATTAAAATACGGTGGGGGTGGGCAGCAATTAGATTTTTAGACTTGGCCTCTGTCCTTTTTATCTCTGTTGAGCTCTGAGTGCTTTTGTGTCCAGAGATGTGTTGTTTGGCTTGGAGTTCCTGTACTCAAGAACTCTCCATCCCAGCTGAGCACTCCCAGTAACTTCTCTCCTGTTTTTCTCTGGAAACATTCAGTGAAGTTTGCTGTGCTGCTGCTGTCGCCTGCAGAAAGTTTTGTTCTGTGACTTTGAAATGTATCCCAGCTTCAAACCTGCTTTATCAGGGTCTTGAGAAAGCCTGTGCTGGTGTGGTGTCCTTGCTGTTCTATCACCCAGGCTTGTGGAAGGATGCATGTGTGCTGGTCTCTGAGAACAGGTTTCTGATTCCCAGCCACAAATGTGATTATGGTTACATTAGGGAATGGAAGCATGAGAAGCTGAGTTGTTGCATTAAAGGTCACGTTCAGCTGATTTTTAATCCTTCGACAGCAGCAGCCTCCTGTTGGTACACCTGCAACTTCACGTGTGTCTGCCAAGGTATGGGCAGGTGCTTAGAGATCAAGCACCAGCAAGGCCAGTCTTTGCCTCTGGGACTTTTCTGGGGAAAAAAGACAGTAATGTCTTGGCTCTCAGTTTGTTTTAAGACAAGAGCTTGGAGCTGCTGTCACTCAACTCCGCTGCTTTGTGGCCACTGTCAGTGGGAACTGAGGAGCCCCAGGGCTGTGTGCAGCTGGTTTCTGGGTGGGAGCAATGGCACTTCCCTGTGGGACCAGCACCTGGAAGCCCACAGACTTCAGCAGGAGTGGGCCCAGTTTCCAAGGTGTGCCTTGCACGTGGCCTGTGGCATGAGGATGTGTTTTTGGGGAGGGTGGGAGTCACGAGTTTGAGGGCGAGTGAGCTCCAATGCACATACTCAGGGATATGCACTGGCTCAGGATGCCACCAACAATGCTGCTGGCTTAATATTCATCTCCTGAGTTTGCAAATCTTGGCATGAGCTGCAGACTCTTCTGTTAGTATTTTGGGATGATTTCCTTCAATTCCTGATTAAAATGCATGTGTTTTTCCTCATTTAAAAATATCATCTCTATCAAAAAGCTAATGATCACAATACCTGGCTTCCTTTTCCCCAACAAAGATGACAGCAGTGATATAAATCATTATGTTGCTGATTGTAAAATTGCTACCTTCAGGCATGTCTTTATTTTAGGGTTGGATTTTTTGGCTGCCACAATCTACAAGAGAAAGACAGTTGGAAATTTTTTCCTTTAATATGTAGTTTTCACGACTCTCGAGTCTTTTTATCAAGTCAGGCTGCTTTGGCAGCTTTGGAAAGAGCAGAAGATTAAAGTGCCTTTTCTGGGTTTTTTTCAGGCATGCAGCTGTGCATGTAAGTATATTGTGGCTTTCCTGACGTAAGATAAAGTCATAAAGATTTCCTGGTGGGCTTTTGCATTGCCCTGCTATTGTGGTCCTTGCTGCAGTAGACAGTGAATGTCCTTTCCTTGGGACTTTTTGCTTGTCTGTTTTAAGCCTCAGCAACCTTCCTCAGTTCCTGGTGTGGTCATTGAGGGACCACAGACCTTCCTGGCATTGAGGTGCAGCAGCTCCAACAGGACTCGCATGTTCAGGGTCCTGTCAAAAATTTGGGTTTTAGTTGCAAGACTTTGAAGTGAAATCTCAATGGGATTTTAATGCAGCATCATATGGAAACGCTAAGGATTGTTTGTTTTGTTGAGGTTTTTTTCATTTTAGGTGGGCTTTTTCCCACCCTGTGTGGGGAGATGTAAATGCCTGCCTAAGAGAATCAGGAGCTGCAAAGAGTATCAGAAATGCCCCCACCATCTGACCACCTCCCAAACGGCTGAGTTCTGTGCTCAGTGAATGACGACAGCAAGCCCTATCAAGGGTATGGCTTGTATTTAATTCTGCGTTACAATCCCTTTAATCTAGGATTATATCCAGTTGTTTTCTTCATGCAGTGTGTATGCTGTCAGATAAAAGCAATAGCAGCTGGGAGAAGAAAAATTGCTTCAAACAGGGGCTGAAAACCTCGAGTATCTGCCAATGCTTTTATCAGAGGCACGAACCTATCTCACAAAAACTGTCCAGGCAGGTGCAAGGGCTGACAGGACCCTCCAGCTCTGATAGATGAAGACCCTGGGAAGGCAACTGGTTGCAAATGAAACAGTAATTGCTTTCCCCTCACTGAATGAAATCTTCTCTGAGGCGATTACACAGATTAAAGCTTCCCACTGCAATGTACCAGAATAAATATAGCCTGTGCCTCTTGCGGGGGCTGCTGCAGAGCAGCATGGGCTGTGGGATGCCTCCTGCGAGGGATGGCAGGGCAGCTGGAGTCAAGAGTAGAAATCCTGTAAAAATAGGGCTGGAAGGACCTCAGGCTGTCTGAACATCTTTCTCCCTCAAGGCTGGATTGAGCATGCCCAGGTCTTTCCTGCTGGCGTTTGTCCAGCTGGTCCCAGTGGAGATGTGGGGACAGGAGTTCCTGGGCCGCCTCCTCCTGTGCATCTGCATCCCTACTGGGGCGAGACTTTTTCCGCAGTATCCAGCCTGGGTTCTTTGCTGTAATGCATACCTTTAATTTCTTGTCATGGACACAGGGAATGAATTATTTTCTTTTTTTCAAGGGATTTTTCCGTACTTTGAGGAGTCTTGTCTTCAGAGCCTCTTCCTCCCCAAAGGAGCTCTGCAATTTCCCCAGCCCTGCCCCAGGCTTGCATTTCTTGCCTTGTTCTTGCTCCCCTTCTCAGGGGCTCCCTGGGTGCTCAGTGCCGCCAGGGTGCCCCTTCCCTGCACTGGGGAAGTGCCTCAGTGCACCCCCAGCCATTCACTGTATGTGTTCAGTTAAGCCATTACCCTCAATAACAGGTGCATTTTACCAACCTGATAATTGGTAGTAGATGCCACTTTGACCAAGGGGCCATGCCTACACAAAATGGTTTTCCTTGCTAATCACAGCATGATTTAACTACCTGGCACTGTTAGTGTTGTTTGATTAGGTTGTGTGCTATATAATTTCAAGTACAGTGTGTGTATGGTAGTTGCATAACACAAATTAAAAGTCTCTGAAGTACAGGAGTCGTACATGTGAGAGCCATAGAGATCCTTTTCCACTCTAATTAGCTTCTTTCCAGAAGAAAAGATAAAAGCATCAAAAAATGCAGCTCACTTCAGTGTGTAGTAGAAGGTAATGCCTTGTGTGGGCTTGGGCACTGCCACATGACAGAGAGCATCATGCTGGGCGGTACAAAGCTGTGTCTCTTCCCTGCAGCAGCTCATGTGAAGAATCTGTCTTTTCCTAAGGTGTTTGGCAAACCTGATGTGGGCAAGCACAGGTACGGTGCCTCCCCAGAATCCAGATTGTCCACACCCTGTTGTCATGAGCTTGGGCTCCTCTTCTAGAGCTCAGCATCAGTCTGTGTCCAAGGGAAACAGCCTTGTGTCCTTGGCAGAGCCCTGTGAAGGGGACTGCTCCTGGCTCTCATGGCTTATCATGTGAAATTATTCGAGTTACGAGTACCTTGGGGCTAGGTCTGGTGGGGATTTTTTTCTTATTTTCATTCTGCACCAAATGGTACAGAAAGGCCACGAGATTCTGGTTATGAGCAGCAAAAATAAACTCTGGAGCTGACCTGGGTGCAAATGGGACAAGGCAGGTGCCTGGGAAGCACAGGCTGCTGCAGGGGCATTTGTGACCAGAGGGATTTGAGTGAGCTGGGGGCGAGTACTGAGTAGTGCTTTGAATGGTGACGGTGATCTCAGCACCATCACCTCCTATCAAATGAATCAGCAGGGAAAAAGTCTTTCTCTGGCCCAGGGCTAGTTAGTTTAATTAAAGGTCTGTTGCTCTTGCCAGCAGTTCAGGCAGAATTTGATGTAGTCAGCTAACTTGGTGGCTTAAATGATGTAATGTTGTTATGCATATTTTTCCTCGAGTCTAAATTTCTGTGGCGTAAGTAACAGGATGAAATGATCTGTTGTTGTCTGCAGAGAGCTGATGAGAAATGAGTGGTGGAGGTGGTGGGTAGGCACTTCAAACTGCAGGGGATCTGCTGCGAGACCTGATGGTTTTGCTGCAAATTGAACGGGCCAGGGCTGTGCCAGCGACTCGCCCTGCGTGGCATGTTCGATAAATGACCACCACCGGCTCAGCACCTGCTTTTTAAACTGTTTTGAAGAAAATAACCTTGACATCTAGTTTATCCACTCTCAAAGGACTATGATTTTTATCTGTCGTTTTCTCTAAAGAATAAAAATCTATATTTATATCTTGGGGATGAACTTTCTCTAGGCTTTAGCTTATCCAGAAAGACTCAGTGACTTGAAGAGATGCTTGTAATGATGGACTTTGGCCTCTAAACTGCTGGACCCCAATGGGAGATGTAGTATATTTAAAGTGGGATTTGTTTCTGTAAAGGTGCAATGATTGTATAATCATTGTCTGCTAAAAAGCAGTGAAAATAAGAGCAAGTATCTCTCCCTTGGTGTAATTTACAAGGAAAAACAATACTGAATTATCACTCTGAATCAGAGATAGACATAGCCCAACCCCAGGGTTTTGATGTGGTGCTGTGCTTGAGCAAGTGTTTTTTAACTTTTTTGATTAAAATCTCTGCTATGGACATCCTGAGCTTCAAGGGGTCTGAAAACCACAGGGGTGGCTGTGGGAAGCAAGATCATGGGTGAATAGATTGCACAGGAAGGACTTTGCAGGCTACTCCCAAGATGTTTGTGCACTGCTTCCTTCTGGTTGCTTGTTACAGAGTCATGCAAGTGAAGCTATAGATACAGGCAAAAAAACCCCAAAACAACACCTCCTGATTTTAAGCCTCCTCCATACATGTAGTTTCATCTTTTGTTTCTTATTATATCATCTTCTGATCCCAAGCCCTTTCTTTCCCAATGCTGTACTTTCTTGTGAACTATCTTATGTTTCCACTGGGGGTAGAAACAGTGCTCTGTGCCCCATCCCAAGGACCTTGGTGGTTGTTGGCGGTAGCTGCCCCAAGAGTAGCCGCAAAAATGCTGCAGTGGCCACCTGGTTCCTTCAGGTTTGCTCCAAGGGTTGTAACCAACCACCATGTGGACACTGGACCAAGGGTTGGCTTGTGCCATTGCTGGCACCTCACTGGCCCTTGGCACTGCTCCGGCTACACCACCCTATCCCAGCTGGGATCCAGCCTTTCTTGCAAGCCTGTTGAACCTGAGCCCTGGCTGTTTTCTCGTGCTCACAGCCATGATCACTTGCCTGGTACAGCTGCTGGGACTGACTTAATGTAGTTGTGTACTCATCAAAGGCAGTCATGGAGATTGGAGGCTTTTTGGCTTCTTGGCTGCTGCTTCTGTCAGTAGTCCTGTTAACACTAATGGAAATCACACTCTGGCATCAGCAGCACAGCCCTCCCTATGCTGTGCTCTGCTGTCTTGACAGGAATGGGATTGTGGAGGTAATTCCTTCTGCATCACACAGAGATTTTACTGCAAGGGGTCTTGCTGTCACTTCATACGTACTGTGCCAGCTCAATGTTCTGTTATTTTCTTTCTTGGGAAGAGCCCATAAAGCCAGAGCACGGAGGGAGTTAATGCTGGTTCTGTAGGCACCAAGAATAAGGGAATAAAAGTCTTCCTTTGAATTCCAGCCCTTGACACAGCACTTCAGAGGGTTTCCCTGTGACCCTCCATAGTGACAGAGAACATTGCTCTCTCTTCAGCAGCAGCCCCCGAGCAGAGAATGCAGCATGTGTCGCCCACCCAAATGTCAGCCAGTAGGCAAAGAGGTTTGATGCACAGCTTAGCAGAGAGATCAGCTGCCAGACCCATTCAGAAGTCCTCTTGGTCTCCCAAACAGACTGGTGGGTGCCTTACTCTTACTGCTCATGTTGGACAGACTCTGGGTTGCTCCAGATAAGCATCTTTGTTCTATCATGCTCTTGCTGCATGAGTCTGTTTGCAGTTAGCCTACAATGTGGCAAAGGCATCTGTCTTTCTGTTGGTTTTTTTTTTCTGATGCTATCTTCTGTTTCTTTGCTTCTCCATTGTATCTGGTTGAATTGGGATTTGTTTTGCTTGTTTAAATCACATTTCTTTAAATAATGTCTAAGGAATTAATTATAGAACTCAAAAGTAGTATGTGGTTTGAAAAGAAGTGGTCACAGTTTAAAAGGTTAAAGGAAATAGAAGAATCTGTTTGCCCTCTGAATTTAAGGGGGGCTTTAGTGTAACCTGGGAGATACCATGGAGAGAGATGAGGTTGCAGACACACATCAGCCAGGAGGAGTGACTTGTGCCCAGCAGTTCTGCATTTGGGCTTGGGGAGCTTTGCTCCTGGCAAAATCTTGGACTTTTGTGTCAGTGAGAGGGGAAACATTTTCTCCAGGACTGGAGCTGTCCCTTTGCTTCCCTATGCGTGGGGATGCTGAAATTCTCAAGTGACTTCTGTTGCCAGCTTCTCTGGCATTTCTCTCCAAGATTTCCTCTGGGGGATTATTTGGTGCTGATTTTGTTTGCCACAGCAAGCATAATCTCCAGCTCTCGGAGCCCGCAGCCAGGGTTTCAGCTGGAACCTGGCAGCTCTCTCTGCTGCGTGGGTCAGGCCAAGTGCTGAAGCCTGGCTGGGAGTGAGTTGGAGGTGGAACAAAGTTTCCCACGAGTTTGTCCTTCTCTTCTCAGTGTGGGCAGGATACTTGCCCACTCAAGAAACCATCATGTGTGGGTCTCTGAAATTTGGAAGCTGCAGACAATGGCAAAGTAACGCTGGCATCACTGACGAAAGATCTGCCAGTAGAACCAAGGAGGATGGGCTTGTACCTGCTGCTTTCTGGCATTTCCCCTTCATGCACACCCCAGCCTGGCCCAACTTTCTGGACAAAATCTGCTTGGTCACAGTTCAGCCTGGTCCCTTCTTCCTTTTACAGCCAGAGGAGCTGCACAAGCCAATAAAGCTGGTGCTGCGGCTTCTGGTATCACCTGCCTTCCCCAGTGTGCCCTGAAGGCTCCCTGCCCATGTCCCAGCGTGCCTTCTCCCTTGCCAGGTGCCAGGGAAGCTCGCTGCTGGTACCCCAGAGGGCTGGGAAGGCATTTGTCTCCCAGACAGCCATCAATCAGGGCCGCCTCCTCCTGAGCAGGCTGTGTGGGCCCTTCTGCAGTGTGTGCTG
>JAOXXN010000175.1:13979562-14003228 GCA_026770055.1 Myrmophylax atrothorax | reverse complement strand
GGCCGCCTGCGAGAGAGAGGCCATCGCTGGCGGTGCTGGATCTGGCCCAACAATTAGCACCAGGAGCAAAACTCTGAGTTCCTCTTGCTCAAATATCTGGGGGTATTTTTCAGGTAAAAGACTGGATTCCCACATCCTCAATTCTGCAGCTTTTATTTAAGCAATATTTGAGATTAGTGTTTTTCCTTCCAGTTTCTGTGGGTACCAGTTCTCTCTATTCTTTGGCGTAGGCTGAGGCTCCTAATAGGAATGTTTGAGGGGTTTTTTAAAAAAAAAAGTCACTCCATGCTGTAGGCTGAGGTGAGCTGGAGTCTCTGGGACTGTCTCTGCATGGAATCTGTTTTATGGGATCAGAGCACACAGAGTCCTGTGGTCCAGCTGCCACTGAGCTCCAGGATCTGCCACCCACTCAGGCCTGCTTTCAGGACATAGCCTGTTCCTCGTGCTTGTTGGGAGGAGGAAAATGAGAGCAGTGGTTCAATGCATTGTGCTCATTTTGAGAGCTTATGTTCCCTTTTTGTGGTTTTTACTTTTAGGGTTTCGGTGACCTCTTCCAGGGCTCCTGGGAGCAGAAGGGAAGTGCCAGGGTAGAGAACTCTGTAGGCAAATGCCAGCACAGCTCCCTTTTACGAAGAACAATTTGATTTTGTCTTTTCCTCTTTCTGTATGCCCACGTGTTTTTCTATTCCTACAAACACGCCTCTGAAATTACATGCTTCAATTCTGCAGTAACTGTCCTGCTTTTTGTGGGGATTTCAACTTGTACTCTCACTGTGCAGACAAACTCATTACCAGATGTGGCAACAGGCAGATCTTCCCTCCTGCCCTTTGGACTGTGTTCTGCTACTTCTGTGCACAGCCTCATCTCCTCCTTCCTCCTGGTCTTTTTCAGCCAGCATAAGGTCACATAAGACATACAGGAAATCTGGATTTTAGGCTTGGATAACATATTCTGAGGGTGTGTTGAAGAGGATATTTACTCCATGTGTTACATCCCCTTCTGCTGCAGGTCAATTCTTCTGCACAACCCAGAGCAAGTGAGGAACAGAGACATCTCATCTGATGGGAAGGGTTGAGCGACGGGCTTTGACCCTCCCGGCAGAAATACTTGGAGCTTGTAACTTACTTAAAGCCTTTGAAATTATCCTGCCTCAAGCCCAAAGAAAAATTACTCTTCTTTTTGAGACAGCCTGCAATATACTACATTTCACAGAAATCCTTACAACAGCTTTCCTAGCCTTAAATGAGAGCATTTTTAATGTGTAGGCATGTGTTTTTGGAAAGGATCTATATGTAGGGCCATATACAACTGCTGTGTTGAACATTGCCAACGTGTAACTTTAGATAGTTAATGTGTAATAGTGATACCAAACATGCTCTTTCTGGGCTTGTTAGAAAAGCTGGATGTTTTGAACCTTTGCCTAAAAAAGGCACCACAGGCCATCAGAGGCACAGAAAAAAAAGGCTTTATTTTGGTGTTTGTTTGGGGTTTTTTACATCCAGGTTAGCAGTACTGTTTGTGACTCCAGGCCTGTGGGGAGGCGAGTTGGATCAGACCAGTTGTGGCTGCATTTGCTCCCTGTGCCAGGGAGCCAGCAGGAGAGATTTGTGCAGTTGGGTGCACTGGGTGGGTGGTGCTGGGTCACAGAAAGCAGCTTTGGGGGACATTATTTAGTTCTAACTAGACTTGGAAGGAGGTGAAAGGTGAAAAGGACAGCCAGCACGTGAGCTGGAGGCACCAAGATCAGAGGGCTGGTCTCTCAGGGAGCTGGGATGTCCCTCTTGCCCCTGCCTGATGCCCCCAGGAATGATTCAAGCACATGATGGTTATGGCATTGCTTCTTCCACTCCACCCCTGGGGTTTGCTGTGGGGAAGGTCCCGGTGCCAAACCCTGCACAGCCAGGACACCTCACCCTGGAGATCCCTGTCCTTCCACCGGTTCCCCAGCAGATCTCCCTGGGCCACAAGGCTTGGACTGATTCAGACTCCAGAGCTCATCAGCCAGCAAATGACCTTTCCTTTATCTTGAAAGCCATTATTGAACTTCACGGCTAATTTCATGCAAGCACCTAATTGCCCTCTTTGCTTATGCCGGTGTGGGATGTGCCCACACTGCACACAGGCTGAGTGTGCACTGTGATTTCCCAAAGCTCAGAAAAGGTCACTGCTTCCTTCAGCCTTCCCTGCCGAGTGAATGTGCTCCAAGCCTGGAAATCTGTGCACTTGCTTGAGCAAAGTTACCCTTGAGGGAATGTGCCCGTCAGGGTCTGAGCCCATCTTTGTGATGCCTCAAATAATTTGCAAGATTTGCCCCTTTTGTTTTCAGTCTCCTGACATAAACTGGGTCCAAAGACTAGGGCTGTGGGAAAAAATTGAATAGTTTTAACAGTGCCTTTCCTTAAAATAAATAATAGTTAAATCACCCCAGTGGAATGGTGTTATTGCACATGATGTTCCCTGATGTCTGTGAAGAAGCAGGCAGACGTTCTCAGCTATTCCAGGTACAGACCAACCAACCTGCAAAGGTGTATTCCTGTGTCTCTGCCTGGCAGTGTGCATGGAAGGTTGAAGTGCTCTGTTTTCTTGCAGCAGTTTGTTGCCCCAGAACAAACTACCTTTTACCAAACTTCTTCTTCCAGCTCCAAACAACATGCCCTTGTAAAATCTGAGATCACTCACTTTAGCAGGAAATGGGAGGAGGAGGAGAAGGTGCACTACAGTTTCACACCTTTTCTCTTGTTTTTCTATGTAGAAACAAATTCTCTTCTGGCTTGACTGATTGATTGAACCCTTTTCAAGTGCTGTCTGAAGGAGGCAGCTTCTCTTTTACTGGATCAGAGATGCATTTGGCTCTGAAACAGATTTTCTTAAAACTTGAAGTGTTTTCTTTCTTTTTGTTTCTTTCCTGGAAATCATGGCATATGCACAGAATAAGGGAAAATTTCAAACACAACAAGTTGTACTTAGTCAGAGCCCTGGTGTGTAATAGCTCATGTCTCTTGGTGGTCTGCTTTGAAAATGTGCTGTCTTTGGAAAAGAAATATTGCTCAGACCTGCATCTGCTTCCCCTTCCACTCCCCCAGCCCAGTTTCACGTTGATTCAGACAGCAGTCCTTGGGTTTGGGGGCTGGTGGTTTCCCCAGCTCTTGGCGAGGAGTGGCTGGTGCATGCAGGATGCCCTCAGCAGGGCTCACCATTTCAGCCTTGTCTGGAAGCTTCTCTCCATTTCCTGCTGTCTTGTTCGTTCCCATCAAAGATATTCCCTCCCCTGCTGACTTTGCCAGGCTGAAACTGGCACTTTCACAGAGACTGAGACACACCAGGAGTCCTTGAGCCTCCAATCATTTGTCTGACACTTCTCCTCAGTAAGAACTGTTTTTAAAATAGCTTGTGACATGGACTAGAGGCAGAGTTTAATAATGAAAATGGTGTAAAAATAACACCAATGATGGTGGATATGCTGCTTTAAAAAAAAATAAGAGAGATAAGACTGGGTTTCTTGTTTGGACATCTGAAGTGTTGGTAGGAGATCTTTAGCTCTGGTTGTTTAACGTTTCCAAGTCAGCATGAGCTGCTGTATACATTAACCAGGAAGGATGATTATGTACCATGTAAGGTCTGCCTGGAGTAGGAACAGAGATGGAAATAGTTCAAATAGTGGTTTAAAAGTGTCTGTCTAAAAGTACCATGCTTTTCTTCTTGGATACCCACCATTCTAGTCTATGAGATGCTCTCAGTCCTCTCAATCTTCTCATGTGTGTAACCACTTCTGGAGAGAAGTGAAGTGCTGTTATTCTCCCTCACAAACAGCAGATGCAGCGCAAAGGAATCAGACAAGTGGGACTTTGGAGAGCAAGGACTTGCCTTGGTCCTGGGACACTGCCCTCCTCTATGGGGGACCCACCAGCACAGACCACCTGGTCTTCCCACCCCGTCCCTCACCCACATTTGTGGATATTTAGCTGTCCTTAGAATGTGCCTGGGATCTCCAAACACAGGATATACCAGGCCTTTCCCACCCTCTAAATTAGTCCAAGGATGGAGACTCTAGGGTAGTATCAGCAGCAACGTGGGTTACTTACCTGCAGAGTGCTGAACTGTCCAAGTAACACCAGCCTGGGTGGTGGGAAGACGTTCTGCACTGTTAGTTACTCCTCAGGAGGGGCTGGCAGGGTGTCCCCATCAAGGGGGCTCTGGCTATATTGATCAGCATTGTAAAACCATTCACTTATATACAATGCTTTCTTTTGGGCACCTGGGCATTGTTTGTGAATGCTCCTTTGTCGCACTTGTGGGAAGTTTTGCACAATTTTTTTTTGTTATTAAATAGTTACAACATCAACTATCTAATGCAAATGATTGAATGAGAGGTTTTGCATGCCTGTCTTGGTGATAAAGCAGGAGGATCTGGGCTTTGCAGCCACTAGGCAATAGATGTGCAGCATCCATACCCCAAACTGACTTTTCTGCTTTCCTTGTCCATCAGACTGTGAATATCCAAGTCCTGGAAGTTGTTCTCAGAATATTCTGAAGGAAATATAAATTCTAATAGATTCATAGCCCAGCCTGTTTGTGACTTTTCCAAAGGACACCACATGGGTGTTTCATGGAAAAGGACCTGTGATGTTCTCCAGCTGTGCAGTTTCCCTTCCACTGCAGCACACCATTGGCTGTGCAAGGAAGGGTCTCAGAAGCTGTGGCACATTGACACTCACAGGCTTGAATAGACTTCGTGTTGTTTTCTATCCAAGAGAAAAAGGAAAGTGAAAATGTTACTTTCAAGACTGCCTGTAAGGCATCACAGGAGGAGTATCTTCCTTTGATCCCTTTTCCTGGGTTGTTTTCTGGGGTCTCAGAGCAGCAATGGGCTGTATGTACCACAGGTACTGCACTGTTGGAGTACAAGGGTGGGCCAAGCCATTTCTGTTGCATTTACAGAGAGTTCCTATGCCAATCAGAGCAAACACATCTTGACCTGCCCCTCTGGCCAGGCCCTTGCTAGCAGGGTTTGCTTACACAGGATCCTGTGTAAGGGATTGTGTTAGTGCCCCTCAAGACTTGAGGCCAATCAGAAGGGACTGGCACTGGGAGGGAGAGAGGAAGGTGTTCGAGCTGGAGAGAGTCCAGCCTAGAGGAGACCTCAGGGGTGAAAAGGGATTTGTTTCCTGCCTTTGGGGCACCCAGTGTTGGAAGACTTTACTTGTCACTCTGCCCATCCTAGACAGCTTTCATTCTATCTGTCTCTTGGTTTTATTTCCTAGTTGTATTTCTGCTGGTATTTTTATGCTTTTGTTTTTCCTGTTTTATTAACAGAGCAGCTGCACTTTTACCACAGGCAGGATGACATGGGCTTTCTGCTAAAGCTGCCACATCATGATGATGTGTTTTACCCAGCAGAGCTCACCAGGCAAGGCTCCCAGCACAGCAGAAGTCACCAGTGAGGTTTCTTAGAGCAGCAATCACCCCTCAACCCATCCTCAGTCATTGGCCTAGTATTTCATCATTGCTATTTCTTGCTTCTATTTTGTGCTGGATTCTCTATTCTTCTGAGATCAAAGTCAGAGTTTTATTAATCAGTAAAAAAATAAGGGCCCGTATCTGTTTGATCATACACAGAAAAATACCCAGCAGGGCTGGCTTAGTCTGTTGGATCTGCTGCAAACTCACTCTGCTAATGGCTTGGATAGGTAAAATAAGATCAAAGTTGGGAGAAGTTCCAAGTTTTCTGTGTTCTTGTCAGGTGGCTCCATTTTAGGGTTACTCCCTTGCACATCAGCTGCAGAGGAGGCACCAGCTGGGAGGAGAGAGACACAGGAGAAGGAAATTTGCAGGCAGAAGCAGAAGTTCCTGGTTGGAACCACAGCTGAGCAGCCTGGGCTAGTGGAAGGTGCCCATGGCAGAGGAGGGGTTGGAACTGGATGACCTT
This sequence comes from Myrmophylax atrothorax, assembly GCA_026770055.1. Taxonomy (NCBI): domain Eukaryota; kingdom Metazoa; phylum Chordata; class Aves; order Passeriformes; family Thamnophilidae; genus Myrmophylax; species Myrmophylax atrothorax. The sequence goes on along the minus strand of JAOXXN010000175.1, from coordinate 13,997,301 downwards.
TAAGGTCTCTTCCAACCCAAACAGTTCTGTGATTCTATGATATTAATGGAAAAGAGGATCCTTTGCAGGAGGGAGGTGCAGGGTTGGCCTGTGAGTGTTGGATGGACACACCCAGTACAAAGAGAGGTAGCCCCACTCCCAAATCCTGACTTTGCTTTCCTTTTTTAGCATTGTGCATAGCAGCATTTCAGAATGTGGGAGTAGCCATAAGAACGCTTTAGGTCTTTCATATACATCAAAGAAGTGTGCATAGCTGGCAGAGTGAATCATAGAAAAGAAATATACTCATGGTTTGAGAGGATAAAGAAGCACATCTGTGTATTTCAGAGAGAGCAACTCGGAACTTGTGATTTGTCTCTTCGATAAATCTGCTACTGGATGTAGTCTGGGACTGTGGAAAGAGGAGATCTGCTCTGCTTGATCTAGAGCCTCTGTGCCTGCAACTGGCTTAACCAAGGGGATTGATGTTTTACCTTCCCATTACTTACCCAGCAATACTTGAGCCTCTTTAAAGAAGAAATGTTCCAGCTAGTGCCAAAATCATTTAGCATTGACTGGTCATGCTGAAAGCTGCTGGAGTTTGCCGTGAGAGGTCCTGGCAGGGATTGGAGCTGATGCTGTGGTGGGGCAAAGCTGGGTGATAGCTCTGTGGCAGGGCTGAGAAAGGGGCTTTGTTCCTCTGCAGGCAGCTCTGATGAATTTTCTTACCCCTTTGGTCATGTTGCTGATGCAGGTGTTTACCCTTAGGTCAGGAAATATTATTCTTGTATTCTGGAGCTGCTTGAGTGAAAAGTTGGTTTGTTAGGCTGGTGTGGAAGGACCCAGAACTGTTTGCATTGTTTGTGCCCAAGTCTAGCCCGATCTCTGTGCACAGGGCAGGTGGCTCTGTAGGAATGTTGCTGCTGAAGGATCCTAATTCCTCTGACCCTTCCCCAACACTGCAGGTGGGCTGAGCAGGCAGGGCATGAGCTGCTGCAAACAGAAGAGATTATGTGTGCCCTTTGCTTCCCTGGGAGTGTAGACTCAGGCATGGTAACGGCATAGTCATTTCCTCTGCAACAAATCAACTGAGAATCTCTTCTGAGAGAGGAGGTGGTACTGGACTGGTGGCTGGAGCCGTGACTTTTTTTTTGCCATTCACAATGAGTGTGGCAGGAGAGTGGGTGGGTGCTTTGGATGCATCAGGCCCTGTAAATCATGGGCAGAGGGGAGAGCCAACAAATCAAGCACCCACAAAAAGGGAATTGTATAGGCAGCAGTAGAAGAGTGGGTGTGTGCCCAGCGATCCATGTATGGCCAGACTGAGGGGAAAGATGTATTGTGGCTATCAGAAACCAAGACACAAGAAACTCTCTGGTAACAAGTATTAAATTTCTCTGAAGCAACCAGAAGATGCACTGTCTGATGACTGGGGAAAAGTTCCCCAAGAGTGGCAGTTAATGCTGGTTGGGTATGTGAGCAGTGAAAAGCTGGCAGCATTCAGCTGTTTGCAGAGCAGCCACGTCTGCCCAGGAGAGTTTGCAGCGAAAAGCCCAAATGCTGGGGATGTGAGTCACTCCCCCTGTGGTCCTCTGTCTTGTAGGGGGAAAGCAGCATTGCCACAGGGAAAACCTGATACGTTCTTCCAGTGCAAAATAACTTAGCAGGGATTTTTCCAGCCTCATGCCTGTTCCTGGGGCCTCGGGCCTCTCTGCCAAGGCCAGGGCTCGGCTGTTCGGGCCCCACCTCACCTCCTTCCCTCCCTTCCACATCCTCCATGTCATGGATGGTTTTCTGACTGTGGAAGCAGCGATGATGAGGGATGCTTGGTTGGTTTAGCTTTTTCCTAAATCACCTGGTGCTGAGGAGTAATAAAATATTTATTAGATGTTATGAAACCAAACCCAGAGCAACAGTACAGTGAGTAGTTAAATATGCCTTTTTTCCTTCCTGCAGTGGTCCCTGAGCAGCAGGTGCCCAAAGGAGAAAGCTCAGTGCTGCTCTTGGTTGTTTGCTGCTGGGCTCTCTGGACAGAAGGCAGAGGTGCTTCCCCTGGGAATTACCTGTAGTCCCCAGCTAAAATGATTCCTTTGAGGCATGGGTGATGGTGATGAGCTGAGCCAGTCAGGGACCTGTGTGCAGTGCTGCAAGAGATCCTCACATCCTGACTGCAGGACAGACCCTTCCAGTGGGTTGTGTGGGATACAGAGGCATCCTGAGACATCAGAGCACTGAAACTCAGAGTCTTTGGTCAGAGGTGTTCAAGTGTGGCAGTAAAGAGGGTCACCTCTCTACTACAGGGGTGCCTTTCACTTGATCTCCTTCTGTGGCATCCAGATGTGACTGCAATTCCAGCAGCTGTCACTGTGACGGACATGGCCTTATTAGCTGGTCTGAGTACCCGTACAGCTGTGGGTGGGTTATTCTGCAGCCTGCCACTGACAAAGGCAGCAATCTACGATCTAGGATGGCTTCTCCTTCTAAATCTGTTGGATATGGTACTGCAGTAGCATAATGTAGGTTGCAAGAGACTTCTAGAGGTCTCTGGCCCAATTTCCTTGCTCAAATCAGGGCTTCCTCCCAAATCAGATAATTTTAACACAGTCCAGTTGTGGAAATTTGCAAGACTGGAGATGCTGCAGCCTCTCTGGGCCCATCTCCCTGCTGTACTTGTTCCTGCATGCTCAGACTCAGAAAAGCATTCTGGAGAGAGGGTGGATTACTGAGTGTATAGCTTTTTTCAGGAAGCTTTTCTGTGCCAAAGAGCTCCTCTTTGCAATGCTTGTGCTTTGCTTGTGTAGGCAAAGGAGGCTGGAGATGATGCACACAGATGTGCCAGCTGTTCTCTATTTGAAAGAGCTCTGGAGAAGATGGCATGTCTCCATGCATTCAGGTTTGTGTTTGGCTCCGAGTCAAATGGAGTATGTGCAGAAATAGCATAGAGCAGGAAAGCTGCTGGTGAACATTTGTCCTGAGGATGCTGGTGTGCCATTTGCTGCAACCTGCATGAGGCAAATTCAATCAATTGCCTCTGTGATTTGCTTGTAACCAGTGGTTCTCCAGTCAGCTTTTGAGGGCACTAGATTGTGCTGGGCATACAGTGCCTCTTAAAAAAAGTTAGACCAAGAAGGTAGAACTAATTTGAGTACTCAGATCAAGTCACTGGTTAACTCTTCCCCATAATTTAATCTATTATGGAGAAGACATCTGCCAAGCTTCTTATAAAAATCTGTGTAATCCACTGGGGATGCCAGCCCAAAGCTCCATGCCTGATACCTGTGCCAGGAGTTCATCAGCACTGCCTCAACTGATTACATTTTTTAATGTGCATGTGTATATCTGGCAACTTAAGTACTCCCATGCTTTAGAGAGGTAAAGGCTGGGAAAGACTTTGCTGCATAAACACACCACAGTATTAACTTGGGAGAGTTCACAGAGTCACTGTGTTCTGTGGAAATGCAGAAAGGACTGTTAGCTCTTTAATGGCTGTCATGGAAAGCAGTTTTGGGGGAAATCAGAGAGGTTTGGAAAACTGAGCGAAGGTAAATTGAATAAACCTCTCCCATCCGCTGCAATGTTCCTGCTTACTCCCAGCTCTCCTCTCCTGTGCGATAGCACCTGGGTTTGTATTTGCATCAGGGGCAGTGAGGCTCTGCCCTGACCATCCTCACACCTGCTGTGCTTGCAGCCTAACAGGCTTTCACCTCCTGCCGCAGCTGGTGTGAAGGCTGCGATGTTGTACTGATGTGCTTCCGAGGGGAAGTAACTCTTATTTTCTGCTGTTTGTGAGCACACTGTGGAAGGCAACCGAGAAGTGGTTTGTATTGGCCACTCAGTGGCCTTTCTGGGTCTGCAGAAGCTGTTGGCTTGCTTTATATGGATCTCTAGCTGATCACTGGTGCCTCTAATAGCGAGAGATAAAATAACACCCCTGCCTTTAAAGCACTTAAGCTTCCAGCTGAGTGTTCAGGGCACGTGCTCTTTTAAGCCTGTGGATGGATTGGTGGCATCACTTGGCCCTGCTTCAGGGCTCTGGAGTTTGATGCTGGGGCTGAGGCTGCTCCCCTGTCCTGCTGCAGCCTCTGCTGTCTCCTGGCTGCTCCAGCAATGCCCGTGGTGCCTGTCAGGGAAGAGCAGAGGCATAACATGGGAGGTGGAGCACACTGGGCACATTTCATTGACCTGCAGGTCTGGTCCCCTCTGCTCCCTTGCTGGTGCTGATTTTCTGCACCTGGCGTCTGCTGCTGTGCTGCAAGCTAAATTTGATATGAAAGCAGTTTGATTCTGGCTCAGATTGATTGACTGTTTTCTCGATAACATCTGTATCAGAGGCACAGACATGGGTCAATACGCTGGTGCTGTTTCCGTGGTCTGGTGGGATGGCAGACTGAGGGTCCTGTTAGCTGAGGACCGTAACGTGCTGCAGCCTGGTGTGATCAGAGAGAATCTCCTTTTCCCTGGATGGGGAGAATACTGGCAGAGAGCTTGGCCAAGGAGGAGGCAACTGACACTCCAGTAAGAGACAAATCGGATGATTCATTCCCACAGCCCCCAGGAGCTTGCGTGTGAGCTGCGTGTTGGGAATTTCTAGGAATTTCAAGGAGTATCATTTGTTTTGAAGGTAGCCCATTCAATGCTGAGGAAGGAGCATAAAATTCTGCTGCTAGATGGCATTATAGGAATTGAACAAGCAAGGACTTCTGGAGGTTGTCCTAAGAAAAAACCTGGGCACAAAAAATAATAAATATGCCATGCATGTTTTTAAAATCCCAAATGAAAAGCCTCTTGGCTGAGAGTATCTGTGCTCATAGTATGTCTTTCCTTGTGCCTGAGTTCAAGGTCACCTGTAGTTTTCCTCTTTCTTTCCTTGCATTCTTATGGCCTCTGTTTGCCCTGTCATTTCTATCTGACATTCACAGTTTGCTAATACAAAATTGTCAATACATTTAATTAACATCTTGCTTTTCTCTTCTTCCAGATAATTAAATACTTAATAAAAGCAGACCTAGAACCTTCCACAGGTGTCTCCCACTTGATCACTGTATTGTCTCTGGCTCATCTTATTGCTGACCCAGTTTTCTTTTCAATTCCATCAGCTTGGATAGGTTTGGAATCTGCTTTATGTCTGATGTGCCTGTTGCCCAGGGCCCGAGATGTCCAGGGTGCTGCTGGCAAATACCACAAAGGGACTTAGGTGCCTGATGTGGCAGATAGAGCCAAACATTAGATCCTGCCAGCCTAAAAGCCATGAGCTTTTGAAAGTGCTTTGCTACTGGGCTCATTGCCCAAGGCTGAGGTAGGTCAGGTTAAGGGACAGTCCTTACTCCAGCCCTGTGATGCTAAGCCTTGTTGCATGTGAAGTCTGGGCTGCTGTTTTGGGGCTGGGAATGACTCGTCTTTCCAGCACCCACAGGGATGGTGAAGGCTATTCCACGTTTTCTGAAGCAGAGCATATTGAGTCTCGCTTCATGTCACTTAGATGAACACCTCTCCATAAGCACCAGGATAAACTAATCCCAGATTATCACATCAAATTGCTATTGCTCACTAACCCCTCTCAGCATGGTGTTCCAGAATTAATTACCAGTATTCATGATGTTCATTACCACAGTCCCGCATAGCACATTGTGTAGATCCAGTGATATTTATCATTGCATTTTCCAAGTGGTCCCTCTCCTGCTTTTTATCACTAGCTGTGTTTACCAGACTTCATTATGCTCTAGTTGTTTGAATCTCTGTAGTTTTTGATACTTTGTTCAAAGCCATTTAGACACTTAGAGCCATTAATTTTATCTTTCTCTTCCATTCTAATGGGCTGGTTTCTTCTGCTGGCATTCAAGTGAGAAGAAAGCACTCTTCTCTAGACCTTTTGGTCTCTAGTAAATGCCTGTCCTAATTCTTACTGCTCTCTTTTCTCTTTAAGTTTGAAGTTGCCATGTATACATCTGGTTTGCTTCCTTCTGTCAAGTCCTCAAACTTGAAGTAGCCCCATGGTAAACCAGACACAGCTACATTTAAATCCCTGTAGTCCTTCAGCTTGAGTGTTATTTGCATTTTAAGATGTCAGGCTGGCATTGTTGATACATGACTTATGTACCTGCTGTGACTTTGCTCTGTAAGATAAAGAGATGGGTTTTTAGCTATGCCTGTTTTCAAACTGACAGATAAATTGGGAAAATAATGGCATGCTTTCTTACAATGCTGGAATATACCCTTGCAAACTTCCTGTTGATGTCATTGTGACAAAATTAAAACTGTCTGGTAAGTTATACCAGCTGTATGATTGATGGACAGAAACTGTTTTGAGCAGCAAAGAGACAGCAAAGTCCTTGCTAGGGTAAGGACAACAGGTTTGCTCTCCTTGTATGATTTCTTTGACATTATTTCACCACTGCTCCTGACTGTTGTTTTATATGTGACAAGCCAAAAGAAATAAATGAGAAAAAAAACCAAAACAGGAAGAACAAAGGCCCCAGAGTGCTAATTAGTGCCACCTCCAACAGCGAGCTCCCAAGGCTTCCTGTTCTGAATGAAACCTCAGCTTCTGAAGGGCAGGACAGGCTGAGTGGGGAAGGATTTGCCCCAGAACAGGCTCTTCCAAGCACACACACAGCAGTTTGCTTTTGAATTGGGTATACTTGAAGTGGTAGGAGTCTTGTGTGTTTTTTGTGGTGACAGAGTTGTGTAGAAATGATGTTCAGGGTGGGCTTGGGTGCTCGTGATGCCGAGATGAACTTGCCAGGGTGCGGTGTATATCCACTTGTGGCTGCTGTCCCCAAAGGAGAGTAGAAATAATCATCCTAAGGACCCCAGTAAGATACTGCAGAACAATTAGTGGATTTTTTTCCTCATGCATAAACATCTTTTGACTAATTTTATCCTTTTGGCATGTTTTACAGATAAGCAAGCAGCAGCTCCAGACAATCAAGGATCGTTTCCAGGCCTTTCTCAATGGAGAAACCCAGATTGTGGCAGATGAAGCATTTATAAATGCTGTCCAGAGCTACTATGAGGTAAGGAGAGACAGTGTAATATTCTTACACAGATTGAATTCTGATTTAATGAGTTGTCCATTTTCAAGCAGCACAAAGCTAAGGCAAGTGCAAGTTGTCTTCTGTCTGATGTCTGGTATATCACAAGGTTTGGGAGGTTCAGGATTTGAATATAAACCACAGGGCACCCGAGGCAACCTCTACACCATAGTGTGTCCTATGGCTTGATTATAGGGAAAACTACCCTTCCTTTAAGCTGAAAAATATCCTCCTGATACTTTTAAATAATGTACTCTAAAACAGGGAATATGGCACAGCATAAATTCAGTGTCACATGCTCCCTATGAAAAATACCAAAAGAAATCTGGGCAGCACATTCAGTTCTTGTGGAAGCTTTTGCATTGTGTCTAATTGACTTTGGGATTTTCAGCAAGAGCCTTGTCTTTTCTCTTTGGCATGACAAGTGCTGTAAAGCAAAGGAGGAGGGAGGAGGATGTGCATCCACAAAACTAGATGATACCAAAGAACATGAAGCATCATTCATAATTGTGCAAAAGAATAATTATGCATGTCTGTCTTTTTGCACCTCTTTGTATGCAGCCCATAATGCTGCCTTTTATATCTCTTCTCAGAAGGAAAGAGCTTCTGTTTTTGAAGGAAATCAGTGCTTGTCATTAGTATGAGGAATGTTGCCTGGGTTTTTTTCACTAGCCTTTGTGCAAACATTTCTCTTTCTCCCTAGAGCTATTCTGTCATAAAAGGTGAAGATTTTGAATTGCCTACATAAAATATTTCTCTGAAAGTGGAATCTAAGAGGGGACCAAAATCAGATACTAGAACTGAAGAGAATTTTAACTCTATAAGAAATAACAGCAGCTACTTCTGTGGAAGAACAGCACAAATTATTTCTGGATTAACGCTGTTAAACCAGCCTAGTAGTTACTGCTCCATCGTTCTCTGTACAGGAAGGAAGCTGGGAGTCATTTGCATCTTTTATCAGAAAAGAAATTGCCAAGGGACCATCACAGGTTCACTGAACAGATGCTCTCAAAGAAAGTTTTCAAGATGGCATGAGCTGTGTTCTAGGATGCAAGAGCAGCATAATCTGTTCAGATAAGATTATTGGGCAGGAAAGGGAAACTGCTTAAAACCAGGCAAAATGCATCTCTGTTTCATCGGTGATTCTGGCTGAAAGTGTGTCCTAATCAGCTCCAGAAGTCCTGTGCTATATAATTGCCCCAAGTGATCAAACTTTAAAAGAGCAGTTGACCAGCAGTAAATGTATGCAAACCCATGTATCCAATTTAACTGGACCCTCCGCTGGCTCTGTCTTGCTTCAAACAGGCCATGTAAAGTGTAATGGATCACTCTGTTCTTTAGCACAACTTCTTCTTCTTTTTGGCTGTTGGTCTCCTTTAACTTACAGCCATGTGCTTTCAGCTTCTGTGAAGCTGGAACTTGGGTCTCTGGCTCTCCCTCAGCAGCAGCTGCAGTGGCACAAGACAAAGTTCCACTGCAGAAAGTCTTTGCCCCACTCTATGCCTGAGCAGCATTCCCTGCTGAGAGTGTTCTCCCTCCCTTCTCTGCCCCCTTTGGTTGATCCAAGGGGCAATCACAGCAGATTCTGCTTATCTCAGCTCCTGTAAATCTCAGTTTTGAGCAATGAACTGTCCCTTGGATGGGCACTATCTAGACATCAGTGTTTAAGTTCTGATTTATAAAGCTGCATGATGGCTTGGAAAATATTTACACTTGTTTGCATTTTCTCAGCTGAAACTGCCCATCTCTGTGCAGGACGTGGCTGGCATTTCTAAGGGGTCCACTGACCAGCAGTGTAGAAAAAGTTCATTACCTAGGGAATGATTATTTCCCTGGAGAAAGAAAGAGGGAAAGGTGACATTGCAGGTCAGAAATGCATTTGCTGTTGCCCTGAATGTGTTTACCTGGCCACATTCTGCTGTTAATTCTGCTGTCAGGGTGTAAGTTTGCGGCTGTCAGTCTTAGCCTGGTTCACAGTCTGCTATCAAATTAAAAAATTGAGTGATCTGCTGCTGCTCTGCAAAGCACCACTGTGCCTGCAGAATGCTGCAGACCCACGTGTGTGAGACAGGCCCAGCACACTCTAACACACTCCAGGGGAGCTTTTCTCAGGTCCTTTTAACAAATAAAGCTCTGTCTATCAACCAGCACGTTTTGCAGCAGTTGCTTCTGTGGGCATTATGGAAATGCTTCATTAGACCCATTTCCACTCTGCTGTGGGCACACAGAGACAGAGCCACACGTGACATGGGAGGATTAGCTATGGACGTGGCAGGAATTGCCTGACACAGCTCCCAGAGGTCAGTTATTTCCCGCATGGGTCTGTGTGTGCACCCACAATAGGATTTTGTTCCAGCTATTCTTGACTCCTGGCAGCTCTACTGGGCAGTCCTACAGCCAGGTGATTCAACTGGTATTTTCCAAAGAAAGCAGCTCACTCTGCAGGATGAAACACCCTTTTTATCTTTTTTATCTTCCTAGTTCATGGTCTTTTTCTGCTGCTTTGTGTCTGACTGGTGCTCCCCCAGGCCTGCCTCCTCCCTGCCAGCTGCAGCCATCCTTTGCTCTGCTGGCTGCTGCTCCACACCCAGGGAGGATAAATCAGGGCTGAGGGGATACAGGGAGCCAGATCCCACTGCTTGCAGTTCCATCATCCCTCTGGTGTGGGTGAGGACCATGGATAACAACAGCCAGTGGTGCTGGCAGATATGGGAAGTCACTAGCACTGTCACACAGGGTGAGGCCCAGGCACCTGGAGGGGATGAGGGGATGTGAGAGCCGAGGATGTTCACTGTGACCTCCCACCGTTTCCTGCAGTCCGTGTACTGGTGCTTTCCTTGGCTGCATCAGGAGCTTGGCTCTTGATAGCTCCTACCTATTACTTCAAATCACCTACACACACCTGGGATGTCATCACTCATATTTAAGCTCTGCAAGGAAATGAAGTGTATGCTGGTGTCATTTTTGCATGGACTGAAGAGGCTGTTGGTGGTATCCTGCCTGTCTTGTCTGCAGGGAGTGCTCCCCAGCATGGTGAGTTTGGAAGGAAACAGCCTGCCTCTTCCTCAGCAACCTTTTTGGGATGGTCCTTGAGCAAAACCCACTACCACTTCTGACAGGTGCCTGTGCCATAAAGCATCTAGAAACATAGAATGCTGTGTTGCTGAGTGGTATAAAAAAATAAATCTGTCATGTCCTTAGGTCATCCACAAGCTCTTTAATTATTGAGAGCTGACAGACACACCCCTGTGCTGGCACAGCTTCTTCACAGGCTGCTGCATTCATCAGTTCTCAGCATTATTAATAAAACAGCAGTTTTCTTACTGGCCATCGATTGCTCTCCTGTGTTCAGTGCTTGGGAGAGAAGAACCAGCACCATAACCCCCTGCCCCTCTCACCCTTCAGCTCTGCTTTGCTTCCAGGACATCTCCTGGTTTATGGGAACCTGGTACGTTTTGACCCTTCTGCTGCTCTTGCAGTGGGAAGAACATCTTTATCAAGCGCCTTCTTCCTCCTTTCTTACTGCCCTACACCTCTGCAAAGCTTTCCCAGGCAGTCTCAAGACATGCTGAACTATCCTGCATTTCAGCAGAGCTGAAGCAGGAAAAGATATGGCCTCATCCACTGTGGCCATGACACCTTTTAGCAATCTGAGTTGCCTTGGTGTTTTCCCACTGGTTTGCAAAGAGCAGCCCATTTGTCCCTGTCCTTTCTGGGGCATTTTAATGGTGCTCTTGCTGTATTGGTTGCCTAGGTTGGAAAAGGGAGAAGTGGGGGGACAAATTATTTAAGTGAAGGCAACATTAAATTAATTATTACAATGCCATTCCTGTGACAGCAGGGCAGTCTGCAAATATTTCCTCCAGTGTAGTAGAATTCAAATGTAAGCCTGGTCAGAGGTTTCCCCGGGGCCTGGCTGCCAGGGTAAATGCAGTGCAGTGCTGTTGGCTTGAGTAGGATGACTGCTGCCTCTAACAGAACTTGGTTAGGTGAATGTAGTTTTGCAAGAACTTCTTTATTAAAACATTTGAGAGAACAAAATGTAATCCTGCTTTCCCAAAGGGCATTTATGTATCTGGTGAGGTGTGACCACAACATCACATCAAGTCCTAATTGCATCAAAATGTTTCATTTTAGTGGATGCAAAGCAGAAGTTTCACCTGATTTCATTACACTTCCCAAAGTACAGCTGAAAACTCTGTCTGTCTGGCAATATGTGTTTGAGTGAGGAGTTGAAAAGTGTCCTGGCAGCCAATAAGCAGCTTCCCAGCAGTGAAACCACATTTTGTGGTACATAAAGGGGATTTTTTTTAACTGACACCATTTGAAGTCCCCCTTTTTTTGCAGGTGTTCCTGAAAAGCGACCGCGTTGCCAGGATGGTGCAGAGCGGAGGGTGCTCAGCAAATGACTCCCGGGAGGTCTTCAAGAAGCACATCGAGAAGAGAGTGCGCAGCCTGCCAGAAATTGATGGTCTCAGCAAGGAGACAGTGCTGAGCTCCTGGATGGCAAAGTTCGATGCTATTTACCGTGGGGAGGAGGATCCTCGGAAGCAACAGGCCAGGATGACGGCGAGCGCTGCCTCAGAGCTCATCCTCAGCAAGGAGCAGCTCTACGAGATGTTCCAGAACATTTTGGGGATCAAGAAATTTGAGCATCAGCTTCTGTATAATGCATGTCAGGTGAGGTGGGAATGGAAGAGAGTTTCTTGGGGAAGGCTTGCCAATAGGAAATACTGCTGTTATGAACTGGAAACTTTGGGTCTGACCAGTCTGTTTTTGAGACAAATTCCACAAAGGAATGGGGTTTGGTTCACAGTGGGACTTCTGCACTTCTGGTTTTGTTCTGGGTGTCCAAAGTGGGCCTCTTTCTGTTGCTTATTTTCTCATGAAATTCCATAGGATTGCTGAGATGGGAAAATTTTATTCCTCAGCTCTGTGTCTTGGTGAGCAGGTCTTTGACAATGCCTAAGAGGGCTGTTTGGCTGTAACTTGTTTGCCTTTCCCCTGTCATATCACCAGTCTAAATGACAGAGGTACCTTCTTGCAGCCTGTAATAACTTATTAGTACCTGGAGCCAGGAGCCCCTGAGGGGGATGGCTTATGCAGACTCATTCACTGAGGTTGTACAGGTTCACCTTAAGCAGAAGGAGTTCTGTTGATCCCTATATGCCTGTGCCAGAAGGAAAGAATACCCCAAACCCCCATGACCTCGTAGTGGCTCTGCTTGCATTTGAAAACCTTTCCCATTCCTCTGATTCTCCCCCCCGTAAGAGCAGCTCCCCAGAGCCGCAGAGCTCGGGCTCTGCAGTGCTGCTTGTGTTTCCAGCAGCTCTCGCTGAGGGCTGTCGGTGGCTGTCCAGGCTGCTGGTGACCCAGATTACAGTCCCCTGCTATGGGATATAAATATCACAGGCGGGATAGAGGATGTCAGAGTCACAGGGAGAGTAAGGTAATGCTGTGGAAAGTTTTTGCAGGCGGAGCAGCTCTCAGTCTCTTCCCTGTAATTCAGGGCTTCAACTTTTTATTGAAATTAATACATTTGAGACCAATTCTGTCTGTCTTCTGTCTAGACATTTCCAATTCTTTTTAAGGCACAGAGAATTATGTTTGATCTGTTTTTCTCCTGTAAAGAGCTTAGTTATCTTGCATTTGTTATTCTTCATCTCAGACCTTAATGGCAGAGTAGGTAGAGGATAATAAATGTCCCTGAGTAATGTGTTTTCATTGCAAAAAGGCAACAGCAGTAACTGCATTGGACCTCATAAACTATGTTTACAAACCAGAGTTCATGCCTCCATCCTCTGTCAGAGGTCTTCTTAAAAATCAAAACCATTGAGTTTTCAGTGATGTTTTGAGGGCTGAGTCAGTTCTGCAGTGTTTGGGGCTACAATCTTCTCTTAAACCCACTCCAGCCTTGTGTCTCTCATCCTCCCTTGACCTGTGCTCAGCTAAGGACTAGGATGGCTTTGCCTGAGCATGTGTGTGATCCTAACCTCTTGCTTTGTGGCTCCCACTGATGCAGAAAACAGTGTTTGATCACAGCTGCCCTGCTTTGTGGATGATCTCTGCTTGTGAGAGCCTTTCTGGCTGACACCATGAACCCAGGGACTGCCTCCTACAAATTGCCCTGTTGCATCAAGCAACCTTTTTCCTCCAGTAGGTCCTGATTTCATGCTGAAAGTGAAGGATTTAATTCTGGGTCTCTTCTAATACTTGGAGGCAGTAAACCTGTAATTTAAGCTTTTATAGGAAGACATAATTTCTGTTGAAAGTGAGTATTAGCACGGGAGTTACTCTGTTTTTAATACCTGGATAGTGAGGATTAGCTATGCAGAGGGGAAAGCCCTTTATACAAGGCACAGCTCAGAAAGGTGCGAGGCCAGCAGTCATCCAGCTGTTTGGTGTTTTCCTGGGATACAGTGTGAATGATTACAGTGCAGTGGTGCCAGCATGGTGGGGTGGGACCCTGCCCTACGTGGTATGGGTCACTACTGCTCCTTCTCCCTCTCCCATTAGGTGCTGCAGGGAAGGCAGCAGAGAGCACCCAGGAAAACTGCAGGCTTTGCTGCAGGGACCCTGATTATGGTGCTACCTGTAGTCATGTCTTCTGGGCTATACCAGAGGGTTTCTGGAGCTCTCTGGCCACCACCAGCACTTAGAGGAGCAGCAGCAGCCACTTTGTACTTCTGTCTTGCCAGGAAGCACCAAAATTGCTGTTGGCCTCTACTCCTTCCTGCAGGATCTCAGCCATTGCTTGCAGCCAGTCTGTCGTAGGGTACAGGTAAAAGTTATCAGCCTATACCTGTTTGTGTTTGCTTAGCTTATGTGGGGAGTTCCTGGCAGAAGCCAAAGCTGCACACCACTTGGCCAGCCTGTTTTCTGCAGCAGAGCTGCAATGGAGAACAGAAAATCACGTGCAGTGAGCAGTGATTCGGGTATCTGCTCCTTTTCCCTTTGCCCCTTTCCATGAAAGCTTCCTGCTGTCTCTCATGATGAAATATTGGAAGCTGGGTGGGAGAGGACCTAGGGCAGCCAGAGGGGAGGAATGGCTCCCAGCTTTGCATGTTACATGTGTGCTGTGGCCATGGCAGGGCTGCGTCATGTTCTGCAGGACTTCCAGCTGCTCTCTCCCCTCCACCTCACTTTGCATTTTCATAAGTTTTCACTTGCCACATCTGTCTCTCTGTGTTTGACATCCATCATCCTCTGGGCCACATCTGTCCTGACATCAGCAGTGAGCTCCCTTCCTGGAAGGGCTTTCCTCCCAGCCTTTGCCTGTGCCTAGAGCTGTTCTTGCACCACAGAGCACACTGGTAGGGCTTTGGGGCACTGGCCCCATAACCCCTTAAATTGGTCATTTACTTCCAGTGTACTGTTCTGTTTCAGACTGGATTGTGTTTGGGTCAGAGTCAGCCTAAGCAGAGCTCATTTGCCCCTCCATGAGGACACACTGACTGTGGGCCTGACTCTTGTCTCATCAGAGTTAATGCAATTAAAGTTTCTCTCACCTGTTTTGTAAAAACAAAAATATTTTATAGATTCTGTTTCTGAATAAGTAAAAGGAAAACACTATCTGGATTTTCCTGGATGAGCTGAAGTTGCAGTATTCCCAGAAATGCCGTGCAGACACAAGTTGTGCACACGCAGGTGATTAATGCATTTGCTTTGCTCTCTGGGGCAGCTCCTGCCAGAGCCCTCCACAGACCCTGGCTCAGCAGCCTGCCATGGTGCTGGCCACAGGCTTTGCCCTGGCACTGACCAAACCTCCCAAAGAAATCTGGGGGCAACCATGAGCTTTCCAGTGGTGGTTTGGCATGGTGAAACCTACACTTATCTTTGACCTACGCTTGTCTGCCATGCATGGGAGGAATTGGGAAGCAAAGCTTTTTCCCTGGCAGACTGTCTGAATGCCATCAACTCTTTCCAGAGTGGCAGTTTATCAGTCAGATACCTGTACTTAGAAAAGCAGAGTCCGTCATCTTTTCCAGTTGCTTCTGTAGGCTGGGAGCAGGGGATTGGCTGTCCTGATGTGCTCTTCCTTGCCTTGGTGTGCAGGGTGAAACTGCCCCATAGGCTGTGCGAGGAGGCAGGGGGTGAGAAGGCTTTGCCTGATTGTTGTCCTCCAAAAAGATGAGCAGGAATGGTGCTGACAGCACTAAGCACTCCTTGAATTTCTCCTGTGGTCTGAAAGTAGATGCTTTTCTCTATTTGGCCTCCTGTTACATCACACTAATTGCATAATGATTGCATCATTGGGACAGCATTCCCATTCAGTTCTGAGATAATATATTTTTTGTGAGGAAGGAGAATGATTTCTAAGGAGATTTTTATTTTTAATACAATATCCCCAGGTGGTATGAGATAAGTGTATTCTCAATGTGATAGCAGTGATATAGCAGGATCTGAGATAGCAACAGAGCAAAAGGGACTGGTGCAGCTGGAAATGCTTTTAGGAAACAAAGATGGGAAGTGGTGTTGTAGCAGAATGGTTGTGAAGATAACAGTGTTGTTAAGCACAGTCTCTGACTAAAACACTTTAAATAATACACAGAGTCTTGCGCTTTTTGCATAACACACGCCACGTGGCTTGGAGTTTCTGCTCCACTGGAGTCTGTGGGAATTGAGTATCTCTGGCTCCAGCACAGCTCCTCTGCTGCAAAAGAGGTATTGTAGAGGGAGAAATGTGTTTCAGTCTTGGGTTCCTGGTCCAGAACCTGTTCGCCAAGGCTTGAGTTTAGCTTTTCTGCTTTGTGATTAACCTGTGGTTGTGGAAGTGTCATAGAGCAGCTATTTTTTGTAAGTGTTGGGCAATTCCAGACTTGGGTCTTTGCTGCAGTTGGTATTTCCTTGGGCATGAGCCCTGTATTTCCCACTGACCTTCATGATGGCTGAATTGCTGCAGCATCTCTGAAAATGAGGCTGTGGTGTTCTCCCTCTCTTGTTCTTTCCCAGCCGTAGGGCAGTGATTTACTTTTCTATCTCAAGCTGTGTTTGAAAGTCATTTTTAGCTACAGTGGGAAGAGCAGGAGCCTGTGTAGTGCTGTTCAGTTAATCCAGCAGCAGGAGCAGATGTCCAGACCATGTCTGTGATGAGCTGCACACTTCCATCCTCCCTCTTTGGAGGAAGTGTGGGATTCTGGGCTCTCCCTGCAGAACTGTCTGATCTCTCAGGTTTCACAATCGGACTTTCTCTTCTTTCCTGGGCCTGAAGTGTCCTGTACCCTTTGGCATTCCTGTTAAATGTGCAAAATATCTGTGCTAAGTATAATTCCCTTAGATGTTAGATTTGAAAGCGAATAACTAAATACATGTATGTCAAACCTGCTGAGTGATATTAATAAATAGTCATGTGTTTTCAGCATCTATTCCTGTCCCTCCATGTGGAAGGGAAAACATCAGAGAAGCTGATGTGTGGGTGGGCTGCAACCTACACCAGGTCCCATTGCTGTCTGGTGGCTAGTTCATGTAAAGGCATAAAAGCCTCTCAGCAGTTCAACTGGAATTGCTTTGTAAGTTTTGTGTGCCTGTGATTTTAGCCAGGAAACATTTCAGCTCAAGTTTTATCAACCAGAGCTGGCTTAAAACTAGAATTCACTGTTTTGACATTTATTTTTGTAGCTGAATTAGGACACTGTGTCCAAAGGCTGACATTTCTCACAAAGCAGAAAGTTCCCCTGCAAAAAAAAAAATTGGTTTCAGAAGTGTTAGCAGAAAAGATATTTAGGATTTCTG
Organism: Myrmophylax atrothorax; assembly: GCA_026770055.1. Classification (NCBI taxonomy): domain Eukaryota; kingdom Metazoa; phylum Chordata; class Aves; order Passeriformes; family Thamnophilidae; genus Myrmophylax; species Myrmophylax atrothorax. The sequence goes on along the minus strand of JAOXXN010000175.1, from coordinate 13,980,559 downwards.
TCCTGACTCAAGTGTTTGATTTAGCTCAAGTCAGTACTGAGGATGATTTGCTGAGGTGGTGTCTCGCTTTCTGCCCTTCTCTCATCTCTGCAGCTCACATGGTTCTACCAAACTCCATTTCTCGACTCCCTGTGTTATGTTGAGCCCCCTCACATGCCCGTCACACGCCCAACATGCGCCTGCCATGCATCCATCGGGCAATGGCACGTGGCAATCATGAGGCATGAGCTGACTTTGCTGACTTAGCTAAGAGTTGCAGACACCTCCATAAACGTACCTCATAAACCCTCTCCTGTGGCAGAGATGCTGCAGTGGTGCTTGGAAGCTGCAGCCCAAGTTTGAGGCAGAAACTCCTGTGAGACACTGTGATAGCTCAGACAGTGAGATGAAGGTTCAGGTCACCTCAAGATAAATGTTTGGTAAAAAAGTCTGTATCTTCCTTGAACCGGGTATTTCATTTAGTTTGTTGTAATGAGGAATTCCCAGCCATGCCTTGCAATGAGCATTGAGCCCAGGATCATGCACAGCATAGAGTTACCTGTCCGTGAACATCTCTGTCTCTCCAGTTCAGAGACTCAAGAGGTTTAGTATCAGATCCCTCCCTTCTGCTCCCTATTCATAATTTTTAAAGAACACAAAGCAAATCCTTTTTATTCTAGCTTCCTTTTGAAGCTCAGTGCTTATGAAATGTCTGTCTGCAGTTCTGGGCATTTGAGGACTAATGCTGGTTGTAGTGATCCCTCTGAAAGGGCAGAAGGTTTGCTTGAACCCCAGAGCCTCTGCAAACAGCCTGTCACAGGGACAGTAGTGGTGAGCTGGGGCTGCTGTGGGGAGCCTCCAGGAGCTCCTCTCTCCAGGGCTGGATACCTTTGCTGTGGACAACCAGCAGCTTTGGCCAGCACTGCTTACCCCCTTGCAAATCCCCAGGGCATCAGCGAGACCCGTTGTCTTTTTTTTTCCCTCTTTCACGATTTAAAACTCCTTTTGGTTGCTCCAC
>JAOXXN010000175.1:13953092-13966730 GCA_026770055.1 Myrmophylax atrothorax | reverse complement strand
CGGCTGGGACAGCCTCAGCCGGGGGTGGGGACAGACAGACACCTGGGCCGTGGTGGACAGATGGACACCTCGTCCCTCCGCTCCGCCTGGAGCAGGCTGTCCACACACAGCTCTCCAGAACCCACTGGGACAGCAGAGCAGGTTGAAAGCTTCACACGATAATATTCCACATGGAGAAGGCTGTTAATGACAGGGGATGTGATTGACTGCCTTTTTCTGTTGCTGCTGTATTAGCTCTATTTAAATCAGCTCACATTAACTGCAGTTATATTTAACATTGTCTGTCTACACGGCTGAATTTTTAGATAGTTAATTTTCAATTGCAAATTGCTTAATTATGTCTGAACTTTTTATAAATATTTGTAACATGAGTTAATATTTTCTATTACATGCTATACACGGTCTGGAAAAAACTAATTGTTCCTAGTGCTGTGCACTGGATCTGGCAGGAGCCACCAAAGCCTTGATGCTCTCTTACCAGAAAGCTGTTTCTGATGTGTCAGAAATTGAGGTCTGTGGCCAATGCTGTCTATGTGTTATGGTCAGGAAAGCCATTAGGATTCATTTGACTCCCTGACAAGAAGGACAGGAAATGTTTATTGTCCACAGCGTTGGTACCATGGTGAAGACTGGAGGCTCATGACTCTACATGTGTGTATTATTGCTGCACTCCTGGAGCCTGCACTGGGCATCAGCATGAAATATGGAAGGAGATGGCTCTAAGCCTAGGAGGAATTTTAAACTATACTGTTTTCAGGGTCTTTGTACTCTGGGGCCCCAAAAGCTCATTCACATAGAGAAATACCCACTGCCAATCCTCTCCTCCCCAGGCAGGACTGCGTGCAGTCCATGCCCAGCAGATACAGATATGTGTCTTCCTGGGTCTCCTGCAGGGTTTATGTGAGGGGTGGAAGACGGAACATCTCAGCTGTGTGTCTGCCGGCTCTTGGCTGTGGCTCCTCTGCTCGTGGATGCCCTGAGCAAGGGTCCCTGGGGCAGGGAGGTGGAGTAGCCTCCTTGGCAGCTCCAAGGATGATCCCCAGCCACATCTGGCGTGAGCCTGATCCTCAGAGCCTTGTCTTGCGCACCAATTCATCGGCACTCAAGAACCCCTGTGAGGTGTCAGCCCATGGCATCAGCCTCCAGCCAGGGCAGCAGTTTCCAACGTCAGGAGAGGAGAGAAGCACAAAGCACCCTCTGAACCTTGGCACATCTAGCTGGAGTCAGTGAGCATTGCCATGGCTCACTCAGGCGGTGGGAGGGGTATCAGGGATCAGTCAGGACTGAGCCCAAATTAAGGTTGGGATGGGGCACTCACAGCCTGTGACCCAGCTTTACAGCAGCCATGGTTTGAGCTGGTTAGAGTAAAGCCAGTGCAGGCCTGGAAGGAGTGCTGTGCCCTGTGCAGAGGGAGCTGACCTGTCCAGCCATGTGGCAGGAGCTACTGCTGCCAGGCTGAAGCATCTTCTTCTGTAATTGCTGTAGTAGCTGTACACACGAATTATGTGTTGTATATTTAATATGGAGACATATCACCATTTTCCATATTGCATAGATGGCTTTCTGGGTGGACTGTCCTCTCCAGTAAGGGGACTGGAATGGTCTACCCTATGGGAGGACTTGCCTCATCTGCTAAGCTCTCCCACAAAAGGGTTCTTTGTTCTATGTTCCTCCTTCTCTCGTCTTACAGGCTCAATGCTTTTAAAAGCATCACATTTTTGCTCCCTGTGTTTGTTCCTTCGTAGCCTTTCACTGCTTTTCTGTGTCTGCTTCAATTCTTCTCATATCCTTGATCCTTAATGCAGGTGCCTGAGCATCTCACAAGGGCTTTTTGCGTGGTTAAATCTCACATGACAGCTCACAGCTCCACGTGGCCTTCTCAGTGATGCCATACATCTATTTTGTGCCACTGGTTCTTCAGGAGCAGAATAGGTCCTGTTGGTGGGGATCAGGCAGTAGAAGAGGTGGTGGATGTTCCCAGTTAGTGAAGCCAGGATTCTAATTCATATTCCTTGTGGGGGTTTTTTCATGTTGTTGAATGCTAATTATTTAAAAAAGAAGTGGCTTGTCTGAAATGCAGTGATAGATTAGGTAGGATTGGTGTGGCTAAGGGTGTTGCTTCTGTTCAAAACCTGGAGATTTCCCCTGAGGTAAAGTTCTCTGAAACCTTTGAATGACTCAGAGCCCAGCTGTCTGGGCACTGCTCTAAGAAAAGCAAGGAGGTGACCTTTTAATTAGCATAATATAGTAATTTAGCATGATAATAGTGATTACTTATTAATCATTAATAGTTGATGTTATGTATTGATCAAAAAGCCTTACAGATGTGATGCTTCTGCTCTGGATTTTGATAAATTGATCCCAATTAGTGAAGGTACAAGCCAGAGGGACTGAAGTAGATGGATCTGCCATGGAAGGCAGTTCCCTTCCCGTCCTCCATTGCCATAGGAAAGAGGTCTGATGGTGACCTATACAGTGAAAACCGTAGTCCTAGTCATGGGTGAGAACAGCAACTTCAGCTGCCTCAGGACACTGTCCACTGAGAACATGGAGTGACCTCTTTGCATGCTGAGGATTTGCTGCCTAGAGGCTTAACTCTCCCAGCTGTTTTCTCCCTGGCCTCATGGGAAAGTTTGCTGCATCAAACCAGTGTGAAAAACATCATCCTGTTCAGGAGATCAGTCTGTTTAGGTCTCTGGATGTGATAAATGTAAACTTAACAAATGCCAAAATGAACTGCAATGAGCAGCACTGCCATTTTTGCTGTTTTAATCCTTGCAAAAGTGGGAGCCATAACTTGCCCTCTGCATTCCCTCTCCCCATTTTCTGCTGATAGTCAGTTGTTTGGCATATAAGGGAACCAAAATCTTACTGTTCATGACCAATCTCTGGTTTGCCAGTTCTTTGCTTAGAGCTTTCTGCAGAAAATCTATTATTGCACAGACACCATTGGAGATGTTCCCACATCTTATTCCATCACTTTTAATCCTACTGAGTGTCAAGGTACTTCAGCTTTGCTGGACTGGGTCCTCATGTAACTTGCTTTAGCTCCAAAAGTCAAAGCTCATTTTGAATTACATGATGAATGTGTCTACCATTAAGCTTTTAATCAAAAATGAGGACTTAAGGACATGTAGATCATTCTTTCATGACTGGGATGAATTAATTGCAACTAATTCTAGCTGTAAAACTTACTTTGAACTCAATAGCAGTTCATTTGCATGTTTAGAAAATTCAGGTGATTCTCTTTCCATTAACTCCTGTGAAATTCAGCATATGATGAGCTGTAAGGAAACAGAGCCAGGCTAAATGCAGTGATCTACCTCAGGCAGCATCAACCAGCCAGTGCTCCAGTTTCTTTCGAGGTGCCATAGCTCAGCGTATGCTGCCCGCACGCCTTCAAGCAGCCTTATGCAATGCCATAAGAAGAGGGAATTAAGGCAGTCTCAGAGGACAGAGCCTCTGGACAGCTTTAGTTTTCAATCCCTTTCAGTGTCGTACACCTCGCACGGATGATCTTGCAGCGGGATTTGCAGGGTTCAAAAGTTCTCTGGCCACAGATGGAAAGGACATGCCTTTTGAGTGGATGTGCTCTGCCATCCCCTCTCTTAACAGCTTGCAAAACATTTGCAAAGGCAGGCAGCACTTTTTCTTCCCCTTCCTCTTTTGCTGAATCTGGTTTTTCATTTACTTTTATTTATCATTGCACATAAATCTGGAGGTATCTTTGGACAACCTGCTGGAAAGCTGCGTGCTGGGTTTGCTTGTCTCAGCTTTCCTCTGGCCTGCAGCACAGCTTTACAAAGCTGCAGAGGGCCATGGTGGTGGGCACAGGGAGATCTCCTCTTTTCCTGTGCAGTACCCATGCCTAGCACCTGTCTGCCCTTGCCACGACACCTGCAGGTGCTGGCTGATCCATCAGTGCTCTGCAGATGGGGGCTGCTGCCTGCAAGCAGGGAGGGCATGAGGAACCTCTGCCTGCATGTGTCACCAGTGCTGCTCTGAAATATGGTGGAAATCAGCTCAGTTCATGGGATAAACAGATAGCCAAAAGGCAGCACTTAGACTGTAGTGAATTTGGAGGTGGATCTCTTGACCTTGCCTGGTGAAGCAGGCACAGTCCCAGCATCTGCAGGCAGATATGATGGGTGAGAACCTGCACAGGCCAGGCAGCTGCTGAGGCACAGAGTTTTATTGCAGCATTCTAAGATTCACACTGGGGCAAGGAGTGGCTGCTCTACATCCCAGGGAATATTTTCACCAATGAATCTAGCACAACCCTAAAGTTTGTGGACCATGAAATGAGATTTCTCTTTAAGAGAGACAAAGAGAAGCATCAGCCTTTACTGAGTTATCCAAGTCCTTTCTACTGTTTTAAATCACCCTCCCAGGACCCTCTGAGTGCTCTCTCACAGCAACAATCCTTCATTAGGTAACCCAGGAGCTTGCCAGGATAGTGGGAGCCAGCACCCATCCACAGCAAACAGCTGACTGCACAACTGCAGATGGAAGCAACTGAATTCCTGCAGCATGGCCTATTTCACCTACACATGAGCAAAATGGTGTGGGCTCCTCTCCAGGGGAGGGATTTTATCAGGAAAAACAAAAATTTTCATGAGGTAATAGGTTCAGATTGTAATTCCTTGAATTAAGGGGAGTTTTACATTGTGTTAGAAAAATTCTGCATGACTCTGAACCCAAAAGACAGATCTGGGGAGGTCTGACTGGCCAGAGGAGAGGTGACCTTAAGCATCCCTGTTGTGCAGTGGCACTGGGAGATCACTTTCCTTGGATGTGTGGGGGTCATACAGCATTGTAATCCTGGGAGCTCATGGACAAGACATATTCTGCTGGTCACTCCAGGTCTTCCAAAATCCTGTCTTGAGCTGCATGAGTGTCAGCTGCTGAATCCGTGCTCAGGCTGTGCTGCCAATTTTGCTCACACAGGGAAGTGCCTAACATGGGGAAGCTGTCCTTGCTTCTTCTTCCTCACTTCCATTTCAGATCCCAAGGCAGCCAGTGGTCTGCAGGTCTCAGTTTGCTGCTCGGAGGGTTACCAAGTTGCCCAGGACATCAGTGACTTACCCTTCCAATGCAGCTTGGCACTGTTTGCATTTCCAGTTTAAAGGGAAGTCAGAGGCCCACCTGTGGTTGAAGAGGGAATATTCAGATCCTCTCTCTGGTTGCTGCTTCAGACTCCTGGGAAGAAGTCCAGCTTCCAGAGTGCTGGACTGTCACCTTCCCACTGCCCTTTGCTGCTTATATGGTAAATATTCCATTGGTGGGGAAAGGATGCTACGGAGCAGTTTGTGACATTGGCATAGCAAGTTGTGTGCTACATGGTGCCACTCTGTCCTGTCTCATGGCATTTTATCTCCTAAAATAGTGGGGTTTTGCTAAGAAATTGCTTCCCTGCAATGAGTCACTTTGGGGGCCACATGTTTTTCAGTTGGAGCATTTCGTGATGCTGATGCCACAAGTTGTGAGTACTCCTGGAGTGACATATTAATTATTAACTGAGTGGCTTATGAATTTTTCAGTGTTTTCTCACACTGTGCATCACAAAGTGAAACCACCTTTTACGAGACAAAGATCTCTCCTAAAGTCCTACATCAAAGCTGCAAAATTGTCACCCATATTGTGATCTTGTTCAGCCTTCACATGAACATGTTTGCTTTGAAATACTTAATCAACCATTTGCTGAGCTGCAGAGCTCCCAGCATGTCAAAGGATGAGCACACTGAAACTTTGAGGCTTTTGGCACCTATCACCATGCATAACACGTGCTGTACTAATTATTTTGGGAGGACTTAATCCAGGCTTAGGAAGGACACGAGTGGGTCACGGGTTTTGTCTTTGTCCTCCATCCGGGGAAAATAACTCACAAAGTGGGGTTTTCAGACCCACTCAGCTGCATGGTGGTGTGCTGGACACAGAGACAGAGAAAATTAATGCTGAGGGTGCCCCCAGCCAGGACAGTCCCTGTTTGGCAGCAGCCCCACCTGCACCTGCCTGCAGCTGTGCAGCCATTGCCTGTTGCCAATGTTGCCATGGGGGAAGATCAGCATAGGCAGTGGCTGAGAATTTCTTGGAGACCTGGACTAACTGCCTTCCTTTCCAGAAGGTGCAGAGCCAGATGTGTTTCCATTCCCAGTGCAGTAGAAAGCAGGTTGCTGCAGCTCAATGTTCGCACTGCCAGAGCATTTCAGATGTGGTTTTCCAGAATCCCATTGCAAATGGCTGGTCCTCTATAGGAGCACATCTCCTGGATTCACTGCCATGTTGTAACCTTCCTCAAGGGTGTGGAGATGCTTGCAGAGAGGCCCCAGTTATGTGTCAGAAATGGGGAAGTGATGGCACTTGCTAACTTTGCTGGGAAACAGGATCAGTATTAGCAGTGACTGACAGGGAGGGATTAAATTGTTAAGTAGTCCCAGTGGTTTCTGGCTGGGGCTGATGGCAATTATACCAACAATACCTGTCACATCCACAGCATAAATGCCAGGCATTGAAGGTTAAATCTTCATGTTGCATCCTGTCATTATAAATCCTAACTACATTATTTCCAGCAGTGCTGAGCTCAGAGCATGGGTGTAGCTCCCATGTCACGTTTCACTCACCTTGGTCTGTTGGGATTGTGCCCCATCAATCCGTGTTTGGTGGCATGGCTGGATCCACTCTGCTCTTACCGACTGGCCAAGTGCTGTGTACAGTGTGTCACTTGTGCCACCAGCATTGTCCCCAGGCTGGTGGGTTGGTCCCAGCTGCAGCCCTCTCACTGCAGCTGATGGTGTGAGGGCTGTGCCCTGCTCAGTCCCCAGGCAGGTGGGTGGATCTGAGCAAAACTGCTTTGGGCATAGCAAAGAAGGAAAGAGGAGGGCAGCCTGCACTGCTCCAGCATCACGTTTGGAGCCAGGGCTATGGTTGTAAATGGTTAGGCTTTAAGCTGTGATAAACTGAAACTGGAGCTTTAAATGTATAAGACTTTGACGCTGAAAACGTGGGTGTTTAAAGTCCCATAACACTGCTCATGTCCTTGTACTGCCTTTGGAATGAGTGGAAGTGAGCCTGGCTTCTGAACTTTAAAAACTACAAGGCTCAGGCTGGGCAATGTTCAGGAGGTCTCTGACCCAGCAGTCAAACAGTTTAGGCATGGGTTTGGTAGGTGCCTGTGCCTCTTGCTGCAGATCTTATGGCCTAATTAGGCTGGTTGGTTTGCATCTGCTTCTGCCTTTCGAAAGTGTTGAGGAATTATCGCCTATCCCTCTGGGATAACAGGAATCCAATGTTCTCAGTGAGTTTGTTTCAAGGGAGTGGAAGCAAGGGTTGCTTCTGCAGGGCAGCATCCGGTTCTTACTGGCAATGAAAACTGTCAGACTCACCTGATGAACCTTTTAAACCTGTTTCTTTCATTTAGTAGTGCCCACTAAAAAGTATTCTGTATTAACAGTTTATATGTAAAACCCCATGTCTTCTGCAAGGCCTTTTTCTTGCAGTTGAACTCTCACCAAAGGTTAAAGTAGGTACCTACCCTGCAACACCTGCAGCGATGGGTTGGCTGTGATGCCAGTCAGTTTTGGGTTCCACTCAGAACTTTATATATGGCTTTTAATTTTTACTTTTTTGCTTTAGCAACTGTTACACCAACGTCGATAATCTCTGCAGGGCAGGCAGAGAGAACTAATGTCATATGCGGGTAGACATACGGAAACATCTAATTTACCAGCAGGCAGTTGGGTAATGATCAGTTGAGAATTGCAAATTATGCACGTCATGTATTTGTGGCACACTGCTGAAGAAAAGCCCAGTGCATATGACTAATCATATACATATAGAGAAGTTTATAATACTTTTCACATTTAATTGACTGGGGCAACCTTATGATTTATATCTTTGCTTTATTCATAGCACGCCTATAACATAGTCATAATGCAGAACGAAACTGGTTCAGTTTCTCTTTGACTTTGTAAATCATTTATGTATTTGGCTGTCAAGTATTTGAATATAAAGTGGGCATGCATGTGGCAGATAATAAATAGCTGATTCTCTAGTTAAGAAATTGGATTTTAATGGTATTATGGTCTGTGTTGCCTTACTTGGATGTTTGGTCTTGCTTAGGTGGCATGCCTCACATTTGCCCCTTGCCTTATTTCACAAGCAAAGTATATGTTATGGACACCAGCATTACTCTCCTAATGGCCCTGTATAGTGTTATGACTGTGAAAAATGTACTCAGCTTGCTTTGGTGGCAGCAGGAGCCTTTCCTGGGCACAGGAGTCCTTCCTAGGCACAGGAGGAGACAGTGGCTGAGCTGTTGGGCTGCTGCTCTTAGTCAAAAGAGATCTGATGGAAGGTGCCAGGAGAACAGGCAGGGGCTGCTTCATTAGTACCATTCTGTAGACAACAAGAAGAAAATGTTATTTTGGCTACTACAGATTGTAATGGCTTTCCCAAATATCAGTTTTTGCCATGAAGCCAAGTCATTGAAAATATAGCCTGGAAAGACTTTTTGTTTCTTTTAAATACTGGGTTACTTGGCCTGGCATCACTACTTGATCTTGGGAAGCACAGCCCTGGAATGAAATACCTTACCCACTCAACCACAGCCACAGAGGCTGCCTAGGGTGCTTCTTGCCTCGTAAGAAAAATAATCTTCTGCTGTCAGATCCTTCCTTGACACCTGTAGCATCACTGGAAAACATCTGCAAAATCAAGATAGTGCAGAAAGCATGAGGCAGTTTGCTGGCTCCTTATCATACTACAAAAACAACCCTCCTCCACAGCAGCATCCTCGATTTCTAAATTTAGCACCAGAGTTATTTAGGGGAGTGTGTGATTAACCTCAATTACTGTAGCTCAGATGGAATTCAAATAATGACCCCTCTTTCAGAGTTGCAAAGAAATGGATATCTGGGGCTGTACATTTCCTACCCTTGATGAAGCAGCTCTGAGAGCTGCTTGAACACTGGTGCATTACTTCATAGAGAAATTAATGCAGGCAGCTTGTCCTGACAGGTGCCAGTGGTCCATGTCACTGTACTGGCTTTGGGATCAGAAATACCAAAGATGGAAGCAGCAGGTTATGTGGTGCAGGTGGTGTGAATGAAACCACTGAAGCTTCAGTGAATTTGTATCACAGTCAGGACACTTCATAGTTTTGCTGAATTAAAAGAGGAATGAAGACTTCCAAAAGCTAATAAAAAATTCCACTTTTCTTCAATCTCAGCCATAGTCAGTGTTGGCTCTCTGGAAAATCATCAGAGGTGGCAAACAGGGATGTGTTTGGCTTGGTGATCTGGAGCTGCCGAGTGTCCTGCCCTGGCAAAATGTGCTGTGGCTTCTCAAGCACCAGTGAAGTCATAGCTTACAGAGGGCACCCCCTTTCCAGAGTTTCAGGTAGTCTCAGCCTGGGTCACAGGGCAGAGTGGGTGCAAGACCTCAGAGTCAGGATGTTCAGCCCCAGGAGGCAGCTGAACAGGCAGTAAAACTGTCTTGGGATGGTGAGCATCATGTGTGTCTTTTGTGGGGACTCCTGTTCCAGAAGGAACACCACTCCCTCTGTGCAATACTTTATCAATAATGGAGTGCAAGTGGCCAACTTGAAGAACTGAACTGCTCATGAAGGTGCTGCATTGGTTAATTTTTCACCTTGATTTGTCTTTTGTTTTTGTACAGCTGGACAACCCAGATGAGCAAGCAGCACAGATCAGACGCGAGTTAGATGGACGTCTCCAAATGGCAGAGCAGATTGCCAAGGTAAAAAAAAGTCTTTATTAATAAGCTCTTCATATAAAAGTAGTTTGATGCAGGCCTCCAGGTCCTGCCATTCTTTTATAGGTTTCTTCTCCCAGTAATCACTAGATAAAAATTAGCAGGTTTTTAACTACAAACAAAACAAGTACAGCTAAGCAGTTGTGATGTGCATTTCTTGGCATGTCCTGATGAGCTGGGTCAGGTCAGGTTCCTGCAAAATCCCTTACCAGTCCTCAACAGTGGTGAAGATATTGTCAAACTCTGTCAAATTTCTGTGTTAGGTGTTAAGGTGGGTAATGGGATGTACAAAGGAGACAGAAATTGCCCTGAAAGGATTTGTGCCTTTTGCTGGGCTGCTGGGAGCCACAGTTTCCTGCCTGTAGGTAAATGCTGCCTCAATAAGGTACTTCAGATTTGTTGTCCCAAACAAGTTCACACTATATATGAGCAGTCAGGCCAGTGTTGCACCCTGTGGACATTGCTGCTGTTCGGAGCAGCAGACACAGAACCTCCAAACAGTTTTGATAACCAAGGACCTGGCTAAGCTCCCTAGACACCCTTCTGTAAGGAGCCATCTCCTCACCCACACACAGAGCAGATTTATGTGGCCTCTGATGAACCACAGATGGAGAGGGTCCTGTTACATCAGTAAATCCAAGACTTTATCTTTGCCTCTAATTAGTTGTTCTGAATCACTGATAAAGCCCTAATGAGGCTGAAGTCATTGGGAATGATCTATCTGGCCATTCTTAATAATCAAGAAACCATTACTAGAAGGAAGAGAAAAAGGTCTATTCAGAGAGACAGGCTCAGTCTAGTGGCCTGCCTTTCAGCAGCAGTCCTCCCAGCGCTGAGCTGTGTCCAAATTGGGATTTTGTGTATGAAAGGTAATATCAGAGCTGTTTGCAGCCACACTGATATCCCTGGGTGTGAAAAGCAGAGCACATTCGTTTATGGTCAGGCATTAGTAAGGATGCTGTTGGTGGCCTCACAGCTCCTCTCATTAACACTTCTGTTAAACAGCTGCTGCTGTTGCATCTTTGGGGACATAGGCTCTGGTTTCCTCATTCACTGATAAAATTAGTGAGGTGGCCAAGGATTATGTAGCCAAATGGTGGTGCAGCAAAGCATCAAACTGACTGCAGCTCTCTTGTTCAGCATTTGGTCGTTTGCCATTTTATTCTCGTCAAGAAAACCTATAGTATTCATTTGCAGTGTAATGTAGGCCCCCATGCAGATCATGGGTGCTCCAGTTCCGAGATGGGTAGCCAGGCCCTGAGTGCCAGAATGAGATTGCCTGGTTTTGTAGTTTAATTTTCTCTTTATGGCATGTGGGACAACAATATGCATGATTCAGTAGCAGCCAGCAGAAGCCGCAGCTTCATGAATTATTTTTTGCAAACGAGAATTTGCCATTTTCATTCTTCCCCCAAGGATACTGAAAACAAACCATGACACTGCTGGCCCTGCGAGAGACAGTCAGGGGAAACTCCTCTGCATAACTTGACTTATCCCTGTGGAGAATTCAACCTTCAAAATACAACTGTGCATCTTGGAGGGTGGTTTTTAGTAAAAGGGGCTTACCTGCGATCCAGCTGGCAGCCATTGATATTTAATCTCCTTCATGGTACTGCTGCAGGCCTCTCTCCAGAATGTCAGGTCCCACCAGCATCTGCCTGTGAGAAACCTTGTTCTTTCAGACCCATGAATACCATCTTTTGGAGGCATCCAAATGACCTTTTGAATCCTTCTTTATATCCTTCTTTCTGGGCAAGGCTGCTTTCCCTCCAGCAGAGCACAGGTTCACAATTCAGCTCAGTGAAAGGATAGCATTTCCAATTTTATCTCCCATTTGCAGCTTTTAATACAGATTTGCTGCACAGGGAGGCTTACAGTGCTCATGAAACCAGCCCTGAGGTGGCTGTCTTGGAGATTCCATGCTCAAGGCAAATTAAAGCCTCATTAATAAATTAAGAAATTCACACTAGGACGTTTGCACTTCAGAGGCAGCAAAGGCTGTGGAGTCTAACAGGACCCAGCACTGCAGTGTTGCAGAACCAGTGGCTCTGCAAGCCCTTGTCTGACCCGTCGTGTGACCTTGAACGAGTCACTGTGCACGCAGCTTTCCTGCCTCTGGGTATCAGGGCACAGATCTGGGTCTTTTTGCCTTCCTATGTGGCCAGGAGAGTGCAGCTCAGCACAGCACTAGGGCAGCATTAGGCAGGGTCCCCCACTGACTCCGTCAAAGCACATAAGCCCTGCCTTGGAGCCAGGCAGCTTGAGGATCACGCTCCAAAGTCAAGCAGATGTTTTAAAGCTGAATGTGGACAGGCTTTTCATTCTGCGTGTTGTACTTTTCCAGCAGCTAAATGGAGCAGCATTACAGCTGAGAGCTGAGTGATGCCAAGGCAGACGTGTATTTTCCTCTGCAGTAGCAGTGGCTTTGCTCTCCTGTGGTGCCTTTTCCCCCATCCAGTCACCTGGCCTCAACAACAAGGAGGATCATGTGTAGGGGTAACTAAATGAGATGATGACATCAGAGTGATATGTCCATCTGGGACTGGAGCTTCTCTGCTCCAGCCCGCTGGACTGGTCACTTCTCACAGTTTGTTAACTCTGCTTCTCTCTGTGCTTGTCCCCATTCCCAATCCTCTCTCTGCTCAAAGTACATGTGGAGGTGACTAGCACCCTTTCTTGCTGTTGTCTGCATCTCTTGATCATGTCTTACTCAAGGTTTCCCCCAGCTTTATCTCCAGTCTGATGGGTAACTTGAGACCACACTTGCATTTCCATCATCAGTTGAACAGTCTCAGTTAAACTGTTATGCGTCACTTTAAACAACATTTTAAGCTGTACTATGAGAAGTTGCTGGTGGCACACAGTGAAATGTCTCAGTCCTTGCTGCACTTCTGAAGAGGTTTGTGGAGTCAGTGCCAAAATTGCAGTCCCTGGAGAGATGGATGGCAGCAGGGTAAAAAAGCAATAATGTCTGAACATCACTGCTTCAGCAGTAGTTCTCAAAATCCACAAAACAGTTGTTTGGGTTTTTTTCCTAAGGCTGACTTGCAACTTATACAATGCATAGACAATAAAGCAGAATGATTAGGTAGTTTATCTTATGCCAGGTCTAATTTACATGAGGGAATTACTTCCAAGATTGAGACTGGAAACAGATGACTATATTTTAACTGCTTAGTGAGGGAGCTGCTGTGAGCTGTGCTTGTGATGGGTAAGCTATTGAGGACTGATGCAAAAACTAGTGCAGTGGAGTACTTTTTCAGCAGCTTGATGACAGTCTTCTAGAAGAAACATGACCTTGTTTTCCTTTCTAGCATACATTTTACTAACAGCTTTTTGCAATATTATGAGTTGCCACGAAGGCACTTTGCATGTCAGCCTCCCGTTCCCTGGCTGCAGATGCTGCTTCGCTGTCACACGCCTTGCACAGTCGCTTGTAACCCACTGAGGTGTTCGAATCCTGAGCAGATTCAGGGCATGGGAAGAGTTGTCAGAAGACGTAGGGCTCAGACCTGTTGATGGGCAGCAGTTCAAAGCTGAGAATGTGCATTGGGGAACATCATGTTTTTCTCTCAGTGTCATCTTTGGTTTTAATCTTTAAATTTCCTGTTGAAAATAATGAGCACTGGAGTGAAAGGTTGTCTTCCTGAAGGGAGACTCAAGCCCTGACAAGTAGTGGAAAGGGTGTTTTGCCCCCTCTTCCAGTTGAGACCACACGTTACTGCCCACACATTGCTGAATTTCCCTCTTTGGGTTCCTTTCGCACCTAAAAAACTAATGGAACAACTACTCAGAAGTGTTTTATAAAGAGTTGGTACTTTCGGGAGACTGGAAAACAAGTCCCTTACTGTCAGCGTCCTTTGAATC
>JAOXXN010000175.1:13881507-13953082 GCA_026770055.1 Myrmophylax atrothorax | reverse complement strand
AAATTGCTGTCAGTCACAAAGTTCAGCTGCCAGCTGGCCTGGAGTGTTTGTAATTGTGAATACATACATATGAAAAAGTCCATTTGCTGATAAGAAAATCAATGAAATGCTGGTGCATGCAAGAAATGGGAAAGTTGGACAAGTACCAAGTAGTAATTCTATGGGAAGCTAATAATGTTTCTACATTACCCAGGGGGAAGCTGTAATTTGTCATCTGCTTTGTGAGAGTTCCCTGCTAGCAAACCCCTGCAGATGCCCCTGGGGGATTCTTCCAGTGCAACAAGTGGTCCCTGATTGTCACAACCATTCATTCTGTTGTGTTTTTTCCCAAACACAAGGAACGCAAGTTTCCCAAGTTTGTGTCCAAAGAAATGGAGAACATGTACATTGAGGAGCTGAAGTCATCTGTCAACCTTCTGATGGCAAACCTGGAGAGCATGCCTGTGTCTAAAGGAGGCTCTGAGTTCAAGCTGCAGAAGCTGAAACGGAGCCACAACACCTCAATAATTGACATGGGAGAAGAAAATGAGAACCAGCTTTCCAAGTCAGACGTTGTGTTGTCGTTCTCCCTGGAGGTAAGCTTCACACACACAACAGTTTGTGGGAGTAAAAATCACAGCAGCCAACTTCTGCTCACTTCAAACTTCAGTTAGGTGAAGTGAGGTGAGTAGAAATCACTTTCTGATATCCATGAGGAACAGCTCCTCTCTGGTTACTGGAAGCTTTTGCTATGATCACTGTGTCCTTTCTTGTGTCTCACCATCTTGTTGGAACAAACTGTGTGATATACACTGTCTGGCATTTCCTGCTGATGTATATCAAATGGCTCAGAAATCTGCATCATTAACTGACCTCTTCGTGCAGTTTGTTACTGAGTGTACCCCAGTAAACCTGAGCCCTTATTGTCCCCCAAACCAATGCAATAATGCAAGACCCTAAATGTCAGTATGTTTAGTTATTGCCAGTTAAAGGTGTCACTGTGTTTTCCGGCAAGAATTGCCCCCTCTCTGAAGAATTGTTAAAAATTGCTGGTGTTTGAATGCACCCAACAGATTGGATTGCAGTTTGTGTGGAAATAGTGTGCTGTGCTGGCTTGCTCTTTGCTCCGTGTTGAACACCGACTTTCTGCTCAGTGCTCTATCGAGCAGTTTGTCTGTGCAGCCCAGGGGAAGGCAGTGTGCTGGGGGACCTCCATTACCTCTGACACAGGCTGCCTTAGTCCTGGAAGAGTGTTGCTCAGTAGCTGTTTTCAGCCAACTCAGTTGTTTTGTGCAAACATATTTGTGATCTATTTGCAGGCATATTTACTTCAAGGAGTCATCGGCTCACCCGTACAGAATTGTGGTTGTCTGTCAATGAGTGGGTTTATGTTACATTGTCAAAACAACTACCAGGATGGAGTCAAAAATGTAGGATGCAGAGAAATCATAAAATTCTATTTTTATGTCCTTTTCCTGTTTATTTCTCATCTTAAAAAGGTCTCTTGTTATACATATCACACCAGTGCAAAACTAACGACACTGGTTGTCTAGTCTCAGAGTTTAACTCATCAGATGTCTGAAACCATCTTTATAGTATTTGGTTCAGTCTTATTTAAAAATAGGGCTGTGAACTCGGAGATCATGCCTTGAAGAGCAGCATTAAACAAAGCCTGACTTCCAAGCATTCCTGTATGGAGGAGCAGGGAAGTATCACAGAGCAGTAAAACTCCCAGTTGCAGAAGCCTGTACAGTGTGTACAGCCCTGTGTGAAGAGACTCGACCTTACAATGGGGTGTCTCAAATACTTTGCTCCAGCTGAGACCCTTCTGGTGGGGAACCAAAGCTCAGTGGAGAACTGACTTCAGGATCTGGAAGGTCTGGGCACTGCTTAGCGCTCAAAACTCTTGCTGCAAGAGAGCTTTTACCAAAAATGTCCACTCATTAGAGGGTTTGTGGAGCTCTGTGTGCCAGGGAAGGCATCTCCAGCTCAAGCCAGATCAGAAGACCTGAGGAGAAAAATTTTAAACCCCTGTGTATATATTTCACAGATATCTGTAGTAAAACAGGAACAGAAACTCCCTGGTGTTTCTTGTAGAAATGTTTAAGATATGTGGTTAATGGGATTAATCACCTTTAAAAAAAGAAAAAAGGGTAATTACCTTCAAGAAACTTGGATGGTGATTTCTTAATAAGAAAGATTTCATTTAAGAAAGGTGGAGAAAATTTTTTTTTACCAGGGCTGTAGAGTGACAGGACAAGGGGCAACAGTTTTAACAGAGGGAGTCCTGATCTCCATACAGACCTCGCTGGCTGGGGCTCAGCCTGGCAGTGCCACCTTCCCTGCCCACCTGCCACCATGAGCCTCCAGCGGCACATAAAATACCCCAGCACTGCCTGACCCCTGGGTTCCGGAGCCACAGCAAGGTCTGAAGGAGGCTGCTCCTCTTACATTTCTCTTTCTCTGCCTGACAGGTTGTCATCATGGAGGTGCAGGGTTTGAAGTCACTGGCCCCCAACCGTATCGTGTACTGCACCATGGAAGTCGAAGGTGGGGAGAAGCTGCAGACTGACCAGGCTGAAGCCTCAAAGCCAACGTAAGTCTTGCTTTGCTTTCTGGTCTCTCCTCTGCCCCATCTCTGCACTGCTCAGTCTCTGCAGATTGCTCTGACTCCTGCAGGGTAAGGCCAGAGGGAACTCTGAGAAGCAGAGGAGAAGCTTGGCCTTCCATGTACACAGGGTGTTGTCCTGTGGCTAAGAATGGCGCATAAGCCCTGACTGAGAAACAGAAGTGTGTTAATGAGAGGCTTATGTCTCATGTAGCCATAGAGAGATAAATTTGTGCCTGTAAATAAGGACCTTGCTAAATAATAGGAATAGAGTTAAGCATGTGATTAGATAAATACTTGTCTGAGTGTCTATCTGAACTGGTGCCATCAGGTGTAGGTACATTATCTCATCCTCACTGTCAGGATTTTGGTAGTCCTATGAGAAAGGAAAACAGCCGGCAGGAATATACTTTGGCAGCTACAGCCAGAGGTGAGAGGAGCTGAGAAAGTCACCCAGTTAAAGCTTTATCTGAGGCCTGTCTGACCTGGTCCCATTCAAGGGCAGAGTCTTGTCCTGTCCTCTTTGATCTGGTCCCCAGATCCCCACTTCTGACCCCGTACTTGACTTTCTTTTGTCTTGCCCAGATGCTGTTAAATGCCTGCTGGTGGTGATTGATCTTTGTTAATTTTGAAGGAGAAAATGATGAACTGCTTATTTCATTTCCAATTTGTGGGATTAGTTAGCTTGGAATGTTATAGATTTGAGACAGTTTTTCTCTGGATCACTGCAGAGATTCCACACCTAAATGAAATTCTCGATGCGCATCCTCACAGTGGAGAATTGCAAAGGTGGTATCAAGCCTCCTCCAAGAGCAAGGAGCAGGCAAGGAGGGGCTGCTGTTGGGATATCCATATCCCTTTCCTTCCAAGTGGCCACTCCTCAGTGGTGTTTTGCCAGGAGCTTCCTAATCTCATGAAAGGCAAGCCAGAACTGCCTGGCTGCATTACATGGGAGTGCACGAGCACCGCAGGGACTCAGGAGAGAGCAGAGCTGAGGGCAGGCTGCCTTCCCTCCATCACTGTCCTCTCTCAGAGGCACAGAAATTGCTGATGCCTTGTGCTCTGAGCTGCACCAGAGCAGCAGGAATCTGCAGTAAGTGGTTTAAAAACAATATTCCCAATCAGGGAAAGTGCTGCAGCCTGGCTTACTTTTCAAAATGCTTCAAAATCTCCTTCAGAAAAGGAAGGAAGAGAGCTGTGCTTGGAATGAAATTTTCATAAGAACCTACAATTGTCACTATTTTAGGTATTTTTATTGCTTCAGTGGAGAAAGTTGGGCTCTATTTAGGGGAAATTACTACTATCCATACTGAAAAGCACACTTCTCCTGGGTTAAATGTACTTGTTTAGATTCGTTTGTTCATTCCACTTTTGTTCAAAGAGTCTGTCCTTCCTTACACAAGCCCTCTTACTGCCAGACATAAGGCCATTTCTGCAAGAATTGTTTTTAAAATAAGGGCTGCAGGAGTGAGCTCTTTAATTGAGTGGGTCTTTTTGTCATAATGAAATGTACAATGTCTGGGCACAAAGCCATCAGCCCTCAGGAAAATGCAGCCAACACTGAATGCTGCAGCGTGATACGAGTTATGCAAGTCCATCACACTCATCCTCTCTCGGCACTGGCATCCTGTAGAGGTGTGAGCCAGGTTTGACGTCTTCTGGATAGCTCCAGCACTTGGGCTAATACTTATGGAAATGCCTTAGGAGGGATGTAGATTTGGCAGTTGTATTCTTAGAGAATCCTGAGATTTTTAATTCCAAAACCAAAGAGCAGCCAAGCAGAGGCTCTAGGATAACCTTCACAGAAATCGGAGGCCATCACAGTGAGCTTGTCCTTATTTCCTCTCTGCATTAGAGGTGCTTCTTTCACCTTGCTTCCGCTTGCAGACACAGCAGCACAGACACAGGAAACCAAAGCCCAGTGAAAGCAATTTACTGCACTTAATTCTCCTCTTGACAAGAGAAGGAAAGAGAGAATGAATGTGACATATGTCATGTTGCTTAGTATAAGACTTGAAGGCCCTCAGGTACTCTGGTGATGAGGGCAGTGAAACATCTCAGAGAAGTTTTTGGTGCATTTTTTGAGCAGTGCTGCCTTAGAGACAACAGATTTATGTCCAGGCAAAACAGCCTTCTGGGGTGTTGGTTTAGATGACGACATCACACTCACTGAGGTCACTCACACCATGTTTGTTTGTGTACTTTTTATAATAAGCAAACCACTCCTTGATAAAGGAGGCAACAACAGCGAAGGCATGAAGGACTGTTAACGTCCCAGTATCCCAGGATTTGTGTGCTTTGGCAGGGAATACTGCCTGGCCTGGGGATGAGTAGCTTCCATTTGAACAGTAAGATTCACTGGAAGACTTCTCTTTTCTATGACAGCCTCACATCCTGGGGTGGAGAGTGTTTTGGGGCCAGTCAGCCTTGTAGGACATTTTCACCTAACTCATGGAGGTCTTCACTGTATTCTCATGTGTCCTTGAAATGCCAGCCCTCAGCTAAAACACCCAAGTCACAGCACACTGGTGGCAGTGACTGCTCCTCAGCTCAGTGCCAAGCCAGGGGTGCTAGCCTGGGTTTGACATCCCTGATGCAGAAAGGTGATTCCCCAGCCAGGGACAGATTTCCAAAGCACTGGTCTAGGTCTGTAAGAAATTCTCCTTTCACCTTCCCTGGTGCAAACCCAGCTGGTTTTGAGAAAAACATGTTTGACACCATCTTGGTGACTTTGGAACTGTTTGCAGATGTTAAGAGAGGCAGGGCAGCAACAGGGTTAGCAGCCAAGGGATCAGATGAGTCGTGTGTGAGGAATGTGGCTCCTGGGACATCAGTGAATAGTGACCTTCTATTTCTTCTCAGGCTCCACGTTGAATTCCTGACATTTTAAGCTCAATCATTTCACGTGAGGATTATCTGCCTCAGCGCGACTACATGTGATGGCACAGTTCTAGAGAAAGCCAGACCTGAAATAGCAAGGGTCATTTCAGATCAGGTTTGCAGAGTATTATTAGTAGTGCTTTTACTAAGTTGTGTAAGAAAAAGCTTTTGTGTATTATGCCCTAACCAGCAGATGCCACTAAAAAATAGCCCAAACCCCAGAGTGAGCAGGATTTTACTGCTTTTCACACTGCAGCTGTATTCTTGCAGATGGTTGAGGGGTTTCTACCCCCCCTTCCCTGCACTCTGCATATCTCCAAAATGCCCTTCCAGGACCTGTGGTAGTAGTGCTGCTGTTTGCACAGCTTCAGAACAGGATTGCCAAGGGGTTTGGTAATAGCACAAAAGATCCAGCCACAACATCCCTGTTCTACAGTCTCTAAAGAGGCTGCTGGATATATTTAAGGAGTGACCTGTGCTTGTAGCAGTGCTTGTGGGTTGTACCAAGGTTTCAGCATCTTATATCACTTTTCTCTGATGTGGGCAAAACAAAAGAAAGCAAAGAGACCCAAACAACAGCAAGGTCCTATGTGCCTTGTGAATAAATGCTATATATTCACCTAGGCCTATTTTGGCACACAGATAAGTCTTGTTCTCCCTTGACTCACAGTAGTGAAAATTCAGTGTCCCTGCATTGACTTCAGCTGAGCCACTTGGGGTAAAAGCAGTAAACAACTGGTGGGGGGGGAAAATCTGACCAACCTATCTGTGCATTTTACCTCACCCCAGAAGGGATGGAGGTGTGGGCTGCTCCTCTGACCCAGGAGTGTCTTCATTTGAAGGTTATACATCTCCCATAGCAGAGCAGCCCCTTCAGCCCTAGTGCATGGGTTGTGCAGAAGTTCAGAGAATACGTGGGGTTGAAGCCTGTTGTTTTTGAAGCAGTAAAGAACAATCTTCATTGCTTGGGGCTTTTTCCAGCTAATTTTCTTCAGCAAGTGCTGTAGGGCAGTGCTGGAAAGAGGACACTCAATGAGTCTCATCTGACTCTGTATCATGTCTTATGTTGTTTGTTGTGACCAAGGGCTTGGGCCTTGTGCCCTTTTCAGAAATTCACTCTGATGAAGAAGTAATGTCTTTGATAAACCTCTAAGCCTCTCCCATCTCCTTTCTCTTACCACCACCTTAGGATACAGGAGCGCCCTGTTTTATCTCTGTGCTTGTTCTGATCCTGCTCCCTGATTTGTTTGAAGATGCTGTGACAGCTCAACTGCTTATCTCTGCTGTGACAGGCTACACCAAATCTCCAAGCTTATCACTCAGACAGGGTTTTTGTTTCAAATTGGTGTGCCACATCCATCAGAGCCCACTGCCTGACCGTGAAGAGGGACAGGATGTGCCCAGCATCCTTCCTCAGTGCCTTCAGTCACCCTGTCCTTCTGGGAGAAGGGCACTGAGCAGCAGAGGGAGAAGCCCTGCAGAAAGGGAGACAGGCAAGCAGGGACGTCTTCTCTGTCTGCAGAAGGTGAAAATTTGATCTTTTCATTCAGGAATCCATGGAGTTTGAAGTGCTGCCCAGTGGCTTTGCACAGAGAGGAGCATGATCAGGGCATTTTGTTGCAGTCAGTGTTTTGCTGCCACAGTAAGTTGGCAGATGCTGTGCACACTCCCTGTGGTAAAATGGGAAAAGTCCTTCTGAGATGTATAAATTGCAAATAAATATTCTGTAAGCTGTAGAATTAATTTAACTCCACTAAAACTAAGGGGTTTATACTGATGAGAGTGAGAGCAGAGTTTAGCCCATCACTCATGTTGTGTATATCCCAGTACAGCCAGTGGTGCCGTGCCTGGTAGGTCTTTTCCAGACATGGCAAAGCTCAGACACAAGACATGAGTGGCTGTGGGTTTTAAGCAGGCATTCATATTTAGGTTTACATGCTTAGCTAAGCCCTGTGTAAGCAAAATTCATGATGATGGGTTAAAAAAAAGCAAAAGGAAATTTTAGGAAATAGCTGCTTTTTTCCCCTTTTTTCCCCTCTTCCCTCTTCTAATTGGCTTCAGCATTAAATATAAGCTGTCTTAATTACCCATACCAATTAGCTTGCCTTTCCAGTCGCATGATTTCATTTCACAGCTGTGCAGATGTTTGCAGCTTTTTCTCCTAAGGAAACTTCTGGGAGCCTTAGGAATGTGTTAAAGCAGGTGACTGAGCCCTGGGTACAGGTAACATCAGACACCATTGCTTCTGGGGTACAGCCCTTGTCCTTGGGGTGAGACTCTGAGCAGAGGGTCAGTCTGCCCCAGGGCATCTGTTGGAGAAATGTCTTCCAGGAGAGATTTTCAGCTTTTTACCGTGAGCACCGTGCAGATGCTCTGAGTCCATGATACTGCTGGTAACCGTGACAGGGACAGGAACTTCAGGGCAGTTGCTTTTAGCCCCTGTCTTCAGGCTGAAAGGTACAAAGTGATGTCCAAATCCCTGATACACAATTTCTTCACTTACAGCTATTTAGCATGCCTAGGAGACAGTTTTCCAATGAGTCTGTGCATGATTTTGCACCTGGAGGGTTCTGTTGTTAGCTCAGTCTGACCTGCTCTTCAAATCCCCTTTTGTGCATGTGACAGTATTTCCATAATGCTCCTGAGATTGATGCTGTGACATTGCCATCTCTGAAAATGGAGGCTGTGGACAAGTCATTAAGCACAGCAAAAACTGCACTAAAAAGTTATTATCCAGGTGCAAGCGTGTGATCTGTTATGGGAAGTCTTCATGCAAGTGATTTAATACCCTTTTTAATTAGGAATTCAGAACCTTCTATGATGCTTGCTCATAGCTGCTCTGCAGGAATGGTGCTTACCTGGCTCAGCTGCTGCCCTGGTGACCGATCATGTGGGGACAAAAATTCTGCTTTAGCTTATGCAGCTGAGTTTTTCCCCAGAATAAAGGAAAGGCCACATAGGATTCCCTTGCACTGAGTGTCACACGGACAGCCACTCTGCTGTGGAACAGCATCCTGGACAGCCATGGAATACTCTGCTGAGACTATGGATGGTGATCCCAGGTGGGATCCTGTTCCCAGAAGTCTCATGTGAAGTCCCTTTTCTCATGTGCTACAAATATTACGCTAGAAGGTATGTTGAAGAATAATGAAGGCTTGTTGCTGTAGACTTACCTCTTGTAGTTGGTTTCTCTGGTATCAAGTAAGTGCAAGCTCTGGCTGTGTTTTCTCTGACCTTTAGAGCACACATAGCATTGCTTTCACATGGATTCTCTGGTGTCTAGTAAGGGTTGAGCTCATCCACCTTCTCTTTCACAGATGAATGTCTCTCTTCTCTCGCCAGCTGTCTAATTTTTGGAGTGTTCCTATGCGCTTGGGAATTATGTATTCCTGTGATAGCACATACATTCAAATTTAAGTATTCCAGAAGGTGTGATGATGCCCAAGGCGATTTTCATCGACACCCGTCTGCTTCATCACTTCTATTCATGCAACCTTAAGATGGGATAGTAAAGACCAAAAGGACATTGAAATGAGATTGAGATTCAGTGAGCTGAAATAGTGCTAAATTAAGAGGACTGCAAAGTGCAAGTCCTGGGATACATTTAGTCATCTTATTTATTACTCATGGTTGGTGTTTTTAAAAAATAAAATTAAGCCACACCTTAGTGCAAATCTGCACGTCATTTGCCAGGGAAAGGCGGGGGATGAGACATGTGAAAGGGCTCAGTTTGTTGGTTTATTTATTAAGTGCTGTGTACAAGTAGTGCACATTATCATTTAATGAGGGGGGCTGCTATTGCTCATTGCAATGCAGCGTAGGGAGATAGAGAACATGCTTTAAAGAATTGCTCCTGTGCCTGTTCCTGTCTGGACAGTGATTTCTCAACATTTTAGGTATCCTTTCTGTGAACGGAAGGTAGAGAGGTCTCTGGGCTTTGTGAGTGGGCTACATCTGCTCATGAACTGCAACACTGGGTCTGAAAGTACTTGAAGGGAGCAAGGGGGCAAGGAGGACAAGGCAAGCTCATGGAGAGAGGAGCTTGCAAGATGGATGGATGGGCATCACATACTGGAATTGTCCACTTGTCCCCCCTCACCCAGGAGATGCTAGGATGCCTTTGCTTCTAGCTGTCAGAAGTTAGGCAAGGCAAACCTCATCCCAAGTGTCTGGCTGGATTTCGGCTTCCTGTCCTGGATTCTGGCTTAGAAAAATATAGGACAGCAAAAATCTAAGTGGTGGAACAACAATAAGAGGTGGTCTCACACACCTTATTCCTCTCTTTATCTGATTTTGGAAGAGTACCTGGTGCTATTTTCTGCTCTGTTAACATTTAGGAAAATATTTCACTGCTCTCTTCTACTGAATTTTATTAAAGAGGGTCTAGATTCTGTTGTCACAAACCAGTAACCTGTATTTTCAGGCAGAGGATTTCTGTCTCCTTTTCCATGGCCCTGCTTGTGAGATACTGAGTTTCTGTAAAGCTGGCAGGGCATGGCCTTGCTAAGTCCAAATCACGATCAGGCCTTAACCAGGGACAGTCCTCTGCAGTTGTGTTTGTGTTTTCTTCCAGGCTGACAAGATTTGATAGAAGTGATTAACCACATCTGAATTTAATCATTCTGTGAAATGAGCAGCTCTGTGGCTGGTTCAGTGGAGCATCTTTGACCAAAAGAAACCTTGATTAGCATGTGGATGTCATTGTAAGACATTGCATTATACAAGAAGTGTTCACAGCCACAGACAGTGAATGCACACCGAGGCATTTTGTGAATTAAACTCTTAACTCCTGCTGTATCCAAAGCAGAAACACTGATGGAGCACATATAGTAGGCAGCCCTTGTAACACAATTACTCTTTCAGTTCAGATCCCCCAGTTAAAACGGTGCTGGGCTTTCATTTCCATTTCCTCCTGCTGAGCTTTTCTCCTCTAATTGTGAAAGTATTACGGAAGAGCACAGAGCATTTGAAAAGCAGTCATCATTTAAATCATGGAAAGTAATCACACTGCTGATTTTCCCTGTTGATACCCCAATGATTTTGGTGAATGGCATTGCCAGAATTTCTCATCCAAACCAACCATGGGATTTCTGCAGTAGAGCCCAACTGGGGGTGCAGCAGCCCGGGAGGGGTGTGTGGTCCTGGGCACAGGAGGTGGGCTGGGCTGGGTACAGGCATGGCACAGGGACATCTCTGGGGCAGGAATGCCACCTCGTGGCCGTAAATAGCTATAATGTGAATAAATCCACCTCCCCTCCCTCCTTCCTTCCTCATGACACTTCCCCAGTGCATCAGTCATTCTCAGGAAACACAAATCAAGTTCTATATTTTCTGAATACCAAATATCCTTTTTTTGGTTCCTAAAGCTGTGCTGTCGACCTCAGCAGCTCCTCTTGGCTGCAGTGCCCTGTGCTGGCACTGGAACTGGGTCTGTGGGGACTGTGTGTGAGCCACAAGCAGATCACAAGCAGACCTTTGCAGGCTTTGCTTTCCTGTAGTCTCTGTCAGCTTTACCCTATTCCTTCTGCACTTTGCACACTCAGGCACAGATGTGATGCTCTCCGAGACATATTTCTCGCTCAGCCGGCAGTGTAGTGCTGCTGGAGTCAGTCTGAGGATGTGGGAGTTGCAGCTCCTGGAGGGAGAGGTGGTGCCTTTTATCAGCTGTCTGGTACTGCTGGCTGCAGGATGTTAAGCAAGATGGTGTCTGTGTGGTGACATATACATTGTGCCTCAGAGCCCTGGGAACCAACAATGGGCAGTCCATGAAATGCTGGAGGTCAGAACTCATCCTTAGCTGCGGTAGGAGGAGCCCAGTCCTTAGGGACTCTCTGTCTCTGTTCACTTTTTGAGTAACACCATAGTGCTTTCTGCAGTGGTGTTTTGGGGTAAATAAACACCCTTTTTGTAAGCAAAATATTTACCAATGTTACTGGTTTTTTAGAAAAGGGAATGTTATATGCTCAGCAGAAATTAGGATATCACAGGAAAGGATGGATTCACTCAGAGTGCCCTTGGGTTACCCCATCAGAGAGGGCGTCAGTTCTCCAAGCAGAGACATGGCCTCTCTCGGCATTCCACAGCTCCATTGAAGGAGCCACCTCTGCTGGCCAGTGCCAGGGGCATGCTGACTTGTCACTCACCTGCACAGGAGCAGCATCAGTGAAAGCAGTTTAAATTGTTACAAAGTCTGTGCAGGAAAATCTAGGAGGAATCAAATCTGTTTGTACTGTCACTCCCACTTCAGCTCGGCTTGTTCCGAGGGGATGGGACTGAAAGGCTGTTCTGGCAGCAGAAAGGGAGGAGAGGAAACAAATGTAAACAGAAATAGGCTGCGTTGTCAATCTGTGTCTGATGTCTTTGGTTATCCTGTTTTGAAGGTGAGTAAACACATCAAACTTTCACTGTGGGAGGAATCCCGAAGGAGGCTCAGCAGCTCTTGGGAATCAAGACATACTATGGATGCAAACCATTCTCAATCCATGTCTACAGGTAGAATGAAAAGGTGCCTTTCTTAACACCTGAATTGTATTTCCTAGCCCAGGACATCTTTGACTAAGCAGAAACACTGCAGGTTCTCTGCATCTATATGTATTGTTTGAGATTTAAATTTCTGATCTTTTTTGTGCATCTGCTGCAGTTGCCTCCAACACTCCTCTTTAGCAAGGAAAGACAGGGGCCCTTTTAGGGCAGGCATCATTTCATCTGCTTGCTGCCTCTAAATTGGAATGAGGCAAAGTAAGGCCTAACTCTGCTGATTATTAATTAGATCTCTCCTTATAGCAGGAGCCCAAAGCAGGTGATTTGGGCACATGTACATGATAGTACAGTCCCCTAAATTTGTGTTTTTCTACAGTTATGATTGGTCTCTTGTCTCAGCATCCTCTCTTGATAGCTGAAGATCAAATCCTTTCCTCAGTGCCATAGATCCATTTAAGGCTCTCTATGGCATGTGAAATCCAAACTCAGTCCCATAAAACCCACCAAATGGATTAAATGACTTGGTATTTTGCCAGTGGATAGCTGTGGTTGGTGGGTGGAACCAACACCTCCCTTGATTCATGCACAGCGTGGTGTCCTCACTGAATACTGCAGGGCAGGCAGCATGTGCTTCTTGCTTTGTTTGGTGTCTTTACTCAGCACCTTATTTTGTTTCTGACTAAATGACCTTTATCTTTCTATAGTGATGCTTTATTGCCCACAGTTTTGTGTTTCCAGAAGAATTCAGCTGACCTCAATTGAGGTTTGTAGTCCTACTGCAGTAAGTTACAAACCAGTTTGTAGCTGTCCCCAGTCCAGCATCCCCAATCTAGCAGTGATTTATTGCATTCTCCCACTGAAACACAGTTGTGTGTGGAGCTGCACCCCACAGGTCTCCAGCTGTGTGACCCAGCCTGTGGGTTTTCTTGGAGAGCCTAAAAAAAGCCTGAATTCTTCTGTGCCTCTGGGTTTTTTCAAATCCCAAAGACACGAACGAAAAGCCTGTTATCCATTGCCATTACTCATGAGAGTTGCAAAGAGTACATATTTTCCTGAAGGCTTTGGAATGCCCTACTTCTGTTTATTATGGCTTTGTGACCTAGCTGGTGCAGGTGTGAGCACCTGCCTCTGCCACGTGTTATGGACATGTCTGTGCTGCCACATCCCTGCCAGTTCAGTGTCTCACCAGCACTGCTCCCAACAAGGAGCAAGCTGTCTGCTCTCCCAGCACCTGCTTGTGAAAGCTCAGCACATGGGCAGCATTGTCTAGTTCATGGTGTTCCTAGAAGCTCCCCAGTGCTCTTTTCATTTTCAAAAAATGGGTATTTTCCTCCCAGCAGGATTATTGCCATCCCTGCATCAGGTTTTGCTGTTGAGTTAGTAAGTCTGTGTGTGCTCAGTTATAATGAACTGCAGCCTCAGAGTATGGACAAGGAAAGTTCAGAAAAATCACTGATGTCATGGTCATCGACCTCTAGTTCATGTTTTTCAGTGGCTGATAAATGTAAAGCAGTAGAGAATATAGCCAAAAGCTTTCCTGCATGGTTCTTTACATGCAGTTAACTGTTATACATGTTTTAAGACCATTTGTTTTCCTCCTTCCCTGTGTCTCTAGAAACATGTAAAAAAGAAACACACCTTAGCATTACATTAGAGGGTAGGTTAGCTCAGTGCCTGGCATGCTTCTGCTCTAACTCTGTTTTTCCCAGTGATCAGCATGTAAAGCACTGCCCTTCCATAGGATGAAGACAGTTGTTTCTGCAGTCTTACAGCAGGAAAGAGTAAGAGCTTGGTAGAACATCAACAGGAGTCTGATTGGTCTTACCATTTTTGGCCATAAGTTCTGAAGGGCTGAGTAGCATCAACCTGAAGGTTTGCCAGATCAACAGCATGTCACTTGAGACAGCTGACAGCAGCCTGATCAGAGTAGCCTGGCACCTGCATTGGCAATGGTGTCTCTGTCCATCATGTGGCAGGGAGGAAAGTGCTTGTGAGAGCTTCCAAATGCTCCTGAAATCAGACAGGTGAGCCCATCTTTCAAGCGCTCCATGTTAGATGAGTCCATTGAGGTATCAGGAGACAAGAGCTGACCTTTGTTCCCTGTTATCCACTCCTACCTTCTGGGTATGTGTCATTTTATGTTTCATTCAGGAAAAAATCTCAGCACTTTAGACTCTTTGGTCAGTAACTGTGATGGCATCTCTAGGTGAATATGTAGACACAAAGTCTACAGTGATTGTCTCCTTATTTTGCTTGTAAAAGGTAAAACAAGGGCCAGCATTTGTGAAGTTAGTGCCTGTTTGCAGCCAAGAGTTTAAATGCTTGTCTTAAGTTTGATACCTAAGTAGGAACCCTGGAGACACAAGTAGTTCCTAGTGATACCACTGGAGCAGCAGAGATGCCATAAATAGGGCAGTAATTCTAGTAGAGTCCCTATACACAGCAGCAGTTCTTGATCAGTTCCAGGCTTTGGAATGCACTGAGCAATAAGAAATGCTGGGCTGAGGGTTCAGGTGAGATTCAGGTAGTTAATACGGTCCTGACTGAAAACGTACTGTCAGGGTTTTTCTGCTTTTGTATGTCTTTTTGGGGGGCATGTGTTTATTTATTTGTTTGTTTGTTTGGCCAGAATGACATATATTTGCCCTCGTTTGCAGAAGTTTTATTGCTTTGAAGTGTCAGCTTGAACTCTGTGGTAGTGGACAAGATAGCATGGCTACTTCATGAGATTTGTCCAGAATGGGTCCCAAGGCACTTTGCCAACAAATGAA
Source organism: Myrmophylax atrothorax (assembly GCA_026770055.1). Taxonomy (NCBI): domain Eukaryota; kingdom Metazoa; phylum Chordata; class Aves; order Passeriformes; family Thamnophilidae; genus Myrmophylax; species Myrmophylax atrothorax. Next base: position 13,938,364 of record JAOXXN010000175.1, on the reverse strand, counting down.
CTCCTGCAGTGATAACCTGCTTAGTGATTAAACATGGAAATTAAACCATTACATTGTTAGTCCCTCAGAAGATCCTAATACCTAGCTACTGTCCAGAGCTAATTTTCTCAACAATAATTTAATACGCAGCCCAGATAAACTGGGTACTTAGATTGAATACAAATGATATTTCAGTGACATAAATTATGGCCTTATGCTAAACATCACTATGGCAACTAATGACATCACCACAGGCTCCAACCAGCACAAACCCCAACTTTTGATGGTATCCTTTTGTTGGTGCAGATCTTTTCAGGGCTTTTGGGGGTATGAATATGTAAGTACCACAGTGTTGTCAAGGGTTTGCTATGTATGTTTACTGTCATTTGAAACATTTATTCCCTTTGTGGTTAATGTTGTTCTCATGAAGGAAAGCTAATGAAAATTACTGTTTGTATTTGGTTAGTAACATTTGTTGATAACATATGGTCTGGGAATGCTTCAGCAAATAAGAGCTTTTTAATAGTAAACAGAGATATGGGTTCTATAAAGCAGATGCTGTCAAAATACACAGCGTAAGGTTGGATATTTTCTTACTTTTGCCTCTTACCCAAAGGAAGATTATCTCCCTACTTTCCCTCCTGGTGACAACACAGTTTTTTAAGAGGGAAAACATAACCTGTGACCTGAAACTGTGATTAGAAAATAAAGTTGTTTCTTGGTTCTTATGCTTAAAAACAGTCATTAGGTAGTTGATGGCTCACATGAAAAAGATATATTATAGAGGACTTGACTGGACCTTTAGTGCTCTAGATAATTTATGCCAAACTTCTGCTCTCTGGCACTGGTGGCAGTTTGATTCCTCATCATAAAAGATGAAACATGTGGAACAGTGGCACCAGGAGAGAAAACTTTAAAGCAAAGCTGACAAAGAAGCTGAGTTTGTTAATCAGCCCTGCACTGAACATGCTTATCTGCTGAGCTCGGTTGGACAAGATTTGCTCAGTGGAGAACAAAACATAAACTGACAGTTCTAGAGCACAGGAAGCAGTAAATTATTATTCTCTGATAACTTTGCAATGCAAAACCTACTGCTTGGTGTTTATCTTTGAGGAACATCTAATCATTGGATCACATCATCTGAGCCTTTTCAAGAGAACTGCCTTTGTTCAGCAGAGGATCTGGTTTGAGTACAGCATAAAATGAGAAGGTGTCATTAACAGAGTGAGGGCAAAGAGTAGTGGTTAGTAAGGTACAGCATAATCTCTCATCTGACTTGCAGCATTCTGGGTTGCAGTGTGTGTTGCACCACATCACTCACAAGTGTTGCTTATGACACTCTTGGACGGAGTCCCACATGGAATATGTTCATGTTCTTTGCACACTTGGGCAACTTGTAGTTGCAGAAGTTGGAGGTGTCCTCTAGAGACATGCATATCTGGAAGGCTTTTTCACACACTGTGGGTCATTCAGCCTCCACAGTGTTCCTTTCCAAGCCATAGAATGACTCATGGAGTACAAATAGTGGGCAGTGGTCTCAGTTCATTGTGTGGTTGGAGAGGTTGCATCTTCCTGGCCACTACCATCCCATCCACAGGGAGCTGGTGTCCTGCTCTGCAGTCCCAGCAAACTAGGATTACTCCAGACATAATGGCTTGAACTTAAACTTGGCCTGGCCTGAGACTTGGAGGAGGACCCAGGTTAAATTACAGTTTCTTCAAAAAAACCAAACCTCGCTATCAGCCTGGAAAGTGGAGGTTAATTGGCCAAGAGAAGAACAGAGGTGTCAGTGATTACAGACATCCTGGGTGCAGATGTCTTCAATCCTCAACTTCTCTTGTGACTACACAGGCTGGCACTGCAGGAGACATATTGTTCTTTCTAAATAAGAAAGTTCTCTTAAATTTGTTTTCATGCTGCTCCCAAATGCTCTTCCCCCCCCCAAGAACCATCATGGGTTTTACAAACATCTGTCCCTCATTTCCCAGAGAAGATAATTAATGCCTTTTTCACTCAGACAACCCAACCACTTTAAGCTTGTGTCAGACCGGACATTTTGAATTAACCATTGCACACTCAAGCAGTGCTGCTGCTGACCTGCCAACTGAGCTGAACATCTCTCTGTCCTTCTTTTCACAGCTGGGGCACGCAGGGAGACTTCACAACAACCCACGCGCTTCCTGCAGTGAAGGTGAAGTTGTTCACAGAGAGCACAGGAGTGCTGGCTCTGGAGGACAAAGAGCTTGGGAGGGTAAGGAGATTTTGAATTTAATAATGTTTCCTTCTGGCCCTGCTTTTCTAGAGAAATCTCTCCTGTACGGAAATATCTTTGGAGCACAACATGCTCTGCTTTTTTGCCAAGCTTCAGGAGGGGGGAAGAAAGCAAGCATTGCACTGCTGGAAAGGAGTGTATCTCGCATGCTGTCTTTGTTGTGAGTTTTTAATGGCAGCATTTCAGCTGGCTGTGCCTGCTCTGAGCAAAGGCAGAGGATCTTGTGTGCAATATTGGCAGTCCGGAAAGCCTTAGAAGTTGCTTACGGAAATGGACATTCCTGAGGCAGAAAAGGGGATTATGCTGAAGCAAAAAGAGGGGATTGAAGTTTGGCAAGGGAGTGTTAAGCTGCTCTCATATCTGCTGAGCAGCCGGTGCACAGTTTGAGCTTTTGAAAGAATTGACTGCAGCATTCACTGCAAAATGCTCAGAACCCTGGGGATGGTGGCCAAAGTGGTGGCTTCAGTGAGGCTGGACTGGGGACGGAAGTGTGGGGCTTCACTGGTCCCATCAGTGGTGTTATAGCAAAGAGCTCAGGTTCCCAATGTACTGGCCACAGAGCAAACCTTCCCACCCCATCTCTGCCCTTTACCTGTGGTCCCTAAACCAGTGTCCTGGGACTGGTGGCCCTTCATCTCTACAGCCCACAGCTCCAGAATGTCTGTGTATAGCACTTCTCTGTGGCTTTGGGGCACTTCAGTCATCTCCACAAAAATTTTCCATCAGTATAATTTGTGTTGGCCCCAGGCATAAGTGACAGCAAACTCTCTGTTACGCCTTCCTCATCTTCTCAGGCTGAGGGGTCAGCATGGAGAAGACCCAATAAAAATTGGTTCAGTGTAAGAGAGCTTGGCACCTCCTCTGTCGTGGCTCAGCATGACCCAAGTGTTCTCCAGGAGCAGCCTGGCCTCTGTCTGCCCATTTCTGCAGCATGCCTTGCTCTCCATCCTGTCTACATGGCTATGGTCAAGAAATCCATGGCCAGGAAAGCTGCTGATCCTGTGGCAAGCCCAAGTACGGTATTTCCAATTATGGACTAACCTGTTGGGGTGTTTCTGGCTACTTCTATGGCTGCTTGTGTCTTGACACAGGAGTCTGTCCATACAACATTTTGTCTAATTTACATGGGTTTATATTAATTCTGTTTGTACAAGGGCCAAAGATTCTTCCAGATCCCAGTGAGCTGTTGATTTAATTTATAACTTTATGGTGGAGAGCATGCATGCAATTTTGTCTCATATAATTCATGTTCACTTTAACTGTTTGTGTTTTCCTGTTCATGTAGCATCCTTTGTTCTTGCACTTGAGAGAGAGCAAAGCAAAGCTACCCCTCTTTTCATCTCTCAATCTTCTTTTCAAAGAGAGTTACAGCCCCTTTGGACTTACCTCATCCACACCTTAATCCTTCCTTTCTCCCTGTCCTCCTCCTTTTTTGACAAAGAGGATGACCCTAGTAGGCTGCAGTACTCCAGCAGAAGACCTACAATTGTTTTGCTGAACAGCATCATAATATTTTCAGGATTATTTTCAAAACCTCCTACTTCAAACAGCCTGGCACCCTGCCTTTATCCACTGTGGCATGCTGAGTAGAGCTTTTCACCCAGCCAGCCACAGTGCCATTCAGGGATTTTCCCCTGAGTGGTTACACTCAGTGCAGACCTGCTTGCTTTTTAAGTCTTGTTTCCACTGGCAGCCATGAGCAGTGCTGACTTTGCTGGTCTGGGGAAGCAATTAGCTGTACATGTTGTTCTGAGAAAGATGTCAGGCCCCAAAGCAACCCCTCTTGCCCTGAAATGTTGTTGAGCCAGCCCTACCAATATGCTTTAATTCCCAGTCCAGCAGGAGAACATCCCTCAGCTCTGAGTTTCTGCAGGCCAGAGGACATGGGCCAGCAGTGGTGAGTGTAGGGAGCTGGCAGTGGTTCCCCCTGGCCCATGGCCACCAGCGCTTTCAGTCGGCCAAACTTCAAAGGGATTCTCAGTGTGCCCGGAGCAGCCGAGAGATGACGCGTGTCTGCTCAAGCTGCATCAAGATTTCTTCTTTAATGTAATAATGGAACCGGGAACGTGTTAAGCCTCTGGTTTAGCTGTTGGAGTCGACAGGAACCTGTCTGCACAAAGAGAGGAGGGAAGCAGGTTTTATACACAAAACACCCCTGCTCAGCCACCCTTTGAGCAGTGGCTTTGTGCTCTGCCAGGCGGGTACAATGCCCACTTTCTATTGCGAGTGTTAAACTGGCAACCGGCCGCCACTCCTCAGCTCACCACTTTTATCCAAGGGAGAGCTGAAAAATGCTCCCAAGCCACACACTGCTGGATGGGCAGCTGAAGGCATGGGAATACATCCTGGCCCTATTGAAGCCAGTGGCAGGGCTCCCATGGATTTCAGCCATGCCAATACTTCAGCTACTGAGAGCAAGCGGGTGAAGAGCTGTGAATTACAACACCACTGAGAAAAGTTCATGTGCCTTTTGATGAAAAAGAGTTAGAAATCAAAGTAGAGAGCATCCCAAACACCCTGAGTGGCTGCTGCCTCAATAAGAGATGCAGTTTAACACAAGTGTACATACTTGCATGACCTGCATTGTGGTGGGGTTCTTTGGATACTACCCAGTTTGGGTCCATCATGTTTCCAATACCCCCCACCCCATGTGGAGAACTCACTTCTCATCTTCAGGATTTGCTTAAATGTGTTTTTTTCCAAGAGTGATGCAGTACAGACTGGTGTTGCTCAGTTATCTGAGTGACTAATAACAGCTTCAGATTCCTGCCAGAGAAAGCAATTCAATAAAAGAAGTGATAAATAACGTGAATGAATAAGGGTGAAGTTGACAATCTACTGATGTTTACCTCAGGCTTTACAGAAGGCAATAAAGTAAGTTTTATAGTCATTCATCAGAGGGTAATAACATCAAGGATATTTTGGTGGAAAACAGCCCCTAGGTTGTTGACTCAGCAGTAGAGTTGAAGAGCAGAGAACACAAGGTTGTAGTCTGGGTAGGAGTTTGGGAGGAGCATGGACTAAGCTTGAACAAGGAATGAATGATGGTAGCACATCATTTAATGAGGGTGAAGCTGCTACTTGTACAACAATTTGCTTGAATAATGGTTAGTGGATTTAAAGGAGATTCATCTCACTACAGAACAGTGGAAACTTGAATGAATTTGTGCAAGGTAAAGTCACTCTGAGAGTGAAAGACCTCTGAGAGTGAAAGCATCAGAAGGACAACAGGTGGAGGAGGGAGGAGTTTAGGCCACCTCAAAGGACACATATGGAAACACCAGAAGAAAGATGGTCAGTGTGGTGTAGTTTCTGGGAGAGTACTCTGCATCTTACTCTCTGAAAGAGGTGCTCTGTTTAGTAGTGGTAATGGATGAGTGAGAAAAGCACAGCTGTGATCAGGGAAGATTATTTGCCTCTTGAGCCTTTCAGTTACTTTGAGCCAAGCACTTGCACTGGTGTTCATCTGCAGTCACTGGTGTACCCCAGCTGGAGACCCTTCCATCATTTCCTCACTACATGAAATGGAAGCAAAGTCCTGCAGCCATTGATGTCGTGATGTGAGATGCAAATTTTATCTGCTGTCATAGCACAGTCACACACACCAGCCTATCTAAGATGTTGCCTACTTTATCCAGTCATCACAGTAAACAAACAATTAAGCCAGCTTTCTCACAACTTGATAAAGGCAGTAGATGAACTACTGTAGGTAGAGCTTTCTGAGCCTTGAAACAGCACACCTCACATGGGAAGTGTCAGGGAGGCTGGAGGTTGTCCAGGCTGTACAAGTCTGAAAGTGGGTAATGGCAGTGGGCACTCTCAGCAGAAAAACTTGTTGCTGGTTTGCTAAATCACATCAGTCCACCATCATGTCTAGATTGATTTATCTGGACTGTTGCAAGTTCATTTACCACAATCTTTCCTTGAATGACAGGAGCTGATAATGAGGTTCTGTCTGCATAGCCCCATGAGCTGATAGAGGAGCCTAAGAATACATGACCTAATTCCAAAATAATAAGATGTACTTTAAAAAAGAAATAAAAACCAATCTTATGTGAATAGGCACATCCAGACTGACTTTTAGGGCAAAAGTAGCTCATCTGATGTGTTTCTGTTCCCCATTAAACCCCATTTGGTGAATAATTTTTCCCTTTAACATTGTTGGGTTTAATTCGTGCAGGTTGTTCTCCACCCTACTCCTAATAGTCCAAAGCAGTCAGAGTGGCACAAAATGACTGTCTCCAAAAACTGCCCGGACCAAGACCTGAAGATCAAGCTTGCTGTGCGAATGGACAAGCCTCAAAACATGAAGCACTCTGGGTACAGACTTGTCTCCATCTGAACTCATTTTGTTTTGAGTGTGCATTAGGAAATTTCTCTTTTTTGAGATTCTGAAAAATAAACTCTTTTTTCTCAAGTTCATCGGAGGTGAAAAAGAAAGATAAATATAAAAATGGCATTAGTTCAGTCATTTTTAGTGCACTTTCCATATTTTTATCATAGTCTTTTTTAATCCATATGAGCCAAACAGTTTAAATTTTAAACAGTATTCCTCAGAAAATTGCTAGTTGTGGTTTTCCTGTGAGGAAATAATAAGTGAACTGCCTGACTTTTTTCTTGAGAATAATAATACAATTTTCTAAGTTATTCTGTTTCCCTGTATTGACTTGTCAGAACCAAAAGCACAGTGCACCTTCTGCTTGAAATAAACCCCAGTGTGATTGGCATTATTTATACTGAGATACACAACACAACCAAATAGCAGTTGCCTAGAGTAGGACTAATAATCTGAAAGGTTAGAAGGGAAACCTCTCTCCTGCAGGAGTGGGTGTCAGAGGATCTGGGGCCAGAGAGAATTTTGTGGCTTAAACATTCATAAAGAGTATGCTGAATCTCTTTTGGCATAAGGAACCCATAGCATAATCAAAAATGAAGTGTTTTTCTATTTATTGAGTCAGAAATAAAGTAATTATAATGATACATTAAACATATTAATATGAATAATATCCCTGTGTTTATTATTAGCCCAGTGCTGCCACGAGTTTTGCCAGTGTCTGTATTACAGTGTCACAGTGGCCACTTCATCACAGAGATTAAAAGCTTATTTTGACATTAATTTTTAAAGTTAATTCTTCCTTTGTAGAAAGCAGCAAATTCACTCCTCATGAGAAATTATCCTGTTTCCTTGAATAATCTGTAGCCAAGCAATTTATAGGAATTCAGCTGTTCAAAAAAGTGTTTAGTCAGTGCAGTGGATACTGGGATCCTGGGTACTGAGTTTGATGCAGGAAGTGTCCCTCTATTTGGCAGCTCCCCTCAGCCAAATGGTTTTATGAAGGCTTAAAGTAACACTGGGTGTTTCTCTCCCATAATTCTTCCATTGCAAGTGTATTCTTTGCCCATCTCACCATGTTGTGTCTATTCCCTGGCATCAAAGTGTTTCAAATTCTGAGCAAGTTGTGAAAGACAAAGGGAAGGAGAGAATTAATACTGTGTAATGTTGAGACTTTGGAAGCTTTTTGTGCCACTTTCTTTACAGATTATTTGTTCAGGCTAGAAATAAACACATTCGTGAATGCTGGTGGGCTTGAGAGTGCTGTAATTACTTCTGCTCATGCAATAACTTCATTTTCTAGGTGTAAAGAAAATACACTCAAGAGAACAACAGATAGTCACTTGTGTAATGCATTCACCTGTTCTTTTCTCCTAGGTATTTATGGGCCATTGGTAAAAATGTTTGGAAGAGATGGAAGAAACGATTCTTTGTCCTGGTCCAGGTAACAGATGTAACTAGAAGTGATCTTAAATCACAACATGAAATATTTAAGTCTGTCCTCTGGCTATTTGCAGTGCCTGGTGATTGATGCTGAGCTGTGGTTCTTCGTAGGGTGTCTGTTAAGTCGTTGATTTTTTTCTAAACATACACACGTTCTCAAGGCTATCCCAGCTATGAGTTTTCAGATGCACCTGAATACTTGACGAAATGGCAAATCAATTTTAGTGAGGATTTAATGAGGCAAGCAGAAAGCTCAGTCTGTCTTGGCTAGAGGTTATTGGGTGTAGATGCTTCCTTTTGAGCCTCCAGGTTAAATTCGAATCTGCAGAAGTTTCATCACTGGCTACATCAGAGTCAGCATATCATTCTTGGTGTTTATCTTGCCTTCACATTCATTATGGCTTCTCATTGTCTGCAGCTCTCATTGGTCATTTTGCAATGTCTTCCTTTTTCCCTTTTCTTTTTTTTCACTTTCTGCCCTCCCAGTTTCTGTAGACCTGTGTATTGGACCATGGTTAAGAATTTCAAGGAAATAGGCAAATGTCCTTTGTGACTTAAAAAGATCTGGTCAGTACTTGGTGTGTTAGATCTTCCCTCACCTTCCAAGGGCATCTGAAACCACTGCAAGGCCACAGAAGTGTGTGGCCCCAGTGTGAGTGATCTGTCTTCACACCAACCCGAGAGAGCCACAGAGTCCTCTTGGGTCCATCTCTCTCTTTCACTCCTCTCTGGACTCCCAGGGTATGTTGTCTCCAAGTATGGGAAATAAAAGCTTTGTACAGGGTCCTGTATGAAAGTAACACAGAGATGCTTCAATGGAATAACATGAGATCCAGTTGAGATCTTGTGCCAGCACAGGTCTGAAGTGATCAAGTCAGAGGGTGAAATCCTGCTGCTGCTGAAGCAGATTGCAGCTGTGCTGCAGAGGAGCAGGGATTTCACCTCTGTAAGAACAGAGATAGTGTAAAGCAGGTGCATGAGGCTCCACATGTGGCATGGAGCATGGTTGTGTATGGTTGTGTGCTGGCTGTCCTGTGCTGGTAAGGGCAGGAGTCCAGGCAGTCCATCTTCACCTTGCACAGCTGGCTTCTCTGGTCCTAAATCACCTACTGTAAACTGGTTGGTTTCCTTTGGGTTAATTATTGCTCCAAGTTCAGCTGTCTCAGTAGGAAGCTCAATTGCATTCCTTCCCCATTTCTCCATCACTGCCACTTCCATAGGACTAAACTGTGGGGCAGATGAGAAAATCCATCATTGGGAAATAAAAGGGATTTATAATGTGCATGGCCTGTGTAAGTAGGAGGCTATTTGGAGAGAGACCTGTTGAGAACCTATTCCAATAGCCAAGTGTGATCAGCAGGGATAGTTTAAGTGCTTGTTTTGGACTCACATGGGGACAAAATGGCCACAGAGAGGGGGAAGTTAGTGTAGAGCAGCCACAGGAGATGCCTGTATCTGTCTTTCCTTTTGGGAACATTATGCGCTGACCCTGATCTTCAGCAGGGATTGAAGGATTGCTTTTCTCTGTATGTTTCCTTTATTATGTTCTGAAATGAAGTTAAAACTGCAGTGGCAGACTGTGATCACCTATAGAGCAACTGGTATTTTTCCCTGAGAGACAATTGAGTTCTTTTAGACCAAGTTCTCAGTTCTTTTTTTTTTTCCTGTGAACAAGGATTCTCCAAAGCAGAGAATCATCTTTCCTAACACAGTTTCTCCCATAAATAAATCTATTGGTACTCTTCTGTGCAAGGGTTTCCAGGTTTGGGCATGTATTCCTTTGTGTCTCTCAAGGAGCCCTTCTTCTGGCCATTTGGTGTGGTTGCATTTGCTTCTCTAGTTTTCAGTTGCTATATATTCTTCAGCTTGCTGTGGAATTGAAGCTCTCAGAGTTATTCCATGTTTTCTCATGTTACTAGGTCTGTATTCGTCAGTTGGCATATCAGATCAGAATTTGGCCAGAAAAGCAATTCATTTGAATAAGATGAGCAGACTTTTGCCCCCAGAGAGTCTCTCTAGCCCACCTCAGAAATTCCAGCTGCCACTGCAGCTTCTCTGTTATGTTACCGTTTGCTCAACATTTGGTGCAATGTAAAGTGTTCTGCCGTACATCAAATATAAACAAGAAACACTCTCTATGCAGTCCCTCAGATGTAGTTTGAGCATATTGAACATGTCAGCAGGCAATAAAGATGGAATAAAAATACTTTGCTGTCCGTATGTTTGTCATTTGCTTTTCATGCAATGCAAAGGATGGGTGCTGATACGAACAGGGATTGGCAGTAAAGGTGTTGATGTCCAGGATGCTCTGAACTCTGCTAAACCACAGACAGAAAATAACCCTCTCAGGAAGGTGAGCTGGCTCTGTCACATAGAGAACAGACAAGGAGCAGCCCCTGTTTTAGGAGCTCACTCATCCACACCAGGCTCCTGCCTGCACCAGAGCTGAGAGATGGAGTCCAAAGCATAGAGTCCATTTGGGATATAGTGGTCTGGTCAGTCCGTGGCACTGCTGGGAGGTCAAGGTGTACATTTGGATGAGTAACTAAACATTTCATTTCTGATCCCTTGTCTCTCTTACCTGTAGCATCTTCTATTGCAGGTCTGTCTCCTCTCCTGTTGCTTGCAGAGTAACCCCCTCCTCCTGCTCTTGTGCCCTGTCCTCCCCTCGTTTCCCATTTCAGATGGACACAGTCTCGGTTCCTTCAGTGCTGTTGGGTGGTACCACTCTGCCTTTTGGTACCAGCAGCTAAGAAATTCATGGTAATAAATACTCAAACTCTTCATAACCACTTAAACAAGGCACAAAGGTGCCAAACTGCATGGGCGGCACCAGGGAGGAAGGTGTTGATGGCAGTTTGTCTCTTTTGTGTCAGTGATGCCTTGCCGGCATGAACGGAGGCTTTGCCCGTATGGAGAGAAAGAAGCTCTGCTGGGAGTGCTTCCACTGCTACTTGGCTTGTGTAAGCCCTAGAGAGAAGGGGAAAGGAGCAATAACTGCCTTGTAATTTGGGTGGAATAATCCCTCGCACCTTCTGTGTCTGTGTAACTGCAAGGGTTATAGAGGAGTGGAGTGATTTGTTTGGGTGTAGTGGGTGTGAGCAGTTCCTTTGTGCCATTTCTAGACCCGAGCCTCACCTCTCCAGCACCTGTCTTGCTGGGTGGACTTGGCTCAACCCCTTGGGGAAGGTTTACAGCCTGACACGGCTGGCAGAGCTGGTGTGTGTGCTCCTCCAGCACGGATCCATGCATTAAGAGGGGTTAGTTTTCTCTTCCGAATGAATCGCAGTCCTCTCTGCATGCTGCCCACCCTTCTCGTAGACACCCTTTGAGATGAGCAGCAGAAGAGCAGAATACTGATTAGATGTAAATTACATGGCAGAGACTCGTTACTTGCCTAATTTTAAATCCTGAGATATGCAGTGTGAAAGCGATGGCAGAATATGGCCCTGAGCTTGGATGGAAATGGTCGGCAGCATCACAAGCAAGGAAAGTGCTTCGTAAAGGCAACCGTAATGCCAGTGGCAGTGGTAAGCAAAAGCAGTGGAGCTATTTAGGGCAAAGTTCTCTGTGACTGGTTAGGAAAGAAAATGTACATCCATTGCAGATGTTGTTAAGTGTTCCCTAAAGTTGCTGTGTCAGCTGCCTGAGCACGGCATACAAATTTCAGCCACTTTGCCAATTAGACCCTTGATCATGCAAAGGCTGGGATTTTTGATAGCTGACAGAGCTTGTATTAATTCTTTGCAAGGTCTAATGTGCTGTACTGGCAACAACACCATGGTTGGTTCTGGTGGGTTTGCTGGCTTTGCGATAGGAAATTTTTTATAATGATTCTTAAGGGCAAGTGAATTAATTACACTGAGGTTTCAAACTGAATCTGTTCTTCTCTTATCGTAACCCCATTTCTGTGCTCTGGCAGCATATGGGAAGTAACACTCCATGGTACCTGGATGACATGTCTGCTGAGTAGCTTGAAGCAGTTTTCAGCTGATTGTGTCTGATGGTGTTTGCAGAATGTTGTTGGAACCAAATCAACTCTCTGCAGATTAAAACCAGTTGCAGTGTCTACGCCTGGATCTATTGTTCTAGTGACAGACTCCCTAAACTCAGTATAATTTAGACTAACAGTGACAGTTCCTGCTTTTAGCAAAAGTCAACTGACTCGGTATAAAATGAAATGAAGTAAGTGTTCAGTAACTCTGAATAATGACCAGACTCTGAAAATAATTCAGCAGAATTGCAGTGTTGTACACCGGCAGTCCTAGAGTGTGGTCCTCAAGCCAAGGTAAATGATCCATTAGCTGGTCCCCATAATCATACTAAATCATGTTTTCTGTTAGACCCTTGCTGAGAATTAGGCATAGATGGTGATTCTTGAGAAATCTTGAGTGTGATGATACATACAAAATGTCTGGAAACTGCTGGTTAAACAGATGCCCCAGCCTGTTACATCTGCCTGCAATAGGTCCTGCATGTCCTGTCCATACTCATGAGGGGCACCTTCCCGCCACACAGCCCTGCCCCAGGAGAGCACACACATCTCCTGCTTGAAGAGAGAAGTTGGGACAACTGCTATGTGCAATTTTTTAGAGCTGACTGGATGTGCTGAGATGTGAAAACTATTGTTTTCACTTTTTTTCCTTAACCTGGATCATTTCCTCTGCTCATTTGTGTCAGGAAAGGACTCGGGAGGCAACACACAGCTGCAACCAGAGGACGAGAGTCTCCCATCAAAGTGTAAAGCTGTATTATAGCTGGCAGTATCTTCGCACGGTTTCTCTCCCTTGGGACAAAATGCATGCTGTTAATCTAGGAAAGGTCCATTTAAGAATTTAACCCAAGTAGGGCGGTGTTTTGTCAACAGTGGGAAAGGGGGAGGTGAATGACTGAGCTCAGAGTGTGAGGCATGACAATTAACAGGTTTGAGCAGGATCCTGGGGAAAGCAGGGCTCGCTAGAGCAGGAGTCTCTGTGGAGAAACAAGGATGAAGTCAGGACTGGTTAATGCATATCTACTGTATTTATTAATCAGTTGGATTATATAGCTGGTGACAGAATATGGTCAAGTGCCAAGAAAGTCAGATTTAATTTAGCAGCCTGGGAATAGTGAACTTTGGCATTTGTCTCCTGCTGTCTGCTTCCCCTTTCCTGAATTTCTTTGTCTTGTTCTCTTGTTCCCCCACTTTCTTTTCCTTATGTTCTTTTGTCTCAAATTATTTCTCAAAGCATTTTCCCTTTTTTGTAATGAACCAGCCAGGGCTGCTTGGATTAGTTCCCTTCTTTTAGTTTCTCTCAGTTCAGCTTCCTTAGATGCTCCTTTCCTGGCCCTCATCGAGTTCCTGGATGAAATCCCAGCTGCTTTGAGAATTTGTCCCTCACTGGGCAGAGATTTTTCCTCTGTCTTCCTTCAGTTTCCTCTCTGTATCTGTGTTTTTTCCAATTACTCAAACCATTCATCTTGCTCGTCCCATCTGCTCGCTCGCTCTCATACTCAGCTATGGTTCAGTGTGAACTCAGCAGGCTGCAAGATTAATTTGTGCTATTAACTGTTTCACTTGTCTGGCCACTTCTGAGCTTCTACATAAAGCAGGCTCTGTAAAGCACAGTATTTTAGAGGACTGATGAAAGACAACTGCAATCTCCACTTGACCCTACAGTGCTGTTCAGCACTGAAGCATGACATACCAAGCTTTCTAGAATCTCATTTTCTTGTGTTTTGTTTTACCACTGCGTGTAAATGGAAGGAGCCACATTTCACTGGTAGCCATGGCACCAGCTCCTCTCTGACCCCAAGCAGTAAATGCTTTGGGCAGCAGGATAGGGCACACAGGCTGGTCAGCCAGTCCTTGAAGTCAGTAGCTCAAGTTGTTGAGGTGAAGGCTCTCTGCTTGGCACAATTGGCACCTCTTCCAGAGGCCTTGGATAGCCACGTCCTCCTTCCTGCCTGATCCTAAGCTGCTCCTGCCAGCAGGCTCTGTGGCATTCCTGAGTTTGGGATTAGCCCTTGAGCTGTGTGAGTAGAGAAAGAAACAGGAAGTGAACCCAGGTGATCCCTGGCTTACCGAACATTTTAGACCCACCAGTAGATTTGTCTTAGAGGTCTCTTCTGCTGAGAGAGCAGAGCAACTTCTTTCATGGAAATCAAGTGCATGCTACCAGGAGAGACCTCTGTCCTAGGATGGCTGTACCAGAGCCTGTGGTCTACATCTATCTTCTGTAACCTTTAACATGAGAAGTTCAAGCTCTGAACATTACTGCCGTGTTGGTATGGTTGGCTTATTGATAGGGATGAAGAGTATTTTCTGAGTCCAAATAGAAGTGGAATTACTTTTATATGAAGAAGAGCCTGTAATTCAGACCTCATGTTCAGGGTCAGAGAAGCAGCAGCTGAACTACTGAATGAATTTCACCTGTTGCTATAGAACATAGAGGAGAAGCAAAAAACCATCAGTGTTATTAATGTTTTCCATCAATGTCAGCATAGGTTAGCACTGACTCATTTTAGGAATTGAATTTATCATGCAGTCTCTGAAGTTCAGGCTGTCTAACACAGAGAAATCAAATCCTTACCACTCAGATGAGATCTCCAGGAGTTTGCCATTAATAAAGCACATTCCAAAGTTTCTCCAGGAGGTGGCAGCAATATACTGCAAGTACGACTGAATGAACAGTGCAGGAGTCTGAATGTTGTACTGTGGGGCACTGGGTTATTTTTAGATTTCTTCGTGTTAATCTTTTTAGGTTTTGTGTTGCCGGTACCATGGTAGGCATGCAAAGTTCAGACCATGGAATATGCACTGGTGTGCTCCTGCTATTGGTCTGTTACTTGTCAATCTTTCGTCAGTGCTGGTAGTTTTAAGGAGGATGCAAGATGCTTAAAGCATCACTTTTAGTCTTACTCCCACAAACGTGTTAATGATACGGTTTATTCTTAGGTGGCTCTTGGAGCTGTTCCTGGAGGAAAGCACGGTGCAGGCAGGGCTGCTGGAGCAGGCTGGCAGTGAACAGAAGCCCATAGAGGGCAGCAATAAACCAAGCGCTGGCTGGGAGACTCTGTGCCAATAGATGGGTCTCCCGACTTAAATAAATGACAGTTTATTAGTGATAGATGTCACCAAAATAAGTGCTTCATGCGGCTTTGTGGCCGAGAGATTTGGCTGGAGTTTGAGGGCAAGACCCCCCAGCTCAGCCATGCTTCCATCTTTCAGGATGTCTCCCAACTTCCAAAAAATGACGAGCACGATTCATTGCCACCCACCAGAGTTTAAAAGTTTCCTCCAGAGGTCAAGAAAATGTCCAGACGAATAAAGTTACGTCAGGCGTCCAGGATGTGACACAACCTTAACAAAGTCATTTGAAATCATTTGACAGTAAATTTCCCCGTGAGTTCCTAGCCTGGGGCACGGAGAATCCTCTCCTCTCCTCCTCCCTGGACGAGCCTCTCGCCGACCATCCAGATCGCAGCACGCCGAGTACGCGCGGGGTCTTGATGTGGCCTGATGGGCTCCTAAAGGCGATTCGGGAGCCTGGCAGAGCCCCTGCAGCTGAGTCGGCTTCGTCAAGAGCTTGACATTGAATGTATCGTGTCATGCAGATGGTACCTCAGAGGAGTGAGAGCTGCCATTTACAGCACTGATGACAACAACTGCCGAGATCAGTGGGATCTTAAGATTGCTTTAATATGACTGGCACCTAGCAATTTAGCTCACATTGTTTGTGACAGGGTGTCACTCTTGCACTTGTCTGGGGATGAATGATAGAGGGTTATAAACCGTGGAGCTTCCTCTTTTGGAGGAAATTAGACCTCTGTATGTACTGATGTGGCGCATTAGATGCCTCTGCCGCAGCAGGGTGTGTTAAGAGAGGGATTTGCAGAAGCCTGGTAAAAAGTTTAGTCTGCCTCATATGGGCAATGACCACCAAAATTACCCCACCACCCTCAGCCCCCTGCAAACACGCCGTCAGCGGTTTTTGTAAGCACTTTGGTTTGCCCTGTGGTGATCACCCGGTGCCATCTTAGCTTTGTGGTCTCCTTCAGGTTAGCCAATATACATTTGCCATGTGCAGCTACCGGGAGAAAAAAGCTGAACCTCAAGAGCTGCTGCAGCTCGACGGATACACTGTGGACTACACGGACCCACAGCCAGGTACGGCGCTGGCAGGTCCCCGCTGCGCCCGCGGGCGCTCGGCTCGCCACGCATGCAGCTCCCCAACAGGAGTCCTCTCTGTCTCTCTCTCTCCCTGCCTGCAGCTGAACTGTGATCAGCATTATTCTAAATATGTTTGTGTTTATACTGATTATTAGCTATGCATGACTTTACTATAAATAGACCTAAGGAGCTGAGCTAAGAGTTGCACCAGAGGAGAGAAAGACTTGTCTTTTCTGGGGAGCCTAAGTGAATTAGACCTGTAAATTCCAATGAAATTTGATTGTGAACTGAATGCTCAAATTGAGTAGTGATTTTAACCTGTGCCTTCAGATTATATTCTCCAAATAAAAGGATAGCAGCTATGCCTGTTTTTATTGTAGAAAACATTTAGGGACCAAGAGAGCACTTTTGCCTGCTCCATTCTCTCTCTGATGGATATCAGCGTGTGGAAGGGGCAGGGACAGAAAGCCCAGGTACCTGGAGGTACCTGTTGAGTGGTGAGACCCTTCTTCAAGTGGAGGAGCACCACTTTTCTTTTATGTAAGTGTGGCAACACATTGAACTTGGTAACCCTCACCATACCCTGGATAAGGCTATCCCCAGAGGAGATGAAGAAAGACACAGGAGGTTGTTTGTCAAGACCTTTTTTACAGGTTAACTGGCATGTTAGGGAGAGGGGAAGATGTGTGCCAAATCAGGGCAAAGACAGAAATAAGGGCATCACCCAAGCACCTTTTGTGCAGTGTAAGCACTGATGCATTTGGTCTAATGGGGAACCTCCCACCTTATCCCCTCAAAAACCATTTTTAATTGGACTCCAGTGGTGCAACTCACATGGGACCTGCACAGATGGGGCTGTAGGTGAGAGAAGCAATTAATTCGAGTGTGTCAGAGCATGTTTTAGTAACTGGGGTGCAGGATGGTGGGCTGTCTTTCAGGTGAGTTCGGTGCAGGGGAGGAGACTGCTCTGGGAGCAGCATGGGGCTGGCTGAGGTGGGACCCCAGCAGTGATGGGGTGGGAAGCTGGGAAGATCCCCTAGCTGTGGGAGTCTGTGAAACTGTGTTGTCATTTCCTTTCCTGCCAGGTTTGGATGGCGGTAGAACATTCTTCAACGCTGTGAAGGAAGGAGACACAGTGATTTTTGCAAGTGACGATGAGCAGGACCGTATCCTGTGGGTCCAGGCCATGTACCGAGCCACCGGCCAGTCACACAAACCTGTGCCGCCTACCCAAGTGCAAAAGCTAAATGCTAAAGGAGGAAATGTACCCCAGATAGACGCCCCAATCTCTCAATTTTGTAAGTAAATAAGTTCTCCTAGAAGGTGGAAGTCTTTGATGGAAAGATTTTCTGCACTGATGTAAATCAATATTTGTGCACATGTTTCTGATTTCAAAATGAAATGTTTTTTCATTATCATTAAGCTGCTTTTTACATCAGTAGATCCAGAAGCAGTTAACCTGTATGTTTAGCACAACCAAACCCAAGAAACAAAATTCCTTGGGGAACTTGTCAATGGGTATTTTAAAGTGCAATACTTGATGGAGGAGAGAGACTGGGATCTGAGAGGCTGAGACTCAGCTTGCTTTTCACAGACACGCGTTTTACCCCACACAATAAACTGCACACCCAGATCAGAGTGATTCATTAGCGCCATTAGCTGTCTATCAAATGCATCACGTGCTCAGAACTACAGGTGCAAATCTTGCAAGTATGAAATGCACACACAAAAAGAGGTCTCCTGTTGAATATTCAACTGTAGGAAAACATATGGTATTTTTAACAGGTTGCTTTGCAGGCCAGTTAGATGTGAATTTAAAGCAATCATCTTTTAAGTCATAGCCGTGCTGCATGTCCTGTGCAGTTATACCCAGTTTGCTTCATTTGAAATTTAGAGCAATTTCTTTTGTCTTGCAAATGTAATTTGATTATAAATGACACAAATGCCTCCTCGCTCATTTTTCTTGAAGGTCTCAATCACACGTCTGCAGCCCCTTTGTTATGTAACATACAGCAGTTCTTGCTACCTTCAGCAAAAATTAAGAATTAATATCATTAATTGTAAGTAAAGTAAGGAAAAGTGGTAAATCTTAAAGAATTCTTCTAAATAAAGCAGATTGTAACATTTTGAAATAGACTCTCTAAAGCAGTTATGGAATATATTGTAAGAAACTCAGAAATCCACACTTTTCTTGTCAATAGCATTTGACCATCTTTTATATTTGTTTGACTTCTTCATGTCAGTATTTATAGAAAAGAATAGTGCAAGACAGACAGCTGTATGACCAGTGTTAGAAAACCTCTGCTTGCTGCTTTTTATTTCTTGTACCCTCCACATGCCTGCATATTTTGGCCTCCCTTCTGCCTTGCATTGCTGCTACTGTGAGTGAGACACAGTGTGATGCTGCGTGGTAAACCTATAGTCAGTGTTTTCATTTCAGTCACCCTCATCTTCTTCATCCCAGTCAGGTCACTGACTTTGGGAGTGCAGGGTGTAAAGAACTCAGGTTGGGAAAGAAAGGCACCTCTCAAAAAGCCAAAATGGGAGGTAGGGATTGGCCTCCTGTAAGTGGGATGTTAACTGGCTGTAATTAGCCTCTAGGCCTGTCTGATTTGTGCTGACCTGAGAGGGGTTTTTATGCCCCTCTGCCCAGAATGTTTAATCAAAGAATTCTCGTAAATAGCAGGCACAGGTCCTTCTACTGCTGCTTTTTTACATGTTGAAAGCCTTGAAAGCATAGCAAGGGAAAGCAGCAAAGGGATGCTGCTTGTGGCTCCCCTCCTAACAAGTGATGCTGAAGGATGCTCTTAGCTGTGGGGTTGGTGCACAGAGGATACAGTTGTGCTCATCCCAGCATGATTCCTGTGGAGTAAGATGAGAGCAGAGAACATCAAACTGGGGAAGCATCTTTCCCTCCAGTCTTGTCCCATCCCTGCAGACATCAAGCCTGGAAAATTTTTCTCCTGGATAAATTCCTAATGTTTACAGAGTTTTCACTTTGCCAGACTAATATGCAGTGTCAGGTGAAAGATTGCATTCCCAAACACATTGTAGCAGCTGTAGCAAAATCTGCCAGGAGTTTGAGGAGGAAAAGGGAATGCCCAGGGCTGTAGAGGTTTGGGTGTGTTGTCTCCATACACAGCCAAGTGCTGTGGGCATGAGAGAGCTGAGCCCTTCTGCTTGGAGTACCTGGGGTGAAGAAGGGGCTGCTGGCTTGTCCTAGTCCGTGACAGGGAGCAGGGCAGTCAGTGACTGAGCCCAGGAGTCCTCTCTCATCTACCCACAGCCCAGCACATCCATCAGAGCCATGTACTACTCGTGGTTCTGCAGACTCTATCAGCCTGACTGCTCTGAGCTAGAGAAATGCCACAGGTTTGACCTTGTTTTTCCATCTCACTCGCCTGCCAGGAGGCAAAGATCCCTCATCCTTGCTTGTGGTGAAAACAGCCAAGATTTCACCCTCTGGTCCCTCCAGGGCACCCAAGGGGGTCAGGATCTGACCTCACTTGTTCTCATGCTACTACCAGCTCCAAATCTGGATCAATTTATTTTTTATAATGCCACAACCCTGTTTCCATCCACAATGTATTTTTCCAGAAGCTGGGCAGCTTCAAGCTCCCCTTTTTACTGCAAACACTGGGAAACCCTCTTGGTTGTGTTGTGCCAAAGCCTGGAAGAGAGTAACTAGTCAGCTCATCAGTCCATCAGTTTAATGATGACTTGCTACTTCAACATCCTCTGGGCTGGTGTGTTTTGACCTGGGTCTTCCTTCCTCCTCCTCACTTGGATCTAGGTCCCTCTGACAGGTTTTTGTGCACATCCTATAAGAGGAGTACGGCAACATGCCATAGTAAACCTTCATCTCAACAGCAAAGGCTGCTCATTTTTCATATTTCGATGTCTGTACATGGCAATGCTCATTGCAAAAGTCATTGGGTGCAGCAGTTAAATAATCTGAAGCATGAATGAGTCATGCATGCCCTGATGGCTTGTTGGGAGTCTTAAATGCACAAATACATATCTCAGCTCCTTCAGTCTTAAAATTCAAACATATCAAGTATTGCATTTTTAAAAGGGTCTTGGTTTGTTAATGGGTTTTTTTGGCTTGGGTGTTTTGGTTTGGGGTTTGATTTTCTTTTTTTTTTTTTGCCTGCAGAAAGGTAAGGACTTTTGTGAGACATTTTATTCTTGTACATTTATACCTGTCATTTTTTTTGTGCTTATTAGAGGCTATGCTGAATGAGGATGTGCAAAGAAGTAAATGTTAAGCCATTTGACGAGTAACTGTTGTTACAGCTTTCATGTCGTAGCAGTCCCAGACGGCTCATGCGCATGCATGCACATGCAGAGAAAATGCAGCCCTCCACACCTGGGATGGAGCTGTCTGTCACACAGAACCTTGGGAAGGACGTATCTTGCTCTTTGGGAAACGTGGGAGTAATAGTCAATTCACTTGGTTCCCCCCTCTTTCGACTTAGTAAATATAAAGTTTGAGCAGCACTTAAATTCTCATCCGCAGTTCGATGGCAGCACTTGACTTGGAAGCAAACAGACAGCTCCAAACCAGGGTGGAGTTTATTTTATTTGCAATTTAAGTACTGGGGAAAAAAATAGATCCTGCTATTCATTAATTTTTGTATGACTCTACAATTCCTTTTATGTGGGTGAACAATACCTGTTAGAGTGAAAAGTTTTGCTTTTTTTGTTTTGCTACAGTTTCAAAGAAAAACTCCATTCACACAAAGCTGTGCTTTTCTCCAGTGTTCGCATTATACAAGAAAAAACCCAAAACTGTTCTTGTTTACTGTTGAAATCATGCACAGTATTATAGTCAATAATGCTGCCAATACATATTACACCTTTTGGCAATATTTAAGCTTCATAAAAGTGGTCACTTGTCTGAAAGCACCAATCTTTGTTTGTTGTGTGTTACTGATGCATCAAACACAATTCCCAAATGTGCTCAACATTCTTTTATTTTTTCCTAAACCCTTTTCTTTCTAACATGAAAGATTGGTCTGTTCTTGTTTTACGTATCGCTTGTGGTTATATTTATTTTTTCAATGTCTGTTTATATTTAATAACTGTTAATCACACCATATATTAAAAAGTTGGTTGTTTTGAGAAATTGTGATTATTTGTTCCCCCATAATAAGTAGCGAGGTTTATTGAGCTGCTTAAGAAATTTTGAGCTATAAGTGGTTTTCCTTTTAGTTGGTTTGATTTTCTTTTAAGTTTCTTTTTCATTCTTTGCTTGAACCCAAATATTTAGCTGCTAGGTTAGGGCTCCTGTCTGCTTTCCTGAGCCTTGTTGCTAGTCTTTATGTTATTCTGGTTTGTTCCTTCTTACCCTGCTAACTTCTAGCTGGACTCAAGGGTAAGTGCTTCCCTGTAGCTAGCACAGCTCAGATAATCAGACTAGATTATCTGACGTATGCAATGTGCTTTTTTTTTCTCTTAAATCTTTCTCATGTTTAGATTTTGTAGTACAAACTTTCCATGTTATTTTCCTGAATTGAGGTTTGAAATGTAAGTTTCCATACTGAAATTGGGATGCATGTGATGTTTGCATAATTGCCTTCTCTCCCTGGCTTTCACATTGGCATCAAGTGATCCTCTTAGTAAAGCCAATCATTAACATTTCTATTTTTCATTCCAAGATGTAAATATTAATTAACATCACAATAAAACTGTAAATAATACCTTCTTTTGTTTCATGGAATTTACATCTAGTTGACTGCTTCCTGCCTGAAAACAGATCATTTTGCACTCTGACAATATCCTTTCTCTCCGCCGATGATTAGCTTGGTGCAGCGCACCAGAGTGCAGGGCTGGCCATGGACACCTCAGGGCATAGAAAGGTAGGGCAGGAGACCCCAAGAGACCTAGAAAAGGTGCAGGACTCTAGAGGAGACCCCAAAAACCCCTCCACACGTGCCCTGTGAAAACAAGGCTGAGTCATCAAGGTTTGTTCGTTCCCTCTCCTGTAAAGTCGTTAGGGGATGATTTCAGCAGCAAGTGGCAGCTCTCTGGGTCACCCTGGATTTGGAGATGCTGACCCACTCAGACCTAAATGCATTTGTCATGGAGGGGTGCTGCTGTTTCCCCAAATCATCATAAATTAATGTTTTTGCGTGGGTCTCAGTCACCAATCAAAGCCGTGCTTGTCAAAGCATAAGCCAGGGGAATTGCTATTTTACTTTTTCCCTCTGGAATACCTACTCTGGAAAAGACAGAAGCCCAACCTTGTACCGTAAAAGAGCTCCTCCTCAATCTTTGTTCATTTCTAAATACACCCCTTCATTGGTGTTAAAAGCCTCTTCTCTAATACCTGGTGAGTGCCTGCTTTCCTTAGGAGGGAAGAGCATCAGTGGGTCATGAGAGCTGGCAAATATGTATCCAGAGTATCTGAATGCAATTACGAGAAGGAACAGGCGGTGTCATCCCTCCTGGCCATCAAACAAGACTCTTTTTTTCCTTCTTCCTCCTTTTGTTCCTTTTTTTTTTTCTTTTTTTCCTATGTGTGAGTATGTGCGTGTGTGCAAATATCCCTCTGGGTGTAGCAGGCAGAATTCCTTCTCAGCAGACACTTTCTTTTTCTTTCTTTATTTTGTTTTCTAAATGTTTGGATTTCCAAAGAGGATTCTTATCAGACTTTACTGCAAAAAACCCCACAAAAGTTTAATTTGAATGAAATACGGATTTTTGCCACTTTGAAAGAAAGAAAGAAAGAGTGAATGAATGAATGAACTTGGGTTTGGCAACATTACATGTATTTGCACTACAATGCATTGCTATCCTTTTAGATTATTAGTTTTGTGCTTTAATTGCTTTATTTTTTTTAGATAGTTAGAGATATCATGAGAACGCTGCTGTGTCTTCTGTATTGTCAACTTGCAGATGCTTCATTGCAGGAATGCAAATTAAAATGTTAATTCAGTTCTCACATAACTTGCATGAATTTGAGACTAGCCTGTAAATCACTTTTACGTGCTTTAAGAGGCCTGGGACTCTAACTTACCAAATACAAATTCATGGGTTTCTGCAGTCATCCAATTCAAAATATTTTTAAATAGTTATAAAAATGCTGTGAAACAATGTTTTATAATATAAATAGCTGTTCTAAAATTGTGTTTTTAACTTGCCACACAAGGAATTATGTAAGTTCATGCTACAAATTCGTATTCATTTAACTAACAAGCATTAGATAACTTAGATTGCAATTCAGTGCCTGGTGAGTCTGGTGATTTACAGGAACGTTCATAATAATTTATTAAAATTGTAACTCAAGCAGAAAAGAATTTGTTTGCAGCAGGGAAAAAGCCATAAACCACAGGAATAAACAGCCAATTAAATTTAAAACTATCTTCTAACACAGAATAATATGAAAGGGAAAAGAAAGAGCTCTTGGTCCTGCAGCTGAGAGGCAAAGGTGAAGCTGCTGCAGCGGCCGCAGCTCCGCGTGGGGAGGAGGTTTGGGGAGGAGGTTTGCAGAGCCCTGTGCACACACACACATCACTTCTCAGAGGTGCCAGTGCCCTACTGCACAGCAAGGAGGGGGCTTGGTAAGTCACCAGGCAGCACTGCCAGCAGCTCGCTCACAACCCGCCTGGAAATTTTCTGGTGCAGGGGTTTAGTTTTTCCCCTCCAGATCTCCGGTGTTTGCTAGTGAAGCCTCTCGCTCCACGTGGCCAGACAAAATGAGGTTTCCCGGCACTTCCCTGGGTGTTTCTGTAACGAGTCACAGTCTAAGCATGTCCGTGAGCTCCCATAGAGTGGTGAGAGCAGGAGGGGACCCAGCTGCCCCTCGGAGCAGGCGGTGGGTCGCGGTGGGCACACCCATCACCCACCACCACGGTGTGTTCCAGCACCGCACAGGCTGGAAAACTTCTCCCGCTTTGCCCGGCCAGGCCAGTGAGGAGTTTTCTAGAAATATCTGTAAATGAATAGCTGCCATCAATCATTGTCATTCCTTTATTTCATGTCTCCTGATGAGGTTGACTAGTGTCATTGTTTGTTACTGTCCAAACCACATCTTCATTCTTGTAATGTCAAGCAGATATGACAAGCACACATTTTCCAGATGAGTAAGATACAAAGTCACCTTTTAATTTACAGTTGTTTGATTTTTTTTGTTTGTTTGAATTTTATTGGGTTTTTTTAATAAGCAAACGTGTTGTAAAATTTAGTGGTTGTTCGGTTGCCTTTGGTACTAAAACAACGTCACTCATTATCGAAAAGAAATAAATCTGGAGTAAGAAATTCTTACAATAAAATGGCTACCTAAAGCCTTTTATAACAAGAATTCTTTTATGGAGCTTGTCCCCCGCTATTAACTTTACTGCTCTCAAAGCAAAATCTGCCAAATTTATTGCTGGAGCAAAAGAAATGCAGAGGGCAGGGAAATACATTTTTAAAAAAGAATGAGAGATTTGACTGTTTTGTCTCTTCCTTTTTAAATAGCAGTTAGATAAAGGGAAGTACAGTCCTCAGAGGACCAAAGAGTGTGACAGTCCTTTGGTTTTCATTCTTCTTGTTGTTGTTGAAATTTTTGTGTTTCTGACACTGGCAGATTTTTAAGACTGATTTCAAACACTTGTAGGGAGGGGGTGTGTGACAGGGGGTTAGTTAATGGAGTCAGCATAACATGCAAACTGGATAAAAATGAACAAAATAAACCTGGCAGTATTTTAAAAAGGCAGTAATGTAGGGGACCAAGTGTGATATAAAAGGCCAGAGTCTGCAGTTTTCCAGAAGAAAGGCTCATGGAGCCTGTGCTGCCCATGTCCCTCCTCTGGCAGCCTCCCTCCCGAGACCACCATCGAACACCTTTCAGCTGCAGTTGTGTGCAGCTTGTCTAAATATGTAAGATAACTTTTGTGGGCCTGCAGCAGCATTTCGGCTGGGGCTCTGAACAAAGAAGCACCAGCGAGCTTGGCACAGCACCTTGGGAAGGGATTGCAAATTACTGGAGCATCATATAACTTTCTTTCTTTGGTTTCTCCTTCCTTTTTAGCTAGAATAACAGAGCGGGGTCAAAAAAGCAGCCGTATTTGACTGAAACAATTCATTTAAAGTACTTACAAATTGGCTGTACAGTTTGGGTGTGAATATTAGCCATTCTCATCTTGTACTTTGTTTAAAATCTCATTCAAACTGTACAGGCCATTTTTGAAAGAGGGTAGATTAGACATAAAACTTATTTCAAATGCAGATGTTGGCATTATTTTAAATTGCAGATATTTATCTGGAGTGGAGTAATAATATATTTAGATCTTTTCTTTGTGTATTGCCTAGGAAGTTTAATGTTTTGGTATAATTTGATTCCTAAGTTTTATTTTTAAATGTGAGTCCACTGGAAAAATCAAAATGTGAAAATAAACTACAAGGTGAATGCAGTGTTTATCTAGAATAATGAAGGGAAGGTGAGTTTAGTGTAGGATTGACCTCTTTAACCTGCTCCTAGTTATTTTTAAGAATTTTGGCCCACAGTGGCATCTGGCCCAGAGTTAATATTCCATTTAAAAGAAATACGCATTTGTATTACCATTTTCCACAGGCATCTCCAGTTCACATCACACCAGCTGTATCCCCTGGGTGGGCAACGTGCACCCACCCAGCCCTGCATCTCTGCTGATGCAAAGCGGTTTGGGCGTGCAAGAGCTGTGGCGCTGGGCTATGCAGGAAGAGCTGCAGCTGCTCATCCTCCTTCCCATGGCAGAAATCCACATTTTAAACCACTGACTGAGCAGAAGTCATGTGGATCATGCTTTTCTGGTCACTTGAGCTCATGCAGTGCCATGTCTGGTGTCTCTCTTTTCATGTGGTTGTTCCGAGGTGGAGAGATTTGGGGGAAATGGGCTTTTGAGCAGGCACCCAAAGGGATGCTCAGTAAGGTGTGGCTTCAAAGTGATTAATGAAAGTACAGTTGCCCCTGATTATGGTCAGTGGTGAAGGACATTTAATCACTGTGTCTGTTCTCATGCTTGGCAGGGAGCTGTCTGTGCCCCTGCCTCGGGCAGAGAGATTGTAAAAAGCCCAGCCAGACCCTCAACTCGGTGGCAGCCAGCAGCACTTTGGTCGGCTCCCACCAGCCGAAGGTCTGCTCTGTGCCCACCTTGCTCCCAGAATTGTAATGCTGTGAAAAGCTGATTAGTCTGGAGTAAAAAATATTCATTTCAAACATGCTTTCTAGCACATGTGCTCAAAAAAGTTCACCAGCGAAAGGGCTAGAGGACTCTTCAAATTTCCAGCTGATTTACTCAGCTCTCGGAGCCTCGTTGGCTGAGCGGGAGGATTGACAGTGTATCAGGGCTCCTAATTGAAAAGTAATAAAATCTCTGAGTGAAGCTGGCAAATGAAGGCCTCCAGCCAATTTGTCAGCTTGCAGTCAACTCTGAGAAGCCGGGCAGAGCAGCAAGCCATTAAAAATAGTCTGATAATAGCTGTTAAAACATTTTGTGGGCACTAGGGGTGGAATGGAAAACAGCACAGACAAACTCTTTGGGAGTGAATGCAATCAAATCCATCTTGGCCGGAAGGAACAGAGATGAGGGGGCAGAAAGCTGTCAAAACAGACAGGAGCCAACCAATGCTGCAAGCCCCAGGGCTGGGTGGGCTTCACATCCCAAGTCCAAGGATGCTGGAGAGGTGCCCTGGAGGTGATGCGCTCCCCAGGGCAGTTGTCCCTGTGCCCCGAGCCAGCCCTTGTGCTGCCACCTCACTTGGCACCATCACCAGCTTCTTCTGTCCCTGTGCTGAATGCACAGAGCTGCCAGCAGAAGCAGAGGGGGGAATTTGGGACTGGGAAGGGAGGTGGGGTGGGGGGCAGCAGGACCCAGCACATAGAGTGAAACAGGGGAGCAGACCCTTAAAAATTAACCAGCTAGGAAAAACATCAGTGTTTATTCAGCAGGGTTTCAGTGAGGAAAATTGCCAGCTACTACTGAATTAAGTATTGCTAACAGCTAATTGAAGTGTTATATGTTTTAATTTGTCTGATTTCTTTCCAGTGGATGATGTTATTTATATAGTTTGTATATAGACAATGACAGACTATACAGAAAATGTATAGATTGCATCAAATGATCAGTAATATATGAGAGCACTGACACGACCGAGGCGTTTAGAAAGACATGCCATCCTTCACAGCTAAATATTGAATAGTAGAACATATATAAAAGAACATTCTCACTCTCATTTAAAGCTCTTTTTATTTACTTGATTTTTTTTTTTTAATGAAGGATTTTGGGGGTTCTTTTCTGGTAGGGAGGGATTTTGTTTTAAAACAAATACAGTTACCATATACTCCTGTTGCAGAAAACTGCATTTTTGTGTCCTTTCAGCCACATTGTTTCAAGGCCACCCAGTACCCGTAGGAGGTTATAAACAGGGGAAGGATTTAAATCCTATTTTCTTTGTCAAGGATTTGGCAAGAACCCATATAGTAGGAAGCTGAGCACAGACAAAACCGAGTGAAAGGTGTCCTTTAATTCTCCAGCCGCTGGTAGAACAAAACCTGCTCCCAGCAGGGTCCCGGCTGGCCGCACCCAGACCGGTTTGGCGGTTTCATTTCAACTGCTGAATTCGGTGTATTTTTAGTTAACCATGTTGAGATTAATTAATTAGCCCCTAGGAGTTAGTGCCCATAAACGTCACCCAAAGCAGAGAAGTGTGAATACGTTGAGGCTGTTAATTCACCCAAAAATGGCAGCTCATAATCCAGGCAGAGGGAATTCAGTCTCTCCGTCGGGATGACTGGCAGCTCCGGCGCACTGTCGGGTTACTGCCTCTGTGACAACAAACTACATATCAATTTAACTTCTTAGCAATGCTTAAAAGAGCATCTTTTTATTTCAGTGAGGTAGCATTTAAAGTTGCCATTAGGAAAAAAATTGCCGTGGGGAAGACAAACATTGGCATTTGGATAAAGAACAACGTAACTGGTCTGATACCTAGAAAACATAGCAAATGTAGAGGAAAATGCTACAGCTGTAACTTCATTAGAATGGCAGACTCTATTACAATTAACCACAACTATCTAAATAGGAGCTAATTTACTTATGTGAGCCAAAATTCTGTTAACTCGCAGCCTATTGTAAGATACAGAGTGAATTCTTGGGTTTGTGTTCTGGTTTTAAGTACAGAATAATGCACTATAATGAGCAGTTGACAAGATGTTATTTCTAAAATCTTTTGCCTAAATGCAATAATGTAGTCCATAACTGATGCAAGTTGACAATGGGAGGTGAAGTGTACTATGTAGCCTGCAAAGAGAAAACTCAATGGCAGTGGAGGGAAGAGGAGATATTTAGCTTTTGTGCTTCATACTGTATATTTTTTCTGTTGTATTTGTCAACTAAAATGTCTTATATCTCTCTAAATGGTGTCTTTCTCTATATGTATAAATGAACAGATGCAGATAGAGCTCAAAAGCATGGCATGGATGAATTTATCTCTTCCAATCCCTGTAACTTTGACCACGCTTCACTCTTTGAGATGGTTCAGCGCCTCACTTTGGACCACAGACTTAATGATTCCTATTCTTGTCTGGCAAGTATATTCTTTGGTCTCTAGTGATATAAACATCAAGCAGCAAAGTCAAAGCTAGTGCGAGTGGGGGCTAATCCCCCTGTTGCTGGAAGATTGACTTCTGTTTACACCAGGTTTGAATTTGGCCCAGAGGTATTTTCTTTTGAGAGGCTGCCTGCAGTGAATTGACTGTTGTTCTTCTCCAGCCGCACTGTCTTTATTGTTTCTGTTTGCAATGCTTAAAATGTTTCTTCCTGCAAAGACAAACTCCAGTGTGGGGATGCGAAGTAGAGAGCAGTGTTTTGCAGCCTCCTGCACTGCCTTCCAGAGTCTTCTGGATGAAAGAACAGGGGAGAGATGACGGTCTGATACCACCTCCCATGTCAGTGGAGTCCCACCAGGAATAACTGTGGCCCACCTTTATGTCTGTTTATGAGCAGGGATCCCAAGCAGGTAACAGATGGTACTGTGTGGATGACTGCAGTGATGCTGCAGTCTGTCCATGCTCACATAGTCGCATGCCCATCCTGAGTACTCCTATGTGAAGCAGTTGCAGCTCTCAGCCCACTGTAGGGCAGTGGCACAGAGATGCTCCAGGACAGCTCGTAGCCCTTGGCTGGAGTGCAGTGCTTGGGGGCTCTTGGGTACTCTAAGGGTTTAAATGACAAATAACCTATAGCAATACAACTTGAGCAATTAATTTTTAGGAATTTTCAGTGAGGAGAGTGAAGAGGCTCTTTGTTTTTGAGAAAACAACAGGATGAGTCCTTTCTAGAGGGGTCTGAAATGGAGGACCTGCCCTGAACATGGTATGGGACAGATCCTGACCTGCTGCCCTCCTAGAGTTGCACAGAACCCTTCATACTGGGATGTCGTGGTGGGGTCCTTCAGCAGAAGGAATACCCCGTGCCGAGAGCCTTCATCTTTGCCAGCTCTGCAGTCTTGGAGCTGGGACTCTCTAGTGCCTTGCTGTTAAAATAGCACCCTGAGAACACAGCAGTTGGCAATGAGGCCGTCAGTCTCAAATCCTGCCCCTCACGTCCCCCTCCACCATGGTGCTTCTCTCACTACCCTGCTCCTTGCACCAGATGCAAGGACCAATCTCCTCTGAAGGGCTGAGAATCAGTAAATGCCATTAGTGGTAGTGAGTTGTCACCTTCCTGAGGAGAGGCAGGGCTAGGAGGAATGATTGTGGACATCCCCTGAGGTAAGGACGGGCTGGGGGAAGGCTGCCGTTTACCTGTAGATACCCAAGTGGTACAAGTAGGCTTGGGGGGAGCATTGTCAGACCTGCAGCAGGTTCCTCACCAGTTCCATCAAGGTCTTTGCTCTGGCAGGCAGTGACTTTGGCATGCAGCTTCTGCTCCCCACGCATGGCTGACCCTAGGAAGATCATCCCCATCCATGCATGTCTGAGAGGTTGGCTTGCCGCTCGTTTGTCTCTGTGCAATCTCAGGCCTGGTGAGAGAGCTGTGGACGGTGAATTAAACTCATGGAGAGGTGCGAGGCCATCACTGAAAGCGATTAACAATGTTTTTCTTCAAGAAACCCACCAGCTGCAGTTCTGCTTGCTATGGAGATGTTTAGGCCCTTGCTAGAAGCTGCTGGAGTGGTGGATCTCCCCTCAGCACCAAGACTCATGCCTCTTCGGAGTGGATCATCACCAATTAACCAATTAATTTGATCTTCTTTCAAATCACCCATTGCAGTGTTGTAAGGAAGAGAATAATGGCCTGTGTTCACCTATGCTTGGATTTCATGTGCTTCTTTACTTGCTTTACCATGGTTTTGTCCTGATTGTGGTGTAGAAAAAAAACAGACTGACCTCAAAATTCAAGTTTAATTGCAAAGAGCTCCCATTGTTCTTACTGTGTCTTTGGGATGTTGGTGATAGCCCTGGGTTGACTTGGCTGGAGGAGCTATGAGCCCGTGGTAAGCCTGCTCTGTCCACTCTGTGTGCCGCTGGACAGTTCTTACTCTCCCTACAGGACATTCCATGCAAGGTTCCACAGAGTTTTGCCTTGTCACACCTCTTCTTTTTTTCAAACTTGGATGTGGAGGGACCAGGGAAGACTTACCCAGACACAGCGCTCACCCTGACACAGAGGATAACTCAGCATCACTTCCTTTCTGTGGAACCAGGTTAAACAACGCAATTGTGAGCCCACTCACGGGCTGAGCCAAGCATCCCTAGGAAAACAAACAGCCTGGCTGACTCATCTGAGCCACAGCAGAAGTGATGTTTACTGGCAGAGAGCTCAGTGCTGGGGAAGGGGAAGAGCTTCTGCAGAGCTTGCTGAGGGCTTCTGCCCATAGTCCACAAACTGGTAGCACAGTCACACTCAGGGCTCTTCCTGAACTTTTGGGAAGAATATATAACTGTTTCAGCTTAGTATGGAACCCCCACACATGTGGGTCTTCCCTTCACTTCCTTTCACTTGGAGGTGTGTGTTGTTTCTGAGACTGCCCTTCAGCTTTTCCCAAGACTTCCCAACCCACTGCCAGCATCCAGCTCATACAGTCATGTCTGTGCTGGAGCTGTATTGACCATGATGTGTCAGCACCCATGGAATTCACATTATACTGCACACCATGTACTGGGGGAAGGTCTTCAGAGGGCCCTGCCTAGCCAAGATGATGGGAAGGAGACAGGTTAAGAAATCTACAAGGCAGGCCCCCAGGATTTAGTTTTCTTGGACTTCCTATGGTAAAAGGGAAAATTCAGCTACTGAAATGTGAACATTTTCCCTCAAAAATTCTGTTATTCTCAAAATTTGCATTTGCCCTTAGAAAACTGGCCCATGTGTCACCTTCCCTGACCAATCCTTGCTTTTCCCAGGTCCAAAGGTCCCGTGGCACTCCCTGCTGCTCCCATATTGGAGCAGTTCAGCTTGTGAACGTAGTGGATCTCCCTGTGCTCTGTGCCCTTTCTCCATTGTCAGCTCCAGGTTTCCACATTCCATCGGAGACATCTGTGAGACCATGCTGAGCTACCCCTCTCTGCACTGGGAACTGACACCCCATGTGTCATTGCTGTCAGCTGCATTTGCCAGCCTGGCTGGTTGTCGGCTGGTTGGGCTAGGCAAGTCTTCACCAAGAACCAGGATCTGCCTGAAGATGTGGAAGATCTTTCTGAATACCACCTTTCGTCAAACCTTAGGAGTTTTTCTGGGGCTATGGTGAGCAGCATTTACTGCTCCTTTGGAGCCTCAGCAGGTATTTTATTTCCTACCTCTGCCTGCAAAGGAAGACTGCCTGGTTCTCCTGGACTCTTGATCTCTTCACCCATAGCCTGCTGCCCAAGGTCTTGTAAGGTCTGAGGCTCATCACTGAACCTCTCAGCTTCTGCTCACACTTCCCCTTATTGCGACATGGCAGAAATCCTGAGTGTTTGCCCCTGTTCCTTCTCTCGTTCTGAGTACCAACACCCAGTTCAGGGGAGCAATTGTGGGGTGCTCTGGATTGCTGGGTCCAGCCTCTTTTTCCTTCACCTCAAACTCTGGGTTTGATACTTGACTCCAGTGAAATCAGTGCCATCCTTCTCGTCAATGTCAGTAGGACCAAGATTTAACCTCCCAAGGAGAAGTGAGTCCTTTGTATGTATTAGGTGAATATAACAATTTCAGCTGCACTTCTATCCCCATAACCAAACACAGACGTCTCTCTGTTGCAGAGCAATCATGACATTTCTGTATTTTTACCATGCTTGATAGCCAAAGACTTATGTGAAGACAGACAAGGTGAAGAGATCATCCAAGAATGTAACAAACAGGCAGCGTGAAGAACTCCAGATCAAGCATAACACCACCAACTAAAAAGCAGACAAAAATACCATTAAAAGTGGTGAAGGCAAATATACCCCTCCCAAAAAATAGCCTTCCAGAGAGTCGTCCCATCTGCATTGTTCTGTGTCTTCATTTTGAAATGTGCACTTCTAGTGATCCCAGCACTGTAGCTACTCCCTATATCTATCATTTTCCCCTCATTATTTTAATTCTTTTCTCAATCTGTTTTGGAGTTGGCCCAATAAGGATGAGCAAATCCTTCTCTATGTCTTTGAGCTCTTAATTGATATTTCTTCAACTCTTTTCAAAGCAGCTATTTTGGCATCTAGAAAAGATTTGGTGTCATCTGAGTGGTAGAAAATATATTTTAATCTTTCACAGCAGTGTTGTTTCTAAGATGTAGCATTTGGGGTAACAGATGGGGTGGCAAAGAAGTTGCCTATAGGGGCAGTGCTCTGCCTCAACTACTCTCCCGCCCGCTGCAGGAACTTTTCAATTAAACGATGAAAGATTTTGCAGCTTGATGCATTCCAGAGCTGCGTCTTAGCAATTGTTTAGCACCCAAATTTCCATGTAAATATTGACGGTTTTGCAGCATTTCAAAAAGCAATCTACAAGATTATTCTAGTTCTCATTAGTGCCTTTCCCGAAGGCAGAGGCACATTCCGCTTCGGCTGTCCCAGGATGTTCACCGGAGCTGTCCCCTCGCAGGGAAGGGCATCCTCCGGGGGAGTCTCAACACTGCACCACAAGCCATGTGTCACCAGGCCCTCAGGACTGACAGACAGAAATAGGCTGAGGTTTCTGGATGTGTAAAGAAGCCCAGCTCTTGAGCAGAGCTCCCCTTGCTTCAGTGATGAGGTGGGCAGTGTCAGAGCATGTCACCCGTGGTACAAAATAAGGACAACAGGAAGCGTCCCTTTCTGATACTGCAGAGCTGCCTTTCTCCGTCTTGCAGGGTGTTTCTACCTGCCAGATGCAAGAGAAGTCATTGTTCAGCGTAATCCTCCATCCTCTTCCCCCAAATCAGTCTTGCTCCTGGCCAAATGTACAATCCCATCCCGAAATGAGATTACTGTTTCACACTGTTTAAATAACCAAACCTTTGTTATCTTTTAAAGGTGTCTTTTTTTGTCTTTTTTTTTTTTTTTTTGCTAGGCACTGACATGAACTGGCCTAACTTTTCAGCATTTAAATGACATTTCCCTTTAATGGCAGCATAATATGTTTTTGTTAACAGTTGCACTGAGTATGTGCTGTGTTTGAGTGATGATGTACAGACTGTATTGTTTGAGTGACCTCTCTCCTTTTTCCTTAACATAGCCTTAGGTTTGTATTTCTTTTATTAGAACAGTTGACTACTACACCTCCAATCTGATAGCCTTTGTATTTAATAACTTATATTTAAAATCAAGTCTCTCTATTTCTAAACAGGGCTGGTTTAGTCCTGGCCAGGTCTTTGTGCTAGATGAGTATTGTGCACGTAATGGAGTGAGAGGCTGTCACAGACATCTCTGCTACCTCAGAGATTTGCTAGAGCGCGCAGAAAACGGAGCTATGATTGACCCCACCTTACTTCACTACAGCTTTGCCTTTTGTGCATCACATGTTCATGGCAACAGGTAAGGAATTCTTCTTGGCTAGCCAGCAAGGGATGGCTTTGTCAAATATAGGTTTCCTTGGATAATGCACAGCAGTCCCCAATTTGTTTTCACAGTGGATGTTTGGCAGCAGCACTTCTAGTGGCATAGTCGGTTTGTTTGTTTGTTTCATTGCTTGTTTAATGTAAGCAGTAAAATTGCACATAGAGGATCCAGAAATGAAGGGGTTTAACTTTCATGCCCAGGCACCTGCTGGATGCAGTTCTGGACAAGATAAAGTTGAAGTACATGTGACTGACACAAATTGAATGAATACAAGTAAATGATACACTGTGCTGATTTAATTGTTGTGAGAGAGGATCTGACAAGTCACAGCAGTGAAATTTTCAGCAGTATCAAACTTCAGTGTTCAAAAGGGCTTTAAGCCCTTGGGCACCCATGTCTCATTTAAAGTCCACGTGACATCAGTTCGGAAATTGCTTAGACATAAATGAAAATTTTACTTTCCTCTGTTACAAAGCAGTTTCAGTTTCAGAAGCCAGTTCCTTTCTCTCAAATGTGGCAAACCTTTGATGGGAGGAACTGGAGCTGTGCTTTGTCCCTCTCTGTTTATTTTATTGACAGTTGTAGCACCTATCACAACTTCTTTTTCTGCTTTTTTCCTTTGAGTTGTATTATGAACTTTGAAATATTGCTCTGTATCCTGCATATGCTGCTGAAGAAAGGAGTGTTATAAAATAATTACATGTTTTCATAAATGCTCTGGTAAATACCACCCCAAATTATGACAAGCATTGCCCAGGTTTCACATTGCAAGGCTGCCACTTGCTTTTGCAGTTACTTTCATTCATCTTGTCATGGAAACCAAGTTTTTGCTTCCTTAGTTTCTTTTTTAGTTCTGACTTTCCTTTACTCATTTGTTCTTTCTTTACCAATTGTGATATTGTTTCAGTTGTTTCAGCTTAATTTCCTTTTGTTTTATTTTGAGTTTTTTCATGCTTTCTTCTTGTTTCTTTCACTTTTTCTGCTGGCCTTGCCCCCCGCATTTCAATCACTCCCCCAAGCCAACTCATGGCAGAATTACTTGGTGGGTCACAGCCAAGTGCAGACGGTGAGGGGGCCAAAGCATCTCATGCCCCTGCCACTGAAATGGAGACAAAAAAGGATTCCAAAAAGGAGTCCAAAAAAAAGAAAGAGCCCAAATCCCAGCCGAATCCAGAGCCAAAAAGGTAAGCAAAAGCGTACAGTGCACAGGAGTGTGTTGCAGAGGGCACTGGGCTCCTCAGTCACTGAGCACACTGGGCAGTTTGCATCCCCGCAGCTCAGGGAGGCCCACTGTGGCTCTGGCACTTGGGTTATGTGCTCTCCTGGGAGCTGGATGGACTTTGGGCACCCAAGTCCCGTAAAGGGTCAGGACCTTGAATTTTTTTATGTGTATATTTAGGAGATGGCTCACATGGCATGTAGGAAAAGGGACCGGGCAGCGAAACTGGCTGCCCTATTGCCCTTTGTCCTAGGCAGGACTTACCTTGGCTGATGTGGGAACAAAGACCTAGCTCAAATCCCTTTTGGCCCGTAACACAGAAGAGGTGAAATGCTAGTCACAGCTCCCCCATGGATCTCTGCACAGGATCCAGCACAGCCAGAGATGAAGCTTTGTCTTCATCAGGGTTGGTGGTAGCAGGTATGTGACAGTACTGGCCAAGGTGACAACCTGCCATTCCCTCCCCATTGGGCTTGAGAGTTTTGGGCTCAGGAAAATGTCTTGCTTTAAAACTAATGTGGTGTGGTGACCTCAGTCCTGTGCTGTAAACCTGTGCAGGGCTGTGTGTGGCTGCTGCGCCGTGCCAGGCACTGCTGGGCACTGCCGGAGGGGCAGCTCGGCCATGGATTGGCTATTCCAGTCACTCATTTAAAATATTGCAAGAAAGGAATGAGGTGTCTTCCTGCGACTTAGCTGTCTTTAGCTGATGGTTGACTTCACATCAGAAGGCTGAAGGTTCATATTCCTTCTTGGTCACTGCCATGTCTCTGTTGTGTGGGCATTTCAGGAGGCTCCGTGCGGGAGCTGCAAGGCTGCGGCATCGCGTGTTCCCAGCAAGGGCAGGCTCTGGGTAACACCCGGCAGTTTGGTGTGGAGGCTGTGGGGGAGCGGTGTCTGGCTTTTGCTATCAGAAGGTCACAAAAATGGACCACAGGGGGTCTGAGAGAAAACACAACTCTGTATCTTTCGTGTCTACTGTAAGAAATCTGAATTTTTGAGCCGAAGAGTCACGATTTCTTTTCAGAAAGCTCTTAAGGCCACATACATCCTGCATTCATGAGCTGGCTGGCAGAGAGTGATGGAGAGCCAGTACTTACCCATGCAGTCCTTACTGGCAGTTGCGATGTGTGCAAAGCCGCATTCGCTTTAGCTGCGTCCCTTCCTCCCAGCTGCTGTGTCTGTGCATTGCTCGTTGTCTTATGGCTGGCCCTGCTCTCCCCAGGAAACCTATAGCTCGTGGCAGAGCTGAAAACTTTCCATGCAAAATTTGTCAAAGTGGCACACCTGCCCCAAGACTCAGCACAACACTCAACAGAACATCTTGGAGCGGCCATGCATGGCATTGTTGTTGGGATGCACAGTGGTTTGGGAAAGATTGAATTATGAGACATTTTTCTGTTTAAGAAAGTCTTGTTTTTCTGTTGAAACTGTAAAAGTGTTGATTTTCTTTCAAAAAAAAAAGTTCCTTCACTTTTAGACAGTAAAAACCCTGAGCGGGTGGTTTAGCTTTCCCCAGGATGAGATTGGCTGTCAGTCAGAATATGCCACCCAGTAATGAAGGTCGAGCAGGGAGATAATTTCATGTGGCTATCAATCTCCTGTATTAGCAGCAGACAGTGATGGAGCTGAGGTGGGCTGTCTGTTTGTATCGTGTTTGCATAAGGTCAGGCAGCGAGACAACAGTCGCTCGCAGTCAGCGGGGAAGTGCGGGCAGGCTGCGGTGCGGGCGCCGAGGACAGCCTGAAGGTCAAGGCTGACAGGATGACAGGCATCAGCGCGGGGACGGCGCCTCCTCGCCTGTCCGGCTCCTGCCTCAGCGGCGCGGCCGCCGCACCGCAGCCGGGATGGGAGCAGGACGGCTGCTGGTGGAAAAGCACCTCCAGCTTGGAGCTGACCCTGCGTCCGCAGCAGGTGAAATGGTCAAAACGGGATTTGGGGGACATTTTGTAGCCCTGTTGCTTCATGGTTTGGTCTCCTGCCTCCTTTGGGCTCATGTTGCTTATTCAGACCCCTGACATGATCTCTCCATACCAAGGCTGTAAATCACTGCTGTTTGCATGACAGTCACCTTAATATTTTGTTTTAATTTTACCTTTTTTCCAAGTGAAAATGGAGTTAAAGGTAAATTACTTGTCCTAAGTTTCACCTCCTGCAGACACCTGACTATGCGAGGTCAGGCTGTCAGGAAGGCAGGGATCAACAAGAGGAATATCCACATGGTTTGCTGTTCCCCAGGTATTTGCTCTTCACTAAAACTGAGGAACTCGATGCTTTTTAACTGTTGTGATCACTAGTGGATTGGTAATGGAGTCCTGTCCACTGGGTTTCGCTGGATGCCTTTTGTAAGGTCTTACCATCATGAAGGATGATGTGATTTCTGTTATATTTAGGTAAGTTGCAGGCAAGAAAGGCACAGTGTTATCCAAGTACCAGAAAACATACCTTGTGTATTTGTTGATGTTTCTGCATTTGGTAACATCTCTATAGTACTGAGGTTTTTGCTTTCCTTTGTCAGTAGTTCTCAAAAACTAGTGAAGGCAAGAGCAGGAATGGTTTTGAGAAGACATTGTTATTTGGGGTAAAATTATGAAAGGTTTTACATGCCCACCGAGATCTTTCCCTGCCTTCTCTTTCCATGTTTTCGCTGTCTTCATGTCGGAGGGCTATGACAATACTGCCAGCATATTGGCACACAGAGAAATGATGTGTTAGAGGAGCTTCACTGCTTCCCTGTCTGCACATGGGAGGCATTGCAGAGCAGAAAGCTGAGCTCAGCTTGTCCAGGTCCAAAGGTAGTGCCTAAACTTTGAGCAGTGGTTCCTGCCCTTTGCAGTGACTTTCAGGAGTGGCTTTGGTTTCACTTGTGCTTTTTTTTTTGGTTTAGGCATATAATAATACTATTTTTAAACTTTAAAGTTGGCACCATAAAAGTCTCTTTTCGTGCTTGTTAATCCCAAACTTTTTAAAATAACACTTAAATATTGATCGTGTGCATGCTAAGTATTAGCAGACATTGAGCTTACCAAAATCAGGATGCTGGACTGAATCTCCTTCAGTCAAATAAGAACTGAACACCATAACTTTCTGCAAGTTGTTCAATGACTATTTACCCAAGGTCCAAGCAGCTACAAGTCTCTCTGTTAATTAATTTGGTATATTAATACTTCCCTATTTTTCTGTAACCTGTATTTTATGGCCTCAAGCTTGTTTTCAAGAAGTAGCTCTTTCATTAGCTAGTGTTACCATTAGCTTTCCTTTGTGTTTTTACAGCAGAAATAATGTGATTGTCATAAACTTTGTGGCACTGAAAACTCTACATGACATACCTGTAATTTTTTTTCCATTGTATTCTAATTGCATATATAGCTGTCTTTACATAAAGGCAGGATTTCTACACAGCTAGTTGAAACAAAAGAAATCCAGGACTGCTTTGGTCCCTTAAGTAGTAAATACATGAACACTTTATCATGATACCTTCGTATGATTCCCTAGGACCCTGTGTTGAGTTCTCACTCCTGATTCAGACACACTACCCTGGCTACAGCGAGGCAGATTGAACCTGGCAGGGTGTAATGCCGTACCCTTTCCTTGGGTGCCAGCTCTGTGTCCCATCCAGCCGCGTGATAAGTCCGTGGTGACACAGCACACGCTACGACGGTCTGTCAGGTGGGCTCTGGCACCTGTGCTGAAGGGTGGTGGGTTGCCAGCCACCAGCAGATCACCAGCTCCACGGCTGACGTGATTCATTACAATGGGTGTAGGATGGCAGGGCTCAGAAACCATCCGGTGCATCCGCGGTGTGTCAGGGGTGCCGATCGCACATGGGAGGCGATGAGCCGTGACTTGGCTCGGTGCTGCTTCCAAGCAACATGAAGGCAGGCGTTGGGAGGTGAAATGGCTCCCATGCTCAGCAGCATCTCACGGGCGGCTGGGGTGAACAAAGGGCTCCCAACCGACATTTCCTGCACTGTGTGAATCCCCAAAGGAAGGGGAGTTGGGGAAAACCGATGTTTGCTTAATACACTTTTTTCCTATGGGTCTAGACAGGTGGGGGTCTTTCAGACCAATTTGCTGGGGGAGAGGTGGGAGGCAGCAGGGAGGCAGCTGTGATCCTGCCCACATCCCCAGAGCCCAGCCCTGTGCAACCGGTGGGACTCCACAGAGGCAAGTCTTCCTGCGAGGGATCCTGTGAAAGCCTATCCTGACACATGCCGTCCAAGGCACTAATCATCGATGTTTACTGTATAGCTCATATGTGCTGCACCTGGCAACCAGCAAGGGAGCTGAAGGCAGCACGTGTTTTATATTTGAGTTGTTACTTAAAAAATCAAATTATTTGCATCAGTTTTTGACATTGTTTTTTTCCCCTTGGCTCTGCATGCCAGGGCTCACAGTGCGTGCAAAGATCTGTTTGCTACGTGTAAGCAATATTTTCCCCAGTAAAAAAAAAAGTGTAGACAAGTTAAACATAAAAGG
Source organism: Myrmophylax atrothorax (assembly GCA_026770055.1). Taxonomy (NCBI): domain Eukaryota; kingdom Metazoa; phylum Chordata; class Aves; order Passeriformes; family Thamnophilidae; genus Myrmophylax; species Myrmophylax atrothorax. The sequence goes on along the minus strand of JAOXXN010000175.1, from coordinate 13,898,528 downwards.
TGTAAAAGATGATATGTCTTTTCATTTAGAAGCCGCCATGGTATTTCATAGAGGCTTATGTCAAAGAGATTAATGTGCTGGAGCTATACTGTATATTTATAATTGCATACAAATGCATGCTATTGCTTCATATATTAGTCTTTGTTAAAAAATCATTTTGATATATTTGTTTTAGCAGCATAACTAGCCCTGGGGGCACTGGGTATAATTAGAAAAGGGCATGGGGGGAGGCGGGACTTGCAGAATAAAGCAGTGGCCTTAGGATCACAGGTCCTAATTATAATTTATAATTAACCCTGGAATTTGCACAAACCATCTAAGCTAAATGAGGACTATAATTTTTGCTGTTTAAATTGCAACCTTTTTTTTTAATTTCACCACCTGCTTTGTTGATGTTGTTGTTTTCGTGGCTTAAAACTTAAAAACATGAGGGGATTAGGAAAGTGGCATTTAAAACTTTTCATATGAAATATTTACAGTGGGAATTTACTAGTTTAGAGCCAACACAGTGAATCTGCAGCAGAAGGAGTGATCTGAAACTTGTTTACTTATAATTAAAAATCTCGTTAGTTATTTTTCTTGCCTTTTTTGCCCTTCTGCTTCCCTCTCTGCCCACAACTTCTGCCGTACACCTCAAGTATCCATGAGCAGGAGCTATAGAGAATTGGATGTAATTGTGTCTCCACACATATGGAGACATTAATGTTGTTCGTCAGCCTGAATAGACCCAAACCCATTTTGTCCCTCATGTGTTTGTATATACCTTGTACATCAAAAACTTTTTTTTCACCCTTTTGCTCTCCTCTCACTCCTCATCACTGCTTTGGTGCAACAGGGATGTGGTCATGGATTGTGTGTGAGAACACCAGTTCCTGCAGCTGCGTTTTTGCTGGCCTTGCTGCAGAGATGCTGTTCACTGGAGGAGTTAGTGCTTCTGTCCATGAGATCAAATAGCAAATATGAAAGTTGAGCTGGAGACCTTTGCTGAAAACAAAATTGCAAATAAGCCTCACAGCGAGCTGGTGTGACTTGAGCTTCTCTTGGGGATTTTTTTTCAGCCCCATCAGCCATGTACTGGAATTGTCTCTAGCACAGAAGTGAATCTTAAATTATAGCACTGCTAAGCTATATACCCTTTGTGTTCTTGCAAAAAGGAAAATAAATATGTTCCTTCAGAAAGATTACATTTTCAAAGTATATTTGACTTGAATATTTAATTAGGTTTCAAAATTATCAAGCTAATAAATTAAGTGCAAGGCTTTGGGTAGTGTTTTTCCAGTTCTATCTATATCCTGCATTTGTCACTAATTAATGAGTTCCTAATGCTTCAGCTTCTGGGAAGATGAGCAACAAAGATTAACATAACTAGTAAATCTGAAGATGTGCAGCTGGGTTATAGTATTTGAAATTTGACAAAAACATCGGAAGTATTATTATTTGTGACATGGCTCAAGATGGGGGATTGTGAGGAAAGCAAAGATGACAGAACTGGTGCTAACCACTGTGACAACAACTTGAAAAGCAGCCGACGTGACATCTTTCCTATCATGCTGCCGAAAATGTCAACTTTGTGAAGGACAGTGAGAAAATGGTTTGCCGAAAATTTGAAAGGTAGATTCAAGAGATGCTCATCATGTCAGATGCAATATAGTCCACAGCTGGGTGAGAAAGGGAGTCCTTGCTGTGTTGATGGCTCTCGCTTGGCAGGCCCTTCCAGACATCCACGCTGCTCCAAAAATGGCTACATCTGACCTGTAGATTGTCTGAAGTTTGCATGTTACGCGAGAGCGGCGTGTGTTTACACTGCACAGCGCACCCTGCGTAGAGGGAGTGGTGGCCGGAGCCACTGTGTTTGCGTCCGCCTGGCTCACACAGATCCCAAGGATGGCAAAGCCATGGGTTTAAGCCTCCATGGTCTGTGCGCAGCTCAGTGGTTTGGTTGGCATCACTTGGGGTGTTGTGACTTGGCCAAGAGTCACATTGGCCAGAGGCTTTCTCTCCAGAGCCCACCTTTCGTCTTCATGTGGGTCAGTGATGCTTCCAGAGCCGCCACTGCCAGCTGGAACGCAGCTGATGCTGTCACGTCAGCCCGTCCTGGGTGTCCACCACGAGTCGTTACATGGTGAGCACTTTGAATACAGTCAGAAGCTGAGATTCATGTGAAAGGGCTGCGACCCAATCTGAGCTGTCAGATCCCGCCATTAAATCTCACCAGTTGAGGTTATTGACCCAGCAAAGGGTAACACAATTTTCAGACCCTTTCCAGTCCCTCAACAAATCACTGCGAGGGCAGGCAGCCTTTCCTCCCTCGTTTGTCAGCACTGAGACAATTAACCCAGTGACACTCTGAGCTGTTATGGATACAGGGGGAGGACCGAATGCCAAAAGTCAGACAAGGGCTTCAACTCTGCCCCTTAATGTACGGCATTTATTGCAGTCTGCCTTGAATTATCTATTCTCGGCTTGGGAGCAAACCAGGCACTGTGAGGTGCACAGCATCACAAAAGGCATGGACATCTCTGTCTGAATATTAAATATTTTATGGAATTTTGGAATAAATTATATTAAGCATGTTAAGACATTAATTTTTGCTCGATATCTAATTTGGGGTTTTTTGTGGCTTGCTCATTTCTTCAAAATAACTAGTACTAATTAGGTACTAATGAGACCAGATCCATACTTCCAAAATTGTTTATGAAATGTGTTCCCCAGATGAGACATTTTATCCAAGTTTCAGCCTAAATCTTTTTTCCTATTTTTTTCCTTAATACACAACTCAATTTGGCAAATAATCAAATAAAAATTCTGATTAAATGCTGTTTAACTTTAAATACATGCCCTGGTATTCAAGTCTTTTTCTGTGTCCATGTTGCAAGTTTTATTTAATGTATATTTAGCTTTAAAATTTTGCAGTAAATATCATGTACGGTTAGCAAGTTCTTCTTTCCAAATGTTTTAATGGTTTATTCACCTGTGTTGAAATATCAGAGTTCATATTTATGATACTAAGAGCTTATGAAATGCAGGGTCAAGGAGAAGTGATTGCCCAGATTTTATATCTTTTAAATTTTTATGGCTTTTTTTTTTTAAGTTTAGGGCCTTTGATTCTTTAAGAGGAAAATAAAGCCAACCAATTAACCCCTGACAGGAGGTTCATTAGAAGCTTTGTAATCCCTTGCCAAGTCTTTTGTAAAGCCAAACCAGTCTAGTCCTGCGGATTTATGCAGCTTAAGCTGAACACTGGAGGAGGCCTTTAAGTAAGAACATTTGTTCAATTTTAAGACGTCTTACATTACCTGAAGAGTGCCTGTGCCAGCAGAGTTGCCCAGGAGTACACAAATCCGTAGACTTTGCTCTCCGGCAATGGGAAGCGGTGCCGATGATTGTCTCTCTGGCAATGAATGGATTAGACTCGCTCTCTCCTCTTGCCTGGGATGCTGCCGCACGGCAGATTTTGCCGTGTGGGTGTGGGGGAGAAGGAGGGGATTGCTGCTCTCGGCTCTTGGGTGGGTTGGCATCAGCAGAGGTACAGGGTGGAAGAGCACAGGGACCACTGCATCATCGAGCCCTGGGAGAGCCTAGGCAGGGACTGCCTGCACACTGTGCTCTGTGAAAGATGAGAAACACCCAAGGCAGCAGGACCTGGGTGTCTCTCAACACACTCCTGTGCACTCCTCAAATACAGGAGTGTCATATAGTCTGAGAAAATCTGCAGTAACTTGCATAATGTCTTGTTTTTTATAAATCAAATAACCAAAAAGGCATTGCATTTTCAGTGTAAAATGCATGTCACTCTCTGGGCACATTTTGGCAGAATACATTGAAGTTGGTTCACTTCAAGAAATCCCCATAATGGGGTGATTCAGCAGTTAAGAAGGAGTGCAGAATTTTATATTCTGTTTATATACATGTCTGTTGCTGATATTCTTTTATACTGTGAATTGTGTTAAATTAGCAGTTGAATTTTTCTGCAGAAATTCAGTCCCTATTTTGCCAGTAATGTGCCCAATCCTGCAGCAAAAGCTGGCATTGCACTCCCTACGTATACCTGTATTTAGGGGGAAATCTGCTTTTTCCAACTTCTTTAATAAGGAAAATGAGGGCGAAGGCGGGGTTCCACAGCTAGATTACCACTGTGAGAGAGGATACTTATTTATTTGTTTATTTTTGATGCCTCAGCAGCAGTTCTGCTGCATCCACCCATGTCTCGGCATGACACATGCTCTGTCCCAGGTCTCATAGTTGGTGAGGTCCCTTTTGGAAAGGGTGGTGTGCTGGGGGGTTGAGGTACCAGGGTGCCAAGGTGGAGCCTGACTCTCTGTGGCATTTCTCCTCCAGGCCTGATGGGATAGGAACTGTGACCGTGGATGAGAAAGAGCGTTTTGAAGAGATCAAGGAGCGGCTTCGTGTGCTTCTGGAGAATCAGATCACACATTTTAGGTAAAGGCAGAGAGCCCAGGCTGGATGCGAGAGGACTGATTTCCTCCCAGCTCCCTCCTATAAGCAGCAAAGCCAAAAGGCAGGTTTTGAGTGCATACTGGAATTTTGCATAAGTGACACAGACCTACACAGGGCAGTGAAGCATGTTTATAGCTGGAGTGTGATTTTAAATATACATCCTTTAAAGGATATCTTAAACCATCTTGCTCTCATAGGCACAGTAAAGCTGTGGATTTTTTCTAAAATATAACAACAAAAAAATCTCTTACCCTCTTACATCTCTGTTCCTCTCTGCTCAGTTATTACCCATTTATTTTTCCTTTTTCCTCATATTGACAGGCAGGGCTTTCTGCAGGGCTGTCTCAGTGTGGAAAGGATGGATACTGCCCGATAGAAAGGGATGAATGGCTCCCAGCACACCGATCAGGTTGGGCAGGTTGTGCACATTCACACACAGATGGCTGATGTGTGTTACCTACAGCCTGGTGCATTGCCAGGTCCCCAGCTGGAAGTAAATGTCCTTTCCAGAGAAGATTTTTTCCTCCATTTTTACAAGAAGATGATATTTGACTCTCTCCTAGGAGATATAAAAACTCTCCAGGTGGCACCCAGATTTAAGAAACTGCTAAAACTACCAGCTTATTACTAACCCATGTTCTGTTTTGCTGCCTTAGTGTCCACATCAACAAACCTTTTCAGAAAGTTACCCCCTAGAAAGACTGCTCATTCCGGGCAGAGGGACCAGGAAATTGCTTGTGCATATTTAGGAAAGCATCTTTATAGCTCAGGAAAGGCTTGTTTGCATGCACCTGGTCTGATGTTGACATGATGTGTTTTTTCCAGGTACTGCTTTCCTTTTGGCCGTCCAGAGGGTGCACTGAAAGCCACTCTGTCGCTGCTGGAAAGGGTAAGCACAAAAATAGCAGAGAGTCATTACAATTACCTGTATTCATGTATCTTCCCATCTAGGAGAGCTTGAGGAGTTGTTGGCTTTGCACAAGACGCGTAATTAATGATAGTTAACATTGAACTGTGGGGGTTTAGGTATCTCTCCTGCTTCAGCTCAGAGGCAGGTGTAGCCTGGCCGCTAAAGACAGCACAGCCCATGTCTGTGTTGATACATGAGAGTGGAGGATCTCCCTGGAAAGGATCCACACCACAGATCCTTGTCAGCAATGTCTGGCTGCTGCCCAGTGAAATTCCCATCTCAAGGCAGATTTGTTCCCCCTGGATCTATGAAACCTGCTTGGCATCATCCTCCCCATCCCTATTCCAGCCTTCCTGCTGCTCTGACATCCTTCACACCTCTGCTTACCCGCAGTATGGCCAAGCCCCGACCCAAATCCAAGTCAGTCAGCACAGCCTGGGAAAGGCAAAACATTGCCTGGCACTGGGCAAGCTGTGATAGATCTTAATGTTATGCCCTAAAAAATCATCAACATAAATGTACAAACATGCCATAGGGTGTGGATACAGAAGGGAAATAATACAGCAGGGGTAGGTCCCATGTCTTAGGCAGGCCAAGGTGACCTTGTAGTGGGTTCTGGATATTGTACACATGCCCCGAGAGCCACACAGCACTAGCATAGGGATGGATGGATGTGCTGGGCTTGGAGAAAAGCAGTTCCCTGTGCCCGATGCCACAACAAATCAGATTTTCTTGTGTCAAGGTTCTGATGAAAGACATAGTTACTCCGGTCCCTCAAGAGGAGGTAAAAACAGTCATCCGTAAATGCTTGGAGCAAGCAGCTCTAGTCAATTATACTCGACTATCAGAGTATGCCAAAATTGAAGGTAAGGCTCTTTCTTTGTGAAATTATGATTTTTCTTTTATTTCTAGGCGGCAACTGTGGCTGGGAGCTATTTAAAAGAAGCTCATTTGCTATTTATTCTCTTGTCAATAAAACTGTTGTGATTCAGAATAATTTTTGTGGTGTTGGCTTCAGAAGCAGTTAAGAATGGAAGCTATGCAAAACGTTTCTTTTTCTGGAAAGGAGAAAGGAAACAGTTAAAAAGAACTGTAGCTTTTTTTCTGTGATTGTTAGTGCATTTGGCCAGTGGTGTAGTATTCAGACTCACATCGTGGTTTTTAAAAACAAATTGAGAAATACTTGGGATGTCATCTTTGCAGCTGAAGGTATAGTGCAGCTAATTGCTTGTCACAGTTCAGGAAGCAAATGAAAAATAAAAAGCTGAAAAACTGTTTAATGTATGTTTAATCATTTGTAGCCAATTTAAAATGTCTTTTTTTCTGGGAGTGTTTCATTGTCTTTGCAGTTTGCTTAGCAGTCATTGATCAGTGATCCCATACTTGCATCAGATTTCTTTCTTGTCACTCTAAATCTGGCATAGCTGATATTATTGACCTTTTAAGTTATGGGAGAATAATAACCAGTGACCAGAGACACATGTAGCCATCAAAAAGACATTTTAAAGTTTGCTGGAGGATATGTGTTACTGAAGCTCTATGATACAGTCATTCTTTACATGTTATCAGTTTATGTTGGTACCCTGTTGGCTGCTATTCCCAACTTCAAACTCCCACCCAACTTTTTCCAAGTTCCCAATTGCTTAAACCTTTGTGTTCCAGATGAATGGTATGTTCTGCTCCAGACTCTGGGTTTCTGTCATGTGTGATGTGAAGCTTTCCCACAGCCAAGATTATCGTTGTATGCCTATAGGACAATATTGAGAGGAGAAAAAAAACCCTAAAACTCCCTCTGATTTGTTCCTAGTTCTTGTTTACATGAAAAATTGGGTTGTCATTATATGGCAAATTGTCCAGGTTCTGTACATGACATGTCCTCTCTTTTTCCATTTTTTTCCTGTCTAATGATGCAAATTGTGTACCAGTGGTAATGAATTCATTGTTATGCATCCAGTGAGAAACACTTAAGAATTGGGCACTAAAAGGATGTTTATCAACTCTTGACTTGGTAATGAGTGACAAAAATAGAGAAGGAACAAAGGTTTCATAAGCACTGCATTATCAGGCAATTTATCGAAGTACTCAACTTCATAGGATATTTTAATTGGTGTATTCTGTAAAATGCAATGTTTAAATATACTTGACAAGGATGGAGGACTGAGAATCAAAAGCAGATTTTCTGTTGATGGATGCTTCTACCCAGGGCTGGGTCCCTTAGGTTCTCTGTGTAAATATCACTAACTCGTTGGTAAGATTTGCTCTCTTCTTTCAGATAAATCTATGCAAAAACAAACTTTATGATCTGTAAGTAAAAATGCATTCATTTCCAAAGTAGAACAGTTAGTGTGTACTTTTCCTTTTGTGCCTCAATTCTTCTTGGTTATGTTAATTATCTGCCCTTTTTTTTGCACTGTGACTTTTAGGTCTGGGAATACTTTGAAGCAACAAACCTATTTTTTTCCAGCTGCCTTTTCAGAGAAATAGTTCATTCCACACTATCTGCTCTCTTCTGCTTTTCTCCTCCTTTATCTGTGATTGGCCACAGCCACTTTTTGATGCTATTTCTGCAAAAGTGGTTGTAACACCAATTTCTAAGCATGCTGGGATTGTTAATTTGAACAACCCAACATCCGCCAACTGCATGCATCAGGTTTTCTCTCATGAGCATAGTCCACTGTATGTTCAAATGCTTCCTTAGAAGAGCAAATGCCAAGTTTACCTTGGTGAGACACGTTCCTGCACGCTGTACACGGCTTTGAAATCTTGCCTTTGAAAGCCAACATTTGAATAGCCACATGTTTAAGGGACTTTTGTCAGAGATGCACAACCAAATCAGTGGCAGCAGTGCTTGAGGCTATGCTTATGAAGAAATACCTGTGAAAGCCTTAGATACTGAAGGCTGAAATCCTTAGTATCTTGGAGCCTGAAACCAATGAAATTCTATTTCCCTCTATTCATGATGTTTTGATCATTATATTCTTGCAAATGGTTCAGACCAAACCTCTAGAGTCATGGTCACAGCCTCTCTTGTGACTCATGGGCATGCTGAATGGTTAATCCAGTAGATCTTAAATTTTAACCCTCGTTTTATTTCTTTTTTTTTTCCTTTTCTTCTTTTTATCCTGTGTGTATCCCAAAATACTCTATGGCTACTTTCCTTTTAACCTGATATGAAGTTTTCCTCTGACCTATAGCCTATAACCTCTTTACCTCTGACCTAAGCCTCTTGCATGCCCAAATCCTCTTTTATAGGGAAAAAGAGAGAAATGTATGAGCATCCTGTCTTCTGCTTGGCCTCTCAAGTGATGGATTTAACCATTCGTGAGTACCTACCACCCTCCTCTCCATGCTGTCCTCGCTCTCTCTGTTCTCATTACCTCAAGAAAGTCCAGATCCAAACCAACTCACTCTCCTTGCTTCAAGTCTTTTAGCATTGGCTTGTCTGTTGCTTCTGTCTGTGAAACCCAGTGTGAGAAGTCCAGTCACTTTTTATCAGCCTAAACCAGGTTAGACAATTAACCCATCTGTTTGTGACAAACTCAGACTGTCTCTAAGTTTTTTCAGTTCTTTATGTCTGTGACCTGAATGCATTTTTACTTTGCTTCTGTGTAACCCCAATTTGTAAAGTGCTTGTCACTGGTACACAATCAAAAGGTAGCAGCTACATCGTGGAGAAGTGAGCTAGAGGTCAGATAAAGGACACTTGGAAAAAGCCATCCCTTTGCCTGCGTATAAGATCTTTGCCCAATCCTGTGTTTAAGATCGTTTAAGGCTGTCCTTTCTCTGTACATCAGATCTTAATGTCTCCTGTCTGTTAGCTCTGGAGCGGAAGGATGCACTTCACTTGCTCTCCTCCTCGATTTTTTTTACTTACTCCTTTGCACCGAGCTCTGGAGGGGACATCCCGACCTTGCTGTCACTCGGAGATCCCCACTGTGTCCTCAGAGCTCGCCCTCTCTGGTTTTCTATTTGTGCAGCGTTTTCTCTCACCTCCGTGAAAGGAGCTTCCTTTGGTAACCCCACGCTTGGGGGGTGGGGGGCGAGAAGGGACGACTTTTCTTCTTTTCAAATGTCATATATCACGCATAACTGGGGGGCTGTGCGGTCCACTTGCTCATTAATCCTGCATATCTGTTCTTGTTTCTCTCTTTTCTCTCCTTGTTGCTTTCTCTCTTTCATATAGAGAATCAAAAGGATGCAGGTGAACAATTGTATATGCATTATAAATTGTTAGGACTGTTGAGTTATATTTATTTTGTTTTCTATTTTCATAGCTCCTTAAGATATGTACTCCTTCAGGCTGAAAATGGAGATGCATTGATACTTAAGGAGTTAATTTGTGCTGTCTACATAATCTCCTTTTCCTCCTTCCATAGAATAGTGTGTAGATTAGAAATACCCTATAGAGATGTAGTGTCTTCTTAGGAGACAGCTGTAGTGGAGAATCTAGTCTTTGTAAAGAGAAAGTTTCTTGCTTTTCAAAAGAACTGCAGCTCATTTTGGGTGAAAAAATGTTGATGATTTGGCCATTAATTTTCCACACCTAACAAGCACATTTATAATTAAACTAACGTTCATTTTTAGTTTCCATACCTTCTGTTTTATGCCCTGATGGGAGGACTGGGTTTTTCTTTATTTCTATTTTTTTTTGTTAGTGTGTAACAAACGATCCAGTGGGACAAAAGTTGTGTTTGTCTCTCGTTTATAACCTGTGGTGACATGTAACAAAGCAAAGGCTCAGCTCAAGTGCCCATCTCTGCAGAAGGGATGGTGGAGCTCTGCAGCCCCTGTTCTCATTTCTGTTGTATCCCAAAGTCCTAGTTCCAAAGTCCTTGAAACCTGAACTGTTCATTTCTTTTTGTCAGTAGATTGTTCTGTTTTGTGGAAAAAAAAATGAAAGGATCAGGTTGATTTCATCTCTGTTTGCAAAAGGAAGTTGCCTCAGAAGAGCCGTAAAAGAAGCTGGGACAGGTTCTGGCTTCCTCAGACCTCCTCAGCTCAAATTTGGCCCATAATTTATTGCATGACAGTAAAATGAATTGTGAATAGCAATCAATATTTAGAAAATGAAAAATAATTTTTACTTACAGCTGTGAAAGGTGCAAATAAACAAAGAGCAAATAGAATAATCCCAATTATTCCTGTTAACTGCAGTGATTAAAGCAAGCACAGGCTGTTGTGCATTAAGCACAATAAGTGCACAGAGCGTCATTCTTGCTGCAATAGTCCCTCACATGCCTACAGTTTAGAAATTTATAAGAACATTCCTACAGCCCAGTTCATTTAAAAATAAACCTGCTTCTTCTCTATGCTTGGAGCAAGTGGCAGGGCACAGGGAGTTGTGACTACACTGTTTTGTGCCCACAAATTTCCTTTTATCTTAAATGAAAATTTTTCAGGCAAGGTCAACAGGACTCAACTTGAAACCAGTTCCTCAGCTTAAGTGGAGTCAAAAGTGACTGGGGTTTGGCCTGACTTTTTATTTATTTCGCCAGAAGCAAGAATAAAAATAAGATACTGAAAATGACTTCCTCTGAAACACACGAATGTCACCCTTTGATGTCCTTTCTCCTGAGAAGTGTGTAGTCTCTTGCCATGCTTTAAAATGCTGAAATAAAACACTAAACGGGAAACTATGCTAAAAGAATTAAACATTAGTTGCTTGCTTTAATTAGGGATCAGACAAAACTATCAACACTCAGATTAATAAGTGTAACCTTTTAATAAGTGTTGGTCTGTTTATTTTTATGTCAGGAATGCACAACTCCTTTGGAAAAGAATAACTTCTCCATCCCTATGCATGGGGTTTGTGAAATGTACTGCACTGTGTTGGAGTGCTGTGGCACTAAGGAATCCCATGAACACAAGTGCAACCTTGCACTGCCGGAGTTGGGTGCAGGCAGCTCTAAAGATGGTGCCAGCCAAGGTGACAGTTGTCAGTTTGACAATTGATTGGTTTGGTGTAAGACTGGGTGCGGTTTTTTTAGTTTTCAGACAGGGTATTTCTCATATTGCAATTTGGGTCTGATATCTGTAAAGAGACGCTTCTCGTGATAGTGCTGAGTGGGTGCACAGAGATGAGAGACAAAGACAGGTCTTGCCTCGGTGCTTAGTGCTGGGCTGGCAGAATGGTGGGACATCTGGAAAGTAACTGGAGAGCAGAGGGACCCGCTGAACTCCTGTTGCACTGTCACCAAGGCAAATCACCTACTCTTGGGCTATCCAAACATGTCAGGTTTTTCCTTGTCTGGCAGCCACCCCATCCCCTAGCAGAGAATCAGGGCTCCTGAGGCACCACATCGTGCCACGCTGCATCACTGGTGTGCACTGTCCTCCCTGGACAGACTGGCAGGGAAGCCTGACTTCCCTTGACAACAGTCCTGGCGGTGATGCCAGGGTGGGTGTGAAGCTGAAGGCCAGTTGGTGTGGGGGTCAGTGCTGCCCACGGGGCACTGAGGGGCAGCTGCAGTGGCCGTGCAGAGGCAGACATCTTGCAGGTGCCTGCCTCAGGGTGGGCACAGGGTGCACCCACAGCAGAGGGACTGAGCACGGCAGCTTGGGCTGCGCCAGCCTCGGCTGGCACCAGCCATGGAGCATCTTGCACGTACACTCACCCCAGCAGGCATGGAAGGCATCCTTCACTGAGGAAGTGGGAGCAGGAGAGGTTGGTTTTAGACTAGAGCGATACAGCAGGTTGTTAAGAAGCAGTGGTATTTTTCAAGGCACTCATACTGGCCCTTGTCACAGTCCCATGCTCACTTTACGTCACTCGCCTTCCCTATTTCTGGATCTCAGCCTGGGAAGCTCTGTGCACATATCCATAACTCTCAGCTGAGGAGCTGAGCTGCCTGACGATTAATCAGGTCCAAGACAAGGAGAGGTCCTGTGTGATGTCAGCCCAGCACCTGCTGGGCAATCCCTCCAGCATTTGTGATAAACCATGAAGCTTAAAAAGAAAATAAAATTGTATTCCTCAAGTAAATATGGATGCAAAATGTATGAAAACATCCATCTTTTTATGTGAGAGTGTAGGCTGAAGTCATTAATAAATCCTACACTTTCACTCAGACATGACAACCTGTATCCGTGTGCTGCTGAAATGCTACTTTATTTGTTTCATTCCTTGAAGTGGCATTCGGTTGTGTTTAATGAAGAATCATTATGCAGCTTCTGAGATTTCCTCTTGCCCTTTCAAAAGCAGTGTTTAAAGCAGTACAAAGTTATTACAAGAGCTTCAGAAATCTGAACATCTATATTCTGACATTATCTTTCTACAAGTCTCTCACCAACTGTGGAACAACTTGCTGCCTGGGGCATGAGACACAATTCAGACAGGCACAGATCCTTCACTAGGCTCAATAATGATCAAAAAAATCAGGAGATAGTTCTCTTTCCACTATGTTGAGTTTTTGAGGCGAATTGGAGTGTCTTACTGAGTTGAAAAGAAAAACATTTCTACGATTTTTTTCGTGCCTTTAAGATACATCTTATTTTGAAAGAAAAAATATCATCACTGAAATCCCTTTCAGATACACACAAATTCATTTTAGGAATATAATAAAAGGCTGCTTTGCTTTGTCCTTGGGTTAAGACCATTATTCTTTACAATTGTCTTGATAACAGCAGCTTTTTGTATCATTTTGATTATTGGCTTGCAAATGAATACATAACACTTGGATACTGAGGCCTTTGGCAAGGGCCATACCTTTTTAATTATTCCAAGGAAATCATTGAATCAGTGGCTACACTTTTAAAAAATACAGAAAGTCAATAATACTCTTCTCCTATTGCAAGTGTAATTCTCACTGTTGGAGAAGAATTAGTAACCCATGTAGCAGAAATCATGGTACTGAGTGAGAAACATGTAGTTTGAAAATCTTCCAGTCTGCAAAGTCACACACAATGAATTGTGTGCAATATCCATACCCAAAGTAGAACAGATTTGTCAATGTACCTGTTATATTCATTGCAGGCTGAAGCTTATTGCAAGCACAAACCCAGAATTTGCCAAGTAATTTGAGCTTCTGCAAGTATTTTATTTGCCAGTATCACACAGAAGTGTAAAAACCTTTGGCAGAAGTTTGTCCAGGAAGGCACTTTGTCAGTTTGTTAGTAAGGAAGAAGCTGCTCTTGCCTCTGATTTCAGCAATGAAAGTGTTTAAATCTTACCTATCTGACACCCATGAGCAGCAAATACAAGAGCATTTCTTGTGACTGTGATGAGGGATCAGAGAGGAGAAGGGCAGAGGAAAAAGAAAAGCCAAAGTGAAACAAAACCTACCACACATACTGCCACTCAGACTAGCAAGTGCCATAAAAGCCATCCAGCCTTACACATCTCCCTTCCTCCGAGAAGGAGCTGAGCCATCCCTGAAAGGGGTCTCTGAAAGGAACCTCATGTGCCATCTCAGGGACCTGGACCCAGAGAAGCACATAAACTCCAGTGCCTCATAAGGCATGGCAGTTGCAGCCTCATTTCTATTTCAATTTCCAGAGAGCATTAATAATTTTCCTTAGCCAGACCTTAATCTTTTAAATGTTCTTGCAATTAAGAAACAACAAAGAAAAGCATGGGTTGGGGCTGACAGGCTGCTCAGTGCCCCCAGGAACAGTGAGAACTCTTCTCCTTTTGCTCCAGGTGGTTTTGCAGCCGTAGTGCAAGAGCCTTGAATTTGGGTCTGAAAAATTGGAAGTGAACAAAAGAGATGAATATTTGTGCAGATTGGGCCAGACCAGAATTATATCAAGAGTTTGTTCCTTAACCTGCTGCAATGCCTTGTGGAAGCTTGTTTCCAAGAGCGGGTGGTGTCAGGGGGATGCCAGGAGCAGAGGAAGGTGCTGGGGGGGGTCTCACAGAAGCGAGAGCCACCCCGGGGCACTGCTGACAACTGCACAGCGGGAGCCTCCTCCAAGCTGTTCTGTACGCTCTGCACTAGCGACTCGTGAAGATGCTGCTGCATCTCTTGCTTTTTCCTCCTCCTCCTTCTCTGTTAATGACTTTTCCCTAGGACAGAAAGCACTTGCACTAGTCAGGCCCATTCAACACTCTGGAGTCTGGGTGTCCATTAAGTCTGAGATCTGTTTTTGGATGGGGAGCTGTTGGAGATGCAGAGGCTTCACTGAGATTTGAGGATGCTTGAGGTTTGCAGAGCTGAGGTGTGCAATGGGATGCAATTTTAGGCTGTGTTTTTAGTCTCCCTTTGGTGCTCTTAGGAGGACCTCCCTGTCCTTGACACCCCCACCTTTGGCACCCAACAGACTGCCCTGGCTAGTGAGGAGTTCCCACCCCACAACTGTCACATGCAGGTGGGAGGAGATGTGCAATCACCTCTCCCCACCATCCCTTCCCATCCAGGGACCTTGGCACAACCTGCTCTCCATAGTGATGGGCAGTAAAATATTATTCCTACATCTACATGTCAAGCTCAGGAGCCATCAGTGAGTAGCCAAATTGAATTCTTGCTTATGTTTTAAATTAGAGTGAAAGTCATTAGGCCAATGCCCCAAAAGAAGTTATTTTTGTCACTTGAGGCTGAGAAGTTTGTTTCTGGGGACAAAGCCACCCTTGGTAAACACTGAGCAAAGATCAGGATTACTCCAGAGATGAATGAATAGATTTGCTTTTCCTGTTATAAGAAAACAAGGAAAAGGAAAAAAGCCAGAAACCAGTAGCTTGAGAGCTGAGAGTCTGAATTAATCATAACACAGCTTCAAAGACTAAAAATGTGTGTGTGTGTGTGTGTGTGTGCGTGCACGTGCACATTGTATGTGTGTTTATGTATGTGTGTGTGTTTATCTATCCCCATGTATGGAGGGGGGCACCAACCTAACTCACCCTCCTTAATGGTTTACTCAAATATTCTTTATTATACTTTGATAAGTGTTATAATTCTGTGAGAAGTAAAAGCAATCAGAAATCTCCGTTGCACAAGCCAACCGATTTTTTTTTCCCCCTCTGGAAAATGCAAGCGAAATGGCAAGGACTTTTGGCAATAGAATGTCCAGATAAATATGCCAGATTTCTTGCAAATGGCATGATTAAAAATAGTCACAATGCTGCTAAAAACTGTTATTAAAAGGAATAGAAACTATTGTGTTAATATATTCACGGTATATAATTTATTCTCTGGGTGTATGTAAAAGGAAAGGCTATTTTCTTTGAATTTTTCCTGTGCTGATATTGTAAACTATATGACAGATGGGTCAAGTCCTGATTGCAGTATTCTAACATTTGGAATAGCAAGTAACATATTTGATAGAGCTGGCAAGTTTTTATATATGATTCAACCCAGAATATAAAAGCCACTAGAATTCCAAGTTGAAAATAATTAAATGAGCTGGAAACGATCAGGAACCACACATTTTTAAGTGACAGATTTTTTTACATGTTTAAATTGCACAAGAATATTTTATAGCTCCCTTTAACCAACAGTGACGTTTAATTCTAAAATGTGTAATTGATATTTGCAAAGCAATTAATTCCTGTGGCTCATTATTCTATTGCTAAATGTACCTAAGCATTGGAGTGTTGACTTCAAGTCATCTTTTTTAGTTCACCTTTTCTGAATTCCAGAGTTTTAACTGAATTAACCCATTCCAGTTCCCTTGTGTGACTGCATGAAGTGCAGTTTCATATTTACATTGAATTTTTAGCTTTCTGATTGCATGGTACCATAGGATGTTCGAATCTGCTGACTTCTAGAATATGTGTTGTCAAATGGTGTCATTACCGTGCAATACTTCAAATACCAATAAGCAAAAACCCAGCAGCTTATTCCATTTGTATTTGATCATTTCTGCTTATGTTCCTTTCAAAGTTTCCATCTTTTTGTCACTGTTTATGAAGTCATTTGTCTCTTTACTTTTGGCGTCTCTCTCTGTCATGCACAAGCAGCCCGTCCGCCCAAGCCTAAGCCACCGGCTGGGCCACCATCATCTCCTCAAACGCAGACTAACATGATAAATCATATGCTCAAAGGCATGGCCAAACAGCCGCCAAGTACTGTAATAGTCTTCCTTTCTTTTATTCAGTGGTTCTCTAGTCTAGCAGTGGCTTGTGTAGCAGTAGAAAGCGAGTTCTCATGTGCAGCTTTACACAAGATACCTAGCGCGATGTGGTAGGCTTTAGACATTTAGAGGTAGCATTTATTTCAAAATGTCCACATTTTTTTGTCTAGCAATGTCTGACATATGCAACATTTTCAAATATCAACGTCAGCACAAAATAACATTGTTGTTGCATAACATTTTGCATGAAAACTATAAATATGTATGAGCTTTACATGATGTTGGATGAAATGTTTGATAAGTATATCGTATACGTTTCATGTAACTGTCAGTGCTCCAGCTATCTTAGCAGAATATTCTGATGTATAGTAACTTAACCAGGGAAATATTTAAAATAAGAAGGAAAAAAATTAAGATTGACATCTGCTGGCTGCCAAAGTTGTATAAGCATCAATATTTTCTTTAAAGACAGCATCTCTGAGCAGTTGTTCTTATTAACACTTTTGTCTTTTAGTTATATTTGAGAGCAGATCAGTGTTGCAAATGAGAATGGGTCTGATGCTGCTCTGATCAATGGAAAACCTTCCCCTTGGCTTCAGAGGTGCAGAAACAATCAGATCTTACTAAAGGACCTGTCTTTGAGCTC
>JAOXXN010000175.1:13865718-13878780 GCA_026770055.1 Myrmophylax atrothorax | reverse complement strand
TGAAGGTTAGGATGAATTATGCTCAGTTACTTGGGTTATCTAAGGCCTAATACCACTCTTAACTCTTCAAAGCACTTTAACAAAAAGATTTGTGTTTTAAAACCACTGAAACTGTGTCATAGTCAAACATAGACCAGAAAATCATGAGGCTTGATCCTGGAAACACTTGATCCCACAGGCAGCTGGTATGGCTGGCTGTAGTCTCGCTCTCAGCACGTCGGGACATTTCTGCCCGAGCAGGTGACGTTGCATACCCATGTAAGTATTTGCAGGATTGAGCCCTGAGTTCGCTGTAAATCTGGTGCTCTTGAATGCGTATTGAGAAGTTAATAATTTTAAAATTCAGAAGGTGCAGTTATTGTTTATGACTGTAGGAATTGTACCACTCATTCACTATTTTCTCTTTTCCTTCCCATCGATATATATCTATATCTATATCTATATATACTCACTATATTTTGCATTAAGAGCATTTGATAAATAATTTCACAGTCACCTAAAAATCATTCCGGTGTGTATTAAATTTGCAGTATAATTTTACTTATTGATAATACACAACAATCCACAAAACCCAACTAATGCCTGATTGCATATTTAAATTTCCTCCCTGTTTTTCTACTGTTCATTCAATCTTGGATGATCCTGGCAGGGGAAAGAGGTATGTGACTAAACCGAATGAAACGAGTCACTCCTGTCATATTTCGTGCATGCCCTCTCAGTGCCATGTTTCCTACTGGGATTTTACCCGGGTTGCCCTCGCTTCCGTAACTTTGACCGAGGAATGTAACAGCAACTTCGAGTCGGCTGCTTGCAGAGCTGGTAGCCTGACACAGGAGTAAATGTGGCATAGCAGTCCGGTCCATGCATGCAGCAGTGGGTCTATTTTAAAAGCGCTGCAGTTACATCCCAACACAACCCTACCTGCCTGGACTCGCTCCTCAGCCTGTTGTTACCTGTCGTTTGCATTCACCTGACCTCTAGTACAGTGTGGTGGAGATGGACTAAGTACTACACAAGTGCCTAGAATGGTAGTGGTCTTCCTCTGGTTTTGTCTGTATGTGCCTTGTACTGGATATACAGTATTTATATGTAGAGAGAGAATATATGGGGTGAAGAGTGAAATAAACCTCCTTTTTACAGAATCAAGGGGTGCTTGAGAGCACTGCACTTGTGCACAAACTGTATTATTTCACTCCTCAGCAGCACAGGCTGGATGTACAACCAGCTGGGAAGGAGCTGGTTTTTTAAAACACAGGTTATTTTCAAAAGAGTAGAATTCTAAAGGAAGTGGTTACAGGACTAGTTGTGCTCAGCCAGCCACGCTGCCAAGATCACCAGGAGGAAGGCTCAGAACTGTTCTCCAGCATCTTTTGTGTCACAAGGTTTTGATTAGAGACAGAAGGTTAATGCCAACACGGATAGGAGGCATCTCGGTCCCTTGTTCTGAATGCTGACCTGGAAGGGTGAAATCCATCTCTCTCCAGAGCCCGGCACATGGTCGGTGCATTATTGAATCCCTGTCCTGAGGGTGGCTGTGGCATTTCAGCAGTGCACAGGCAGTTGGCCAGCTCTCTGCACACTTTGAATTGCACCCAAGGAAGAGAGAGAAGAGGCTGGGTGATGTATCACTGATTTTTATTATGTGTCGTAGCTATGTTATGCTGTCAGAATGCAATGAAAATTACGGAGGCATTGCACTTTTTTTTCTTTTTTTTTCCCCAAATAATTCCAGGTGACTTGTTTTTTTTGACATAGGGAGAAGGTTTGACCTACAAGGTGCGACTCTTTGCTCTACATTGAATATTCAGCAGATAATTAAGTTGCACTGCTTACTGAAGAAATGCCTTATTTTACTTAAAAACAGCACTTAAAACGTGCCCCATTTTCCCTGTGTGGACATCCAGGCAGATTCCCTAATGAGAACACAGAAAATAATCCTCAGAGCATGGAAAATGATCAAAAATCTTTCGGAGTACTGTGCCTCATCAGTTGGGTTTGCCTTAAGAAGCAACCCAGTACAGACAGAACTGCAGCAGAACCCATGTGCCTACGTCTGTAATCTGGGAGCGGGAGGTCTCTGTCATTGTGTCATCTCTCCCATCAGATGTCTCCTAGCTCCCTTTCCCTTCCTCTGGATGACTGATGACAAATGCCAGAGACAATGCCATTCACCTACTTTTAAACTTGAGTTTTCTCTCTCTATGTATACATATGTGTATATGTATATATGTATCTTAACTCCTTGAGGTCATACATATATACATGTGTATCCATGTGTAAAATATACAATAATAGGTGTGTTTGGCTAGAAAGCACACTTTTCTCCTTTACATTATTATTAAGCAAAGCAGGTAAGTAGATGGTAAAAAAATGAAATGTTACCATCTTGAAGGAGGTTTTCTAAGTATGGTGTTACCACTCCCACTGCAGGAAGATCCTGCTCACTGAAACTAGGAAGGAGGTTGAGGATCCTGACATAAGTTGGAGACTTACAGAGCTGAAATTTGAATTTTACAGTAAAAGGGGAAACTGTTACTGGTTTGGGCATATTTTTTTCACCAATGATCATATGCTTTTCTTCATAATTTCTTTTTTTTAAAATAGATTTTTTTTCTCTTTTCATGGAAGCAGGTTTTTATTGCAGGACTGTGAAGTGTTTATGTTAAGATTTGTTACAGAAAATATTCTTTGGCCACTTCTGTTTTCCTTCCCCCCAAGATCCCAGTTGCTTTTGGTCCTTCATAGCACTCACTCATTGCCCAGGGGGCAGTGTGGCAGGATCTTGGAAGGCAGAGAAACCACATCAGAGCAAGGAAAGCCCCAGCACCCTCCTTGAAAACCACAGCCATGCTTTGCTAACTTAAGAGGACCCTCTGCAGCCTCATTGCTCAGCACAGCTCCTTTCCCAGCCACTAGGGGAAGAAGGCTGGAGCAGGCATCGGGACAAGACTTGTGTCTTCATGTTTTCAGTGCCTTTGTGGTCTCACAGTGGTTTGATGCCTCCTGATGTGGCACTCGCAGGCGTCCAGCTGTGTGCTTGGTTGGACACCAGCGCCAAACGCGGGAGAAGAGCTGAAGAACACTGCCCACCGTGCTCAGCCCTGCGGGCTCCCTCACCTTGGTTTCGACTTTTACAGAGTGAAAATGCCCAAGGCCACTGAGCCTGCTGAGCGCTCCCAAGCAGGAGTTGCTGCAGCAGTGCTGAGTAGCTTCATCCATGGGCCTGGGGCTGGGGACAGTTTGCAGGCAGAGGAGTCTGCTGTAGCCACCTTGTCCCCATGCCACGACCACAGGGAAACTCACCTGCTGGTGTTCTGCTCCAGGCACAGGCAGACAGTGAAGCCATACCTTCATGGTACAGCACACCTAGTCCACATCATCACCCCCATCACAGGGCAGGACCAGCACTAAGTCTGGGGTTTAGGTCGTTGTTTTGGTTATTTTACATCTTGGGTATGCTCTGGGAGCAGAATGCCGAGTGCAATGCTCAACCTATCCATGTCTTCACATCAGTTTATATCAACTCATGGAATAATGGCAGTGCAGTGTCAGTCTGCTTTTTATTTTGGGAGTACAAAGGAGTGGAAATAGTCCCGAAGACTCCCTGTCAGTATCATTAGTGGCTGAGAAGTCAAGACAAAACAGGAGGAATTAGAGGGCTCTATGACAGTAATCTGGTTTGGGTGCACTGCTCCCTCCCCGTGGCCAACTGAACCAGCAGCAGGAGTTGTGCTCTGCACATCGGTGCAGTTCTTCATCACTGAATCAAAACTGAACCCTGAGAGAGTGAAAGCGCATCCTGCTTATTCATGTCTGCTAAAATCTGCAAAAAATGCCCCTCCCTGACTGGCAAATCCTCTTCAAACTGATTCCTCTATTCCCAATCTCTTCCGTTTCACCTCCGCTCTTGTGCCTATGCTGGAAGTTTCTTTTTCTCGCAAAGTGCCACAAAGCTGTTCCTTAGATCGTTGAAGTCACTGAGTAATTTCCTATCTCTTCAAAATGACAGCACATGGTCCTATCTACAGCACTTCTCATATTGCATGTTCCTAGCCAGAAGTGACTACTGAACACGCATGCATGCATTCGCAGCATTCACATCTGAGCCATGTATGATGTGAATGTCACCTCAGAGAGCCCGCACAGCCAATCTTAAGGACCCATGTGCATGAGAATGAGTTACTTCACTGATATTTTTTGGTTTTCAAGTTTAGACATTTTTTTCCTGCCTCTGTGAAAATACAGGCTTGCCATAGATATGTTTTCTTTTGTTTTTTTTTTTTTTTACCTTGGCATGTTGATTAGTAGAGCTTTGTAATGAGTTTCTAATCAGTAGCATCATGAAGGTGGTAGTGTGTTTCTATGGGCGTGCATAGCTAACCATGTAAAATGAACAGTGCTGTAATAACTTTTAATAATAAACTAACAGTGCTGGTGATGTTTGTAATATCTTTAAAGGAGAGTGTGAGTGATTTAGGACAGATTTTAATGACTCAGGCTTTTTGTTTTTCAAGACAAATAGAAGCAGTGAATCCAAGTAAAATTTAACCTGTTGAAAAAGAGCGGAAAACTCACAAGCACAGCGAAGAAACTCCCAAATTTCTCTGCTTTAGAACAAGACTTAGTTTATTTTTTCTCATAATTAGCATAATGAAAGATGAATGAAGTCATTTATTGTAAATTGAACAGATGAAACATTCTCTACCACATTATAGCTGCGTGCCTTTACGGTGGAGCTCTGAACAGATCCTCTACAAGAATCCTTTGTATTAGAGCAGCAGTGCCTAATTCTGTGATCAGCACTGCCCGTGCAGGTTAGCGCTCCAAGCACTGTTCTCTTTACAATAAAGGTAGTTTCCATGGGATGCTTTTTTTTTTTTTGGAGATAAGTGGCCTAACACCTTTCCCTCTGCTTTATTAGAACTAATACACTTCTTTATTATCTTTTTCTACCAACTCTGAAGGCCTTTGCTTGGTGGTCAGACCTAATGGTTGAGCATGCGGAGACGTTCCTGTCACTGTTTGCAGTGGATATGGATGCTGCGTTAGAGGTGCAAGCCCCAGACACCTGGGACAGCTTTCCGCTCTTTCAGCTCCTAAACGATTCCCTCCGTAGTGACTGTATGTATTGTGTTTTTATCATTTCCTTTTCAGTGGGCGGCTCAGGTTACTGATAACACTTTCAGCCTCTTCGTACTGCACAGAGAACTGAGATGGGTAGAGGTTTACAGTACATACTCTTTCAGCATCAGCTTGATTTTGTCCCATTACCAGTAGAAAAAAGCACACAGACACCCCTTAAATCAAATGCCTCAGTCGAAGGTGAGAAGTTGAACTTTTATTTTGCTTCTTCTTCTCAAGTCTCTTGGTAGTGGATGCCTGACAAGCAGGGAATTAGGTACTCTATCTCATTGTCATTAAATGTGTGTATCGTTTTATGTGTGTGTATTGCATTTATTTAGCATGAAGTAAACCAGTCCCTGCTTTAAGATTTTATTGAAGGGAGGAAAATATTACAGTAAATGAAATCAGGAGTAGGTCAGAAGAAGAGTACTTTGTGAAATTAGACTCTTCTCCAAAGCACGTGGGCCTTCAAAGCCCATGTCAGGATTTGGCGCTCTCCCAGGTGATCCAACCACTCCCCAGGGAGCTGGTGGCAAAACTGGCATTGCCTTCAGCCCAGACCAAGGCACCAGTTGGTTTTCTAAGACCACATGGAAAAAAGCCAAGGACTCATCCTCTGAGAGCAAGTTCCAGCATCAGGGTAGTGAGTAAAGAAATTATTTTCCCACCTGCTAAAGCCATAATGTTTGCCATGCTGTATTTCTTACACCTGTTTTATTCAGAGGAAGTAATAATGTATTTGTAAGCTTGACATTAATGAAAAAGAAGATTCATTGTCTGTTTATGTTTGGAGCAAGAAGCCATTCCTGCTGTTTGTGTCATGATGCCAGCCCCTGTTATGTTCTTGAAGTTTTCCTGTTCTCTGAGAAATTCATTGTGTAATGAAGTGCCACGCTGTGGTTTGTTACAGAGGTTTTAGTAACAGTAGTGTCTTACTGTACTTTTATTTATCTATTCTAGATAATTTGTGCAATGGAAAATTCCACAAACACCTCCAAGACCTGTTTGCTCCACTTGTTGTTAGATATGTCGATCTGATGGAGTCCTCAATTGCACAGTCAATTCACAGGGGCTTTGAGCGGGAGTCATGGGAGCCAGTAAAGTAAGGAAACCTCCTTTGATACAATCGGAATTTGGGTGCAAATGGATGGAGATTCATACAGGGATGAATTAGCAAACATTAGACTGGACATGCAGACCTAGTGCTTTAGATTTTTTGGTTTAATGCTAAAAATAGAAGGCCTGATCTCTTCAGGGTTTTCAGGCTCACGAGGGAAATGGTATTGGCTTTTTGAAATGCATTGCTGCCTCAGTTTGAACTGTGTGCCTTTGGACAGGGAAGCATGAAAATGGGAAAACCTTCTTAGCTGGCATGGCTTTTTGGATCCCGTTCTAAAAGGCCTTTTCCAATGCTGCTTTTGAACTCAAGTAACTCCTTTTCAGAACAAAAAACCTCACTTCACTGTGTTCAGTCCAGCCCTATAACCTGTGTGGGTCATTACTGTACTTATTCCTCCCAATACTCATTTTTTCCACCCACCCCATGCAGAGATAGTGCAGTGTGTGCCTCTCGCATCAGCCCCATGGCTGGTGGCTGTGCTTGTCCCTGTGTCCAGGGCAGCTCTGCCTGTCCCCGCTGCCTTGCCTGCAGGATTGGATGTGCAGAAAACAAAGCGAAACACAGGCAAGATGATTCAAGCAGACTCATTTCTTACATTTGGAAAGCTGGGAGTTCACCAGCAAGAAATTGGGAGTCTGAGGAAAAACCCAAATTGAACTCAAGAGCTGGCAAATGATAAAAATGTGACATGTGCTTTGGATTACTGTTGTTATTTCACAGGTTTTGAAGCATTGCTGAACCCTGTCATACTTGCTCTATAAAGCCAAGTCAGATCCTACAAAGGAAAATAACTGACTTTTCCTTCTAATAAAGGTATTAAAAGAGAAGGATTGACCCTTTGCAAGCAACCTAAGTCTGGCAGTTCCTCAGACCGGCAACTGGGACCAAGTGACCTCTGCAGAGACTCTTTTCCTTGGGGTTTTTTGTGATTCTCTAGCCAAAGTGAAGTGGCACTGCACTCTCAGAGGTTGCTGCATAAAAGAACGTGTGGTCTTTCAGGGCTTTTCACACCAAATATGTTCCGTTTACAAGGAAAAGAGATTTTGTTCAGCAGCCAGCCTCCCATATGCAACCTGGAGTCTGAGTACCCAGGTTTTTTCCTTTCTTTCTTGTGCATCCTCAGCATCCGTAAGGATTCTGCCTGCCAAATCTCAGACTTTTTCTTGACACCTGATCATCCCCTCTGTTTTGAGTGGGGTTAAGTGGCTGGCATTCAGGAGCCTCTCTCACTTTCCATTTGCTGTCTTTGGTCTGCAGGCTAACAGGATTAAAAATCCTAAAAAATCTTGTTTCAAATAAGCAGATGTGACCCAGAAAACATACAAGAAATAGATCTTTCGAGTAGGAGAATGCCATTTTTACAGCCACTCCTTCAAGCAGAATTGCACTTGAAGTTAGCATTAACTTCAGTTTCAGAGCTCTGCCTTAGTAAAGAATGTGTTTGTATTTCCCTGTCTGTTATGAAACGAAGGCAGTTAACACTGTGTGCCTGTCCACCTCGGTCAAGCACTCAATAAACAATTCATTCTGCTTTTTTTCTTTAATCAGAAGCTGTCATCATTTAGTGTTTAAGTACTTTAGGGGCTTAACTATAGATGTCCATAAGCACTTGGGTGCGGTACTAGACTGTCAAAATGCTTTGTCCCTGGTTATGCCATCATATATTTCCAAATTAGCTTTGATAGTTATAAGGTATCTTTTCTTAGTTCTCTTGTGATGGTTCTTCCCTTCTGGAGTTCCAGTTACAGAGTGCTTTGAGCATTGCATTTCCAAGCAAAAGCCCAGGACTGACTCTTTCTCTTACAGACTTGAGTATTTAAAAGACTTCTTCCATCAGGAAAGTGGGTGCTTTCCACAAGATGCTTCTGTCCATCTGGTGAAAAGATGCACTGGTTTTTTTTTCACTAGTTGATATTTTGTTCTTGTGTCTCGCACACAAAAGTGTGAGTTCCAAATGCTGGCTCAACGTGATGTGACCCGGTGAAGGAAGGCACCAGTGAGTGCCAGAGGGTGGCACTTACAGTGCAGAGGAAGAGAGTGTCATTCCTAGGATCTTATGACACTTTTGATGTGCTGTTCAGAACTAAATGTTAAGGCGTCTTCATCTTTTGCCTCCTGGGCAGACCACCTGCTCCTCTTTGTCTGATCGACAGGGAACTTGCAGAGGAACTCAGGTTAGAGACTTACTTTGTTTGACTTGCCCTCCTGTATCTACTGTCTTCTCCCCCGACATGTCCATACTGCAACACAGTTGAATTTTTGGCAATAGATTCATAAATAGTTTGGACCAGCCAATTCACACCCAGATTGTGACCTTCTAATCCCACCTCTCCAGCAAAGCTTTTTGGAAATCAGGAACACTACAGTATGTTCTTCCATAGCTTTCCTCTGCTTTGAAGAAAGACCTTCGGGTTAGCCAGCAAAGGCAGATCAGCGTGGCTGTCCGTTCCACCAAGCTTGGTGCTGTCCTGCTTTGGATCTCTACAGCAAATTGTGAGAAGGAATTCTGATTATCTCCTGTTAACCAAGAAGTTATTCCACAGCACAGAGTCTTTTGAAAGGGTTTCTCTATGCTCATGCTTGCAATCAAGGCTGAAATATGTAGCCCTCCATAACCTGACCAGATGGCAGTTTGCAAGCATGTATTTCTTCTATTTTCATTGCCGAATGCTCTGCACCTTATGCTCCGAGGAGTTAGGTACAGAAATCACTAACAGTGAGAGAGATACTGTTAAGTACTGAAAAGATGGGGGGAAAAAGCATGGATGTAATGTGCTCATGAGGGCTATGTAATCTGCCTCTGCAGAGCTGCTGAATTTGCAGGGGGTCCGTGCCCTATAGCTAGAGCAGCTGGTCTGCTCGTATGAATCCACGCAGAGAAATGTGGAACACTTGTCCTTCGCACAGTCATCCAAGTATGCAGGATACAGAGTAGGTCTGTTCTCTGGTGAGTTGAGAGGTCTTGGAAAAGTAGGGTTTGCAATGGGTTTTTTTTCATTCTGGCTTCTGAGAGAACACTGATTTATCTCGCAGCCAACAGACACGTATGTGTGTGTGTGTGTGTGTGTGTGTGTGTCTCTGTGTGTGTGTCTGTGTTGAAAGATCTTTTTGAGAAAATGCTAAAGCCGGTGCAATGACAACCAGTTTCAATGGCTTGACTAAGATGTTACTCATTGACCCAGGGCTGCCTCTACCACACTGTAGTCCTGGCTTTAACATCTTTTAATTGCTCACTAACCCTTTGCAAACTATTTATAAATGTATCATTAATATAAATGTCAGAACTTGAACAATATGATTATACAAATCACTTTATAAGGTTGTACAACTACAAAATGCCAGTGGAAAATGTTTCCCCTTAAAAGAAGCACCGTTGTAGTGAAAGCGAGTATTTTTGTTACTATTCTGGGTGTCAGTCACAGGAAGAGCACAGATTTGACTGCCTACTTCACTACCAAGCTCTTTGCTTCACATCAAGGCTTTTGTGAAAAGATTTGCTCTTGAGCATTTGCTCAGCGTCGTCAGTGAGGTTTTAAGTGTTTATAGGGATGGAAGAGACAGGCATTTGCACCTTCCATCACTGAATAATTTCAGGCATCCCATAGGAACTGAGCATTTAAGTATGGCCAAGGGTCTTGTTTAGTTCTATTCTGAACCCAGGAGGCAGCTCAGTAAAAATACTGTGATTTTTTCTGCCCTCCTTTCATTACCAGGGCAGCTCTACAGGAGCAGCCCTGGTGCAATTGGACGTGTTCTGTGTGATCAGTGCAGCAGTACAGTGTGAACATTGGGATGTTGTCCAGGGGGATGTTGCCAGCCTGTTTGCACTGAGAATTTCCCAGCAGACAGTACAGGTGAAAGCCATTTTCACAGCTAACAGACACAAACGGGGCTGAAGCAGAAGAAGCCAAGAAAACAAGCGGTGCAGCTCCAGAGCGTGCGTCTTTTATCAGACATATCAGGATCCAGTCCTGAAGCTGAGTCGTCTTAAATCAGACAGCCCTCATCTTGTTGATGCAAATGCCCACATTCCCTGCCTGATGGCTCAGGTTATATTTAGCCATCTATATTAAATAGGCATGGATGGCTTCTAGAAACGATTTCTCATCTTGGACCTGCAGTTTTATGGTCTGAGCAACTGTAGGCTTTATGGAACATTTGTTGGTAATATTAATAATTTTTTACAGGTCTCACTGCAACTGTTAGTCAGATAATTAGATCGGTTGAACCTGCAAAATTGTGCATGTCAATTCAGGAGACTATTTTTTAAATTAGTTAGTGTATGTTAACATAATATACTCCATTATTTTGCTGTTTTGTTTTGTTTTAAGAGTACTAACTTATTCTTGCAACATATTCTTGCATCAGCAAAATAATGTGTTGTATAAAAGAAATATGTTTCCGTGTGAATATAGTATACTGTTTACTCTAGAAGTCATATTTTATTAATACAGTGTTTTTATTAATATAACACTGTCACTTCTTGAATTTTAATATTAAAACCAAAGGTCCTCTGATTTATGTATTTACCATCTGGCTAAGTTATTTAAGTTGCTTTTCCTTATACATTTATATGTTGTCCACCTCTTGCTATTTCTTTATTTATTCCATATCAGTATCTAACCACATGCACTGCCAGTTCTGAAAATTTAACACTCTCTCAATCACTATGGAGTCTGTGTCTCATTCAGTAGTCATATCATCTTAACAACAGATACAGTATGAATGGAAACAATGGACAGTTTTGTGACAGTAGTGAATCTCCTGTCTGCTTACTGCCTGACAAAGAGAACAAGCAAGATAGCAGGAACTCAAATCTCCTAACAATCATATAAACAAAACAAAATAAGAACACAGTTGTGTTTTTTTCACTAGAAGAATACTTTGATTTGTTATTTTTCTCCCCAACAAGGGATTTTATTCACAAAGAGAGAATAAGGATGAAGTGTATTCCCTAAGAGTCACCTCCAATGAGAAGCTGAGCTCTTGCAGGGATGTGGTTCACATCATCTGTGGCATTAGGAAACATTTATTCAGTACAGCCAGCTTGATTCCATTACTTTGGGGTTTGATACATAAAACTTGCAGTAAGAAAATGTGGCTTAGGGTAGTGGCTAAGATTTCCATATGCCTTGAAAGACATAGTGTATAGTTTGATAGTTTTTTAACAGTCCAGATAACACTGCCTGTATAGTAAGTAACTGAATCCAGGGGAATGGGAGAGACCTCCAAAGGTGGCATATCCTGATGCGGTCACTGAGAGCAGGGAAGTTTGGATGCTGAAGCTGTGCCCATGTACATCAATAGAAAAACTTTCAGTAGCTTCAGCAGTGCAGGGTAAAGCTGAAATCCTGAAGTCCTGATTCCATTTTTACTGATCCCAAATAACAATTCAGTGAAAATGGTGTTGAAGTATCAGGTTTGCCCCCCACCTGGGACTGTGTACATAGAGCATTACTGGGTGGAGGCAGAAACAAGGCATTCCTCTGAAACTGGCCTCTCTTCTGTGAGCCAGGAAACACGGGAGTTGGGTAATTTAGTCCTATCTTTTGCTGATTCCCAAATCCCATGATGTTTTTATTTTGCGTGTGAAATATAACTGTGATGAGATAGCCATTAAAACAAAATTAGACCAATTATAACATCCAGAGACCTGGCACACTGATATCTGTCAGGATAGGCTCCAAACTTTGAGCATGAGGTGCTGTCACACACACATTGTCTCAGGAGAGAATGTTGCATTAAATTAATACACTCACCCAAATTTTAGAAGTTCTCTGTTTGCAAAAGAGTTGCACATCTGAAGATATTGATTGAAGCCATGATGCCCAAGTACACACGCTTCATGAATTAACCTTTGAATGTCTTAACTCCCTCATGGCCCACTTCCAGCCAAGAAACAGTCACATACCAGTCCTGGATTTATTATGAAGTGCAGTTTATTCACAGTGCACATATGAGGGCTGGACAAGCCGCAGAATGCATTTTCTCCACACCCAGGCACGCAAGAGAGGATCAGGGCACAGTCTTCACTGAGGAAGAACCTTGTAGTTCACTGTTTCCTTAGTCCAGATTAGACCTTCTTTTTTATTTGTAGGGTCTAAGACAAACAAATTTTGCAGAGAAATCCTGACTCCACTGAATTTAGTGGCAAGAAAAACTCTTACGGCTGGAATTTCAAACTCTGTTCATTATTTCAAATCCCAATTCCTTAGCTCTTTCATCCAGCCTGAGTGTGTAAGAACTGAGACTCTTACTTACAAGAGAGATTTTTTTGGAAGAAAGGCTGCTCTCAGCACTTTGAAATGGTATCAGGACTTGAAGGTGAAGTTACTTTCATGGGTGTTTGAGTATTCTGTTAATTTGCTAGTTTGTGGTTCTTCTTTTCATTCTGGTTTGGTTTGGGGTTTTTAAAGAACTTGGTTTTTATTGCAGACTGCAAACCCAGTACACTTAAGCTTCCATACTCATGCTTCTTTCTGAAATGTTTTGCTTTAGTTTTTTAACTGTCCTCGTGCTGTGAACTTTGCAGATTTGTTTCTTAGTGTCACATGCTTCTGCTACATCGGCATTGTCACTGTTATGGTATTTTTTCTTTCTGTCTGTTTCTTCCACAGGAGTTTAACAAGTAATCTACCCAATGTGAATCTACCAAATGTGAATCTCCCTAAAGTACCAAATCTACCAGTTAACATCCCACAACTAGGCATCCCACAAATGCCTAGCTTTTCTGCACCGTCATGGATGGCTGCTATTTATGATTCTGAGTGTGTATTCAGTTCAAATTAGATCTCATTTAAATTTAAAGTAATCTTGGC
>JAOXXN010000175.1:13811226-13837406 GCA_026770055.1 Myrmophylax atrothorax | reverse complement strand
GTGCTGTATGTTCCTCCCTAGGTACATGCACAGAACTTGCAAATACTCCTGTCCCTCAGGGTCAGCTCAGTTGGGTTTTTAGGAAGCCCCAGTGATATCCCAAGGCTGATGTTGCATCTAGTGGATTTTGATGGATTTCCTTCTCTCAGCAGGAGTGCTGGGCCTGAGGATACAGTGCAGGTCTGTCCTCATATTTTCAGAGCTCTTGCTGGTAACTGATTTCTGAATATCTGAGATAATAACACTGTGTGAGTCTCAGACTTCAGCAAAATCCTTATATAAATTTCCAGGATCCTGAGTGAGTACTTGTCACTGGTTTACTGCAGGATCCACCGGCAGCTCAACTGTCTTATTGCAGTACCTACAGATTTAGAGCCTGATAGCACACCTGAGTATATTGAAGCAATACAAAACACAGCTAGATCACTTAACTCAGCAAGTCCTCTGCAGACACTGAAGCATTAGCTTATTCTTAAAGCTTTTGCCCTCAGCAGGGTTACCCACTTAAATTTTGGCAGCTCCTTCAAGGCGTGCTTGCAGGATCATGGCATTTCTTGCTAGAGCGTAAGCCTTGCGTGGCACAATTAAATGCCAAAGAGAGCCCTTCTCACCCTCCCTTCTCCTCCTCGAACTCAAAAGCCTGGTCGTGAGTCAGTGGAGCTACTCACTGTGAGTTGGAATTACTCACAGGAGGACGGGTTGCAGGATCAGGGGAAGAACGGATATCAGGCTGCGCGCTGGGCTCCCATCTCGTATCTGCCTGTAGCCGCACTCACCGCTTTCTCTTAGACAGACAACAACCTGTTTCCCTCCTACGCAGCGAGACTGCTCATTAGGGCACTAACTCTCTCCCACTCCCATCCTGATATGGCCTCCACGGAGCTATTTCTTCTGCGTTTTTTGCTTCTTTTTTTTCCCTCTCCTCCCTTCCCGAGTGAGTTGTGAAATGAAGACAATTAGGCAGATTGATCTCAAAGAAGTGCAGCTTGCTTTTCCCTCCCTGTGCACCTTGGGAGAAGCTGGAGCCACGCAGCCTTCACTGCCCTTGGCTGGCTCAGCAGGGCTCAGACCTGGATCTGGAGTTGATCCCACTGCAGGGACCTTTGCTGGGAAACAAAATAAAATTGTGATGGCAATTATCAGTATATCTTAGAGGGGACAAATTCTCTTTGTTCTGAGGGGGCATAGAGTGCCCTGCCCTTCTGCAGCCTCTCTTTCTCCCCATGTGCCCTCTTGGAGCCACACAGGAGCAGGGAGAGGTCACTGCTCCTCGTCCTGTTACAGTCCCATCCATGAACTTTACGCGGCCACAAGCATGCACTGGCATGTGGCCTCCTGCCCCTCAGCTTTCCGTCAGCAAGGCTTCTTTCCTGAAGTGCTCATTTAAGTAGGTTTCATTTAATTTATTTTAGGGAGTCTTAATAAAATAAGTCCTAGATCTGTCACTGGATTTTACATGCTTGTAAGGGGTTTTTTTCCCCTCCTAAATGTCTTTATCAGAACAGCTTTTCGTGTTCCAGTAGACATTTGGTTGAAGACAGTTAATTTGATTTCTTTTCTAGAGGAGATTTTCCATTAATCATTCTAAGAAGGCAGACTGATTGCTCTGTTACGTTAAGGTCAGCATAGGCTTGCTAACATCATCCGCACAGTGCTTTTGAGCGTCAGAGATTTGTGTTTTGGGGCCAGCCCTGAGTGAAAGATCATTTATTTCCTGGCAGACATGAGTAGCCAAGGAGGTTTTGGGGAAGAGGGAGCATGACATCCTCCATCCAGAGAGAGCCTTTTTCTGAGCAGCCTCTCTGCTCCCTGACCAGGAGGTCTCTGCAGATTTTTAACTGTGTGAGTTGCAGGGTGCCCTCTGAGCTGGAGCTGCCTTTCCTCTTCCTTTACGAAGCCGTAGCTAATTGGAGCTCCAGTCCTGTGGGTCACCAGGGAGGAGAGCCTGGAGATGCTGATGTTCGCTGTGACCCCCAAGCCAGCGGGTCCCAGCTGCGTCCAGTTGTGTGCGGAGCGTGGGAAGGGCCGGGCTGGCGGGATGCGCGCAGGTGTGCGGGGCTGACCCGCATCCCGCGGGGCCGAGCCCCCGCTGCCGGCGGCTTTGCTCCCTCCCTCCGGGCTGTGCAAAGGGCCTTTGCCCAAAGAAACTCACGGTGCGCACAGGGGTGAGCCAACAGTCCCTGCGCGGACAATGACGAATTGTCTGATTTCCAGCAGCGCCCTCAATCCCTCTTTTCCTTTTCTTCCCCTGCAACCCAGCCCCACACAATTGCTGCGCTGCCCGCGCCAGCCAGCGGTGCGTGCCAGATTAGCCGTCCCAGGTCACTTCGTTTCTCTTGATCTGCAGCTCTTTCTTTTCCCAGCGCTCCCTTAAACCTCACCCTGGATGTATGATATCAGCATTCAAAAATGCTCCGCGAGACTCGCGCTGCATCCGGTGTGTAACCCCAGGAATGATACCAGGGGACCTGCTCCCTCCTGCACTCAGGACCGAGATATCCAGGCAGCCTCTACCTACTTTTTTTTTGCAGTTTGCAAGCTATTAAAGGGGCAGCTAAAGTTTATCGAGTCCCACTTTATGACAGCTTCCAGTTCAAGCTGATAACAAGTGTAATGAAACTATTCAATAGCATGTATTGCTGTATTGCATCTTATTGAGCAACTCTGCAGCCAATTTTACTATTGCCACCTCGTACTAACAGGGCCCTGGAACTGGGACAGAGAAATAGCAGCACGTTGTGTGGATATTGTATTTTACTAGGCTGCTTTATATAGAAACTCAGATTTTAACATGTCAACTTCATTTCTTTTTTGAAAAATGGAAATAAGCAGAGAATATTTCATAGGTTAAAAAAAGTATTTGAGAACAAGCATCCATACAGAAGTGGTTTTGTGTGTATGTGCCTTTAGAGGGTTTTATGCAGAAGCTCTTTCATTTAGGAAAAGCGAGGTCTGCAAAATCCTGCAAAGTAGCAGGGTTTTTTGGGCTTAATTTGGCAGTTCCCAGTAAGTGCTGTGCACTTTGCTGAGCTGTATCTCCAGTGAAGGAGAGAGGGCCCAGCACCCAGAACCCACCCGAGGTGTACCCAGGCCCCTGCTAAAGGCTCAGTCCTCTGTGTGCAGGGACACAGCATGCTCTGTGCCAGCACAGCATGGAAAGGCAGTGTCTTCCAGCTCAGGGGTGCACATAGCCAGGACAGGCCTTAATGTTACCTGAAAGGCAGCGTTTTCTGGAGATGTGTAACTTGGTGGGTAAACAGGGTTGGGGCTGCCCAGTCTCAGAGGGGAGAGGAGGCACCCACTCAGCCTGCAAACCCAGTAGGTTTAAGTGTGAGATGTCCCTGGTTTGATGGCATTGTCGATGAGAGAGAAGTTAGAGGTGCTGCCAGGACAGATGGCAGTGGGCTTCCTTCCCAGATCACCATGAGCACTGGGTCCTGCATCCCGCCTGCACCCTGCCATGGATCAGTAGCTGTTTGCACGT
The DNA here is from genome assembly GCA_026770055.1 of Myrmophylax atrothorax. Taxonomy (NCBI): domain Eukaryota; kingdom Metazoa; phylum Chordata; class Aves; order Passeriformes; family Thamnophilidae; genus Myrmophylax; species Myrmophylax atrothorax. The sequence goes on along the minus strand of JAOXXN010000175.1, from coordinate 13,833,922 downwards.
GGGTCTCCCTTGCAGTTTTCTCTGCCTGCTGGCCTCATCCAGCCCTGACCAGTGCACAGCTCAGGGGGGTCTGCCCTCATCAGAGTGAGTGTAGCATCAGGTGGCTGGTTTGGATTTGGAGATGGCCTGTGCATGGGCTGGCACTGGCGTTTGCTCACAGCAAACCCCCAGCAGGCTGAGACCAGGGTATAAACCCACTGTAGGAGGGGGGACCCATCATTGCAGTAACTGTTTCCATGAGATCCTCCCCAGGGAATAAGGCTCAAGGAGTCATTGGCACATCCACCCCATTACCTCTGCCAGGGATATGTGTGGCTCTTGGCTAGACTGAGACTTTGGTATCAGAGCAGACTACCCTGATGTACAGCTCAGGAACATCTGAGTAAGTACAAGACATCTTATTTGCAGCATCAGAGTTGTTCTTCCCCCAGTGAAGGAGCAGTACTGTTGCAGGTCCTTTTCTGGTGGTGTCCCTGCCATGCCTTTGCTGGTGTGATGGGAGCACACAGATCACTTGCAAAGCTATGGAGGGTTGGTGTAAACAAACCTGCACCCACCACAGCAGGTGGAGTTGCAGCTGCACAGAACACATGTAGGTGTTATGGGTTTGTGCAGCACTGAGAGCAGGGGGTGTTAGGGATGAGCTTACTGGGTATGTGTGTTTGCTGAGGATCTTGGCCCCACTGACACATAAGATGTGAATCCTCCTTGTCCTCTCTGAAAAGGAAGAAAATTATTTTGGTTTAAGAGCAGAGAGCAATCTGCAGCGAAAAGCATGCAGGATAGGCCGTGTCCCTTTGGAGGGCAGGGAATTTGTGTGATGTCACCGGCACACAGAGAACATACCCACCAGGAGCCCCATGCCTCCCTCCCATTAACACCTGTGGCACCAACCTGCCCAGCCCCTCTGGGTCCAGCTTCCAGCCAGTTAAGGGTGGCACAGCAGCCTGAGCACACCCTGGTGCTGAGATCCCCAAACAGTGGGTGATCTCAGGTGCCATATGTACTGCAAAAAGCGTGCGGCACTTCCACACGCCGGGGTCTGCGCTGCTGCCTTCCTTCTGAATGCTCTTCCCTGTCGGAAGGCAGAGCTCTTGTGCGATTCAAAGTTGTTTTGGGGTTTATTTTTGGGAAGGGGGGGGGAAATAATGTAATTCAGTGATGCCATTTGCATCCTAGACAGGTGTTGAGTCGCTCTGGCTATCAGCTTAACCCCAATAGGCAACATTGGGACTGTGACTTTATTAAATAATAGTACAAATTATTTTAATATCAAGACTCTGTAACCTCCTTGTATAGCTACATTGTCAACTATAATGAAATTTCATAGTTAAGGAATATAAAATAGAGTAAAAGGCCTCCAGAAATCACAGTTCTGGGGTGGATGTGTAAGAACACACTGTGTGTACTTGCAGTGATAGCATTATAGTGGTAAAAAAAAATCCCAGATAAAAAACCTGCAGACATTTACTTCGGTAATAGCTCAGGGCTAGTGTGACCTGGGAGACTCCAGACAGTCAAGAGGCTTTGATAGAATAAAATCATAAATTTTATTTAAAAACAGAGACTCCAAGTTTTCAGGGGATTTTTCTCAAATTGCTAGCACTTGGCCAGATCTCTAGAATTTAATGTGGAATTTTGTAGAGAGGTTTAATTCAGAAGATGAGGGTCATGGCTGCTGTGAGGGTTGCTCACCCAGAGTCCCCATGAGCACGGCCCACGGAGGGCTCGGTCGTACGGGCGAGGTGCAGGCACAGAGTCCACAGTTTGGCAGAGGGGTCACGAAACCCAAACACTGCGGGTTTGTGCACTCTGTTCCTGAACACACCAACCCGAAGACCCTGCAGAGAAGTAAAATTAGCACTCTGCAATCTGTTAGCAAAACTTAGATTTATTTTCTGAAAGATACTTTCCAAAGGGTGTGAGTCTGGGGGGAGAATTACCTTTCTAATAGCAAATGAAGGGCTGCCTGAAGCCCTCCCGGTGCTCTGCTGCTGTGTGCTCCGGAGAACTGCGCTGACAGACCTACTTTTGATGTTGGCTTTTGCATACCTAACTTAAAGAATTAGGTGCAGTAGAAAAGCTGCCTAATGACCGGACAGTGTTATTATCTGGCGTGTGGCAGCGTAGCAGGACGATAACTATTTATTTACTCTTTGTGGATAATGTTCTGTTATTTTCTGGTCTTTGGTAATAGCAAGAGAGCATCTGATATATACAATATTGCTGTGTATCCAATTGTTTGTGAACATCTCAAGTTTTGAAACACGGTTGTGAGAGAGGAATATAAGCTTAAGCTTGAAAGGCTAAAAAGCAGAAAGCCCCACACGTAAATGCTATTATGCACTTAATGAGGCAGGGTTTAAAAAAAAAAAATCAGCCACACAAGTTGGTTTTATCAAAGAAAATGTATAAATAACAACCAGTGATTCAAAGTGCCTCACAAAAGGAAAAGCAGGGACGGGAAGCTAGCACTTCACTTGTGGCATTCAGATAATAGTATTTACTACACTAATCTTTTGGGCTTAGCAATTGACAATCAATATATTATTATCAACAAGCGTTAATGCAAACAAAAAGCTTTATTTCTTTTTTAACCGTGTTTCCCTAAGTCCCTTAAATTTAATTAAAACCGGACAGCTCTCCTTCTAGTACAAATTAGAGTTAAAATCATATTAAATATTTGTTCTACGGGGAAACAAAAGTGTCAGCTTGTGCTACCAGGTTTGGCTGCTTCTTTTTTCCTTCTTTTTTTTTTTTTTTACACACAGAGGGGGAAAAAAAAATACCAGCTACTCGAAGTTAAAATAAAGTCTCTCTCCCTCCCTCCCTGTCTCCCAAGACTACTGTCTATAACATGTTGTTCCTTATAGAAAGTGGGATATGGTGGCATTTGCTTGATTAACTTGCTCGACAAAAGTGACAGCTGCTGTGGGTGCATGTAGCTAAGCTGCACAGCGCAGTTCCGCCTTTGTACATCTGTCAGCAAAAAAGGAGGAATAAAGAGTGAAAAGAGACAAATTGGTCCCAAAAGGCAATCCATTCAACTCAGGAGGTTTGCTCTATTCAAGCACTCGCTGGGAATCTCAAGTGCTAGGTAGCTTATTCAATTTCATTCATTCTTTAGAATGAGCCCACAAGTGTTTAATTTCTTATTCTGCTGAATAAAAGGGGGAGCTTTTTTTTTTATTGGAAGCATTAATTGTAAGACTAGCTGATCAATGCCTGTGATATTAACTCAATGCTTATTTTATGGTTAGCTCTGTGCTCCAAGAGCCTCAGCCACTAAACTTCATTTCTGTAACATGGGCAATATTGCACCGATTTCTCTGCTACTGGAAAACCCAGGCACTGACAGCAATGCCGTACCAGGTCCCCTGAGCCTTGGCCCCTGCCTGGCTTGGGGGAATGGTCCAAATCCTTGGCAGGTGTAAATCGAAAGAGTCGCTGGGTCATTATCAATGCCACCCATGGCTGCGGCCAGGCCACAACCAAGCCAGATGCTCTTTGCCTGGGGGCTCAGCCCTGAGCTCACTGCAGGTTTGGCCCTCTGTGCTGGAGAAGGTTTTGTAGCTCCAAATGCTGAGCTGCCTTTGGGTGGCTTTTTGGTCCCTGGCAAAGGGCAGGGGAAGGGGAGCTCTGAGGAATAATATCCAGCTCAGAGCATGGATTTTGTTGAGTAGTGGGAAGAAAAGCTGATGAATGTGTGGGATGTGGTTTGCTGCATGGGTAGTTGCCTGCCTGCCATCCAGAAAACTTATGCTTTCATGGGAGAGAGGTGCCTCTTCCTTCATCACGTGGCAGAAGGTCCATCCCTGTATCCTCATCAACACTGGGGACCAGAATAACGTGTGTGCCTGAGGGCCAGTGGCTCTTCATCTGCCTCGGCTCTGCCATGTCCTCCTCCAGGGCCACCACCATGTATCTTAACTCAAGCTTTTCAGACGCACTTGTGTCACCAAGGCCCTGTCCCTGCTCTTCCCCCACTCTCCTGGCTCTGGGTCAGGCTGGGAAACAGCACATCTTTTGTAGCAAGGCAAAACCCAGGTTTCCAGAACAGCCTGAGAAACAGCTGGGACTCAACTCTGGCAGCTGGCAAAGACTTCACTAGTACTGTCTGGGAGCAGGGCAAGAGGCGTGTTCCATCCCACCACTGCTCATCCACCATCCTGTTGGAACTGGCCTTTGTAGGAGGCTCTCAGACTGGGATCATGTATGCTGCCATGTACTTTGAGGCTTGCTGGGAACATCTCTTTATTTTTGGTAGACAAGAATAGGAACTGCATTGATACTCCATGCTCCATATTTGCCATCTTTACTAAGTTTTTGGAATTGCAATGACTGCCTGGGATCAACAGCAAAAGAAACATTGAGGGAAGGTGAAGAGGAACACTGTGGTGGCCACAGAAGACTGAAGGGACAAGAGCGATCCTTCCATGACTGCCATCGAGCAGCCTGGGCTTTGGGCTGCAGCCAATTCTGGTCCACAAAGCTGGATGTACTCCAGGAGCAAAGGCAAGAGCACAGTGCCTTGGCCAGGCAGAACTGCACCCAGAGCTCCTGCTCCCCTTCTCCGAGCAAGTCTTCCCACGCTGCTGGCACCTGTGCCCATGGGGCTGGTTCCAGACAGCATGTCCCTGTGCTGCTGTGGCTCCATCCCCACCTTCCCTGTGGAGACGACACCTGCTGGGGGAGATGACCAAAAACCCAATTTGACAATACCAAAGACCCAATTTGACAATGCCAAAGACCCAATTTGATGATGCCAAAGACCTGATTTGATTTCAGAGCTGCCCAGGACAGGGATGGGCATGGCTCTGTCGGCTGTCACCTACTGTTAGCAGCTGTAAATCAGCACAGCCCCACTGTGCATTCCACCAGCTGAGCTTCTGGCCCGTTGGATGGGGACACAAATGCCAGAAACAAAGTTGGTAAATTTTTAATTTTTTTTTTTTTTTAATCTGGCTGACAAGTCTGTTTGAGAGAAGGCTGTTACCTGAGACCAGGTACAGTTTTCTGTTGGGAAATAAGACTGACATTCAGCCCTTTCCTCTCTCCCTTCCCATCTCTGAGGTCCCCTCACTCCATGCTGGCTGACTCAGGGATGCTGCAGAGGTGGCCGCCCAGCATCCAGTCCCTCATCTTTGAAACACCTTGAATTCAAGGGTTCATTTCAAAGCTGCCTTTCAGCATTTCAAAACAAGCCCATGTCCTGGACAAAGAGGGAGCCAGCCAGCGTTTGGAGCCTCCTTGTGCAGTGTGTGTCACAGTTTTAAATAGATTTGCCCTGCTTGGATTGGTTCTGGTTGGAAAGCGAGTACTGAAATGAGAGGTCATAGGGGAGAGTTACTATGGTAATTGAGTAGTATCACCAGTAGTTTTGCTCTTATGAGCATTAAAGCACATAATAATAGACAAACAACAGTGGTTAAAGCAAGCAGGTAGGATTACTATGTTCTTTTGTCAGAAGTATATAATGTCTTGTAGTCAGTTTTAAAGACTTCTCAACCCCCAAATCCACCCAGCAGTCACCTGCTGAGTAATTTTGTATGCCTAATCTCTAGCCCTTAACTACAAGCTTTCTGCTAATTTGAGGCAAATGGGTATTTTTGACACTAAATAGGGCAGTAAAGAATCCCTGACCTAGAAAAACTCCATTCCAAGGCACTGAGAGCAGAAAAATATTCTTTCAGCATCCTTGTGAGACCTTTGGAATGACATAAAATAGCTTTGACTAAACTGTGCTGCAGCCTTCGATTAATGGTTTGCAGAAACTTGCTGAACATCCCTACTACAACTTCCCCCATAAAACTTGTCACTTCAGATTGCCATCAGCCACCACAACAATAATCATTTCATGCCTATTGCTAATTGCAAGCACAGCTGAGGCTCAGCGGGGTGCTCTTGCACAGTCCCAGGCCTTTATACCAGCCTCAATCTGTTGTATGGCACTTGTTCACACACAAAAAAACTACCAGTAAAGGCAGAAAGAGGCAGAGTCACAGGTTCCTTGTAATCCCTCTGCTACCCTGCTGACAACCCAGCCCTATAAGCATTCCTGGTTTTGTCCCACTCTTTACAAAAGCTGAAGTGACCTTAAGCTACTAGTATGTAAGCTTTTGAATGAAGAATACAGCTCCTTCAGGTGCCTGAAGAAGCAGTGTTGCATCTGGCTTACGAGATTCTGTTTGCAGCACCCCTGGGGTGAGCTGTGGCTTCCTGTAACATGTAAAATATGAGTGTGAACTCAAGGTTCATGGCAAGGAACAGGAGGTCATGCTTCCATTCAGCTCACACCAAAGAAGACGGGGGTTTGCAGATGTTCCTGGGTATGTGTAATGACACCACCTCCCGGAAAGCACAGGAACCCAGCACAGGGCTGATTTTTGATAAAATGTGCCACATTCAGTGTGTTACTTGTAGATTTATTCATATCAATTTTTGAAATTTATGTATTCAGAGACAAACCTGCTATTTCAGCAACTTATTGATCATGCTTTTGCATTCACAAAAAAAAAAAAAAAAGGAAGATAGGGGGACAGGGAACAAGGAAGCTTATTCTTTGAGATGGTTGGGGTGTTGGATGGAAGTCCATCCCTGGTGCATCCCAGCATCCTGGAGCATCCCAGCCAGCCCATGGCCCACCTGATCTACTCAGGGTAGCACTTAACAATGAGTATTTTTGGCTGTGAGATACAGAAGGAGAATTGGAAAACTAACCTGAAAGAGGGACTGAATTCCTGGCTGTGCAATTACATGTCTGCTTGCTGTGACTGGGCTCTGAGAGCACCCAAAGAGTGATTGTTTGCATTTCCTCTGCTATGAGCTGGGTCATGGCTGTGCAGCAGCAGGCAGTGGGGGCTGTGGCTTGCCTTTGCCAAAGACCTGTTCCCTTCCCTGCTGATGTCCCAGTGGGTGTGTGGTATCCACCATGCACCCACCAGGATGCAGCTTCCACAGCCTTTCCTCACCCTGTGTCCCCAGACTGCATATTTTCCTCCAGGTGACAGACAGGGATGCCAGTTTGCACCAGTAATGTGTGTGTGCCACAACAAGTTACACGAGTGGTTTGGTCCGTGAGCCTGGACCATCAGTGAGGTCTGCTCATTCTTTATGAGGTGTGAGGACTTCTCAGCAAATACACAATTTGCCTTGGTGTGGCCATGCCACAGCTGTGCTGGGGCTCCAGAAATGTGCCTGAAATGTGTTGCAGCCTCATGGCAAGGCACCGAAGTTCAGTATTTGGGCTGTGATCTCTGCACCTGCACAAGGCTGGAGCTGGATGCCCAAGGAACCCCTGTGTCCCTGGCATGTACCCCGCTGCCCTTGAGGGAACGGCAGACCCCTACAGGCACAACAAGGTGGCCAGTGTCCCCACAGGACCACTCTGTGTTCTTTTGTCTGAGATGATCACATTTCTGTTTAGGAGCATTTGGCTTTGTTTTTGTTTTTTTAATAATATAATCATATGCAAATGTTATCTTCTTTGGTAGGTTAGTCATGAATCAGAGGGCTTGGGCGTCTTATAGCACATCAACACTAGTGATAGCTAAAGGGAACATTTAATTTATGGGCTAACTTATTTTTATGAATATGCAGGGATTAAATTCAGCAGTTGGTGTGTGCTCTATGAAGTGACGTGACGGTTTTGTGTATCAAGATCAATGAATTAGACTTTGTCTTTTTCTCATAAAGCAGAAAGTCTTTGGAGTAACTTGGCTTTGAGAGAGAGAGCTCCTTTCATGCAGCCGAGCAATGCGCCTGGCTGAGCCCTTGTCAGCCGGTGCTCAAGAGGAGAGGGGTGTGATTCAGATTTGATGAAGCTCTGAGGAGTTTGCATCTCTCCAGAATCCAGCATGTTGAAGTGCCTACCAGAAACACAGAGAAACGTTTCGTTTTGCCTACTCTGAAGGTCTCATAGCAGTATAGCCACCTTGCCATATCCCCCGGGCAGAGGTTACAGTTTCTGTTTGGGATCTGCACAGCCATGTAGGTGTGTGTGGCATGGGACAGACAGAAATGGCAGGACCTGACCCTGCTGAGGACGTCTCATCTCATGTAGAGGTGCCATAAACACCCAGCAGATTGTTCTGTGGAAGACAAGAGGCGGCAGTGGAAGGGAGAGGGTGTGCATGTGTAACACATGCCATTCCTCCTGTGGGGTTTGATTTAAAGAGGTGTCAGAAGAAGCCGTCTGGGTGACCTGGGCATCCATGTGCCAGAGCAGCCCCAGATCTCAGCTAATGTCACCCAAGAGCATGATTCATTTAGGCACACTGATGGCAGAAAAGCAGCATTATGAGTGTTAATGATTTCTCTGTTTTGCCCACGTGGACCTGCAGCATTTCAAGGGACCTCAGACAGGTCCCCCAGTGGCAGCAGTCACTCTGTGCCACCACCAGTTGGCTGCTGGCTGTCCTGGGTTGAGGCACTCGGGGTTCTCTGGGGGTATCCAGGGATGCTCTGATCCCTCAGTCTAGTCTGAGGGATTGGAAGGTATGAAGCCCCAGCAGATCTTCATGTCTCCTTTGCTGATCAGGCACACACCAACTAACCAGGGTGCTTCACTCACAGTTCAACCCCAGTCTGGCATCAGGACCTCAAGTGACAGCTGACAGTGTCTGAGCTTGACTTTGGTTATGACAAGAGCTCCTGCTTGCTGGTCCCCATTAGTTTCATCCAAGCTCTTGCCAGCATTCCATCCTGGAGGTGAAGGGTCAGCAGAATCTCTGCCACAAGTTGCACAAGGTGTTAGAATTGAGCAAGACATCACCATGTGCAATTTCTTTGGTGACTCTTCCATCTCTTTATTTCCTCCATTTTATGAAGAGGTGGTGTAGAAATAGAAGTGCGAGAACATTTTTATTGAAGTCAGAGGGAAAACCCTTCCCTGTGCAGAATGTCTCACCTCTGCTCGCTACTCCTGGTGGAGGGTGGCAGCTCCCCTGTGTGTTACCATATGGTTCAGTGATGTGCATTGAGCCCACAATTTTGGGATGCTGGACTGGTTTAGTTTAGGCTCATTTGTTTGCTTTGGTGAGGCTCATGCCAGCTTGTGGGCACTGATGTTGAAGGGTGGAGGGTAACAAATCACAATTAGAGAATGTTCAGTGGTCTCCATTCACCTGCTGCCCTGTCAACTTCTACAACCAGCGGAATGAGAGCATATTTTTCTGTCAGAGACCCCCACCCAAAGTCACAGTGAGGGAGGCAGTAATACCTGCACTGGACTGATGCAATATTTCAGGCTCATTGGGAAGGAACTGCATCCCAGACTAACCTGGATAGTGCTCAATCAGAATGTTAATAAACTGGTCTGGTGGAATATCTTGAGTATTTTTCACTGGTTCCAGATTAATTGCAGCTGGTCTGCTGTATGGGTTTGGATCTCTGTGTGTAAGAGAGACCAGGAGAAGGGTGCGACTGTGCATACAGAGGCGTGATGTTTCTGCCTGCAGCCCGCTTTGTAACCAACCCTTGTGCTGAGTGCCGTGGGCAGGTTTTTGTGATTCCCCCTCCCCTCTCAGCCCCTGCTTTTCCTCTTCTCAAGGGCTCGCTGCTCGTCTGTGTGGCGTCAGACGTGCCATGTCAGCCCTGCGTGAGCAGGGCACTGATCCACGGACCACCAGAGCCTTCCTGCACTGCGGGGATGGCAGGCTGCTGCCACACTGCTGCGAGCCTTTTTCACAGACAAGCAGCAAAATTTCAGCCCCTGGAGGGGCCCTGTGAGTTCAGCAGCTTGAAACAAGCTCATTTGCTTGCTGCTTTTCCATCTTTCATAGTTGTGAGGGTGAAACCAAAGCATTTCCTGCACATCCTGGGCAGGCACCTGTAGGTGCTCACTCCAGCATCCTGCCCCCCAGCCAAACCTTGCCCCACACAAGCCTCCCTCTGCTCACCCTCTGGGAACCAGACTCAACCTGTGGCTGCTTATGGTTGAATTAGAAGATGGTAAGTAGCTTGAGTGTGGGACTGACACTTAGGAGTGTGCTCTCACAGTGGGGGGAAACAGGTTAAAACATGGCTTGAGCCAAACACACACCACCGGTGTCAAGTGCCATCAGTGGCAAAATCAGATTACAAAAACCTTGCAGCGTTTCTGATGGCCTCCTAATAAGTTTGTTGTTGTTATTATTATTAAAATTTAAAAGCTCATGCATAGAAATCCTCTGTAAAAGCAGGTGCCTGTCTCCCCTCTAAGTGTGTGGCACCCCATGAGCAGGCTGGCTGGTGGGGGAGGTCGGTGTGACGGTGCTGGGAGCAGCCCATGTTGGTTGAGCACTGATGTGGTCACTGGAGAAGTCCTGTCTCTCTTGCAGCAATGGTACACCAGCTCGATGAATGTCGTGTGCACCTGGCTGACAGACCGCATGGACCTGCAGCTCCACATCTACCAACTGAAAACTCTCATTAGGATAGTAAAGGTAATCACCCCAAGTGTTTTCAGTGCCCCCTTGCTGCCCAGAGGAGCGTGTGTGTGTCCCTGCATGTGTGGCATTTTCTCTTTGGCAAACGTTACCTGCAAATAAATTAAGCTATTCATTAAGATTCTTTTAAAAAATTAAGATAGTTGTGTCTATGGCACACAGCACAGGACAAACAGAAAATTGAACTGCATGGAGATGCAAAATACAGGCATGCAGATAAGGACAATGTAACTCCTGGTATAAAAAAGAAAAAAGAAACTCTCTTGCTATTCTACCCCCTGTACAATAAGTGCACCAAAATTAGCCTTTTTGTGGACAAACGAACTGATCACACCAATGAACCCCAGTGTTAAAATGGGTTAATTAACACAAAAGTTTTTAACACTGTTTTACTAGAAACATTTAAGCCCAACCATGGCTTGTGATTATTTTCTAAATTCAAATGAGATTGTTCTCATAGTTAATTGAAGCTGTTTCTTTTACAATGGGTGTATATATAATCAACTCTAAGAGCTCACAAAGGTGAGATAACATACCCTGAAAGTAGCATTTTTTTCCTTAACTGTACGTGTATGTGTATATGTGTGTGTGTGCATGCCTTGGACTAATGATAATTATTTCAGTGTGAAATCACAGTGGTTTACATGAAATAATAAGATCACAGAAGGGGGTAAATATATTTTTGATCATTTTAGGTTCTATCTAATGCTTTTTGGTCTAGTATTTTATAATGTTTATGGTCTCGTGTGCAGTGAACACATTGAAGGCATGAATAAATTAAAACTGAAATGTATTAAATGTGCTTTTCATAACTGAAAACAACAGGCACAGACGAATTATTTCTACTTGTCAGCTAGCTGAGGAAAGCTTTCTTCCTTGTGCTTTATTTATACCGATATCACATTCAGAAGCAGATACAACAAACCCAAGGACTTTCTGAAATAGCAGAACAGTAAACAGTTTCCACACAGAGCACAGAGCAGAATTAAATGAACGAGACCAGAGAGTTTTATCTCACAGAGTCGAAAAGTTTATAAACATAAACTCAAGTGAGAGATGTTAATTGTAATAACAAGGGAAATATGGGAACCATGGAATTGCAACTCCAGTTCGAGGTGAAGAAAGAGAGATTTAAGAAACACGTGCTGTATGCTTATATTTATACTTCAATCATTTCCTCCAGTATCCTGGACTTAGTTTCTTTAATCCCTATACTGTAGGTAGGATTGTTTAATACGTAGCATTCCGGGAACGTGTAATCACGTCTGTGGTTTCAGGCGATAAGAGCTCTGCTGCATGAGGGAAAAGAACTGACTTTACAGGCAGGATGGACGCATCCAGGAGCAAGGGAAGTTAGTTGAAACAGAGTCCTTATCTCTTCCTTTGATGTCTTTTTAGACCCCAGCCTACCCTATGCAAAGCTGCCCTGAGCAGCCCCACACGTCCCTGCTTTGAAGCCACCCAGCCTGGCCACCCTGCGAGTCCACAAAGGCAGGGCTGGAGTCATAGAGTTGTAATTTGTAGCCCAAGGCACCCCGAAGGGATCTCTGCCACGGCCTCTATGGCCTCTACATTGCCCAGGGCAATGCAAAACATCCCTGAGACTGGGATTTCCCTGGCATCTCAGCCTCTTCCATTAGTGGCCCCAAGCCCCCAGCACGGGGGCACAGGCTGATCCCTGAGACAAAGCAGGGGAGCCGGTGTCAGCCCTGACCTCTCCCTGTTGTCTCCTTCCTCCGTGCCTCTCCCTGCTTCAGAAAACCTACCGGGATTTCCGATTGCAAGGCGTGCTGGACTCCACCTTGAACAGCAAAACCTACGAGACCATCCGGAACCGGCTGACGGTAGAGGAGGCCACGGCATCAGTCAGTGAAGGTGGAGGGCTCCAGGGGATCACCATGAAGGACAGCGATGAGGAGGATGAGGAGGATGACTAGGGGAGCTGGCCCGAGGACCGGCTGGGGGTCGCCTGGTGTCCGTGCATGTAACTCGTCTGTAACTCAGTTAGCCACATTAGGAATTTTTATGTCAGCTCTCAATGCCCATGAGAAGTTTACCAATACAAATGCCATGTTAGCTGTGTGGTAATAAGATTAGCACCTCTCTTTGATTCATCAGTTTCCTAATTTCATATCTATATGTTCATAAGCAATATGGAGCACCATTGTTTAATACTGTTATTGGAAAAACTACATAGAAAACATGCTAGGTGTGTCCCTGTTATTAAAGTTTAAACAATGCTTCATTAATGTACTGTATATACATTGATGGTAAATTGTTGTGAAGATGAGTGACTCGAGTCCTTTCATTTATTTGTTTCTCTTCTGTGGATGCCAACTGCTTAAAATTAATTAAAAAACAGCTTTGTTTTTGAAAGAAGAACCAGGCAATTACAAATGATTTTTTTGTTCTCTCTGTTCATTTAAAAACCAGAAAACAAACAAACCCAGACAGCCGTTTGAATCATTCTGCATCCTTGTTAATGTACCAGGCTCTTCCCTTCAATATGCAGTTAACTCCATAGAGGCTACATCCCAAAGGATTAGTCATTCTAATTGCCACACCAGATTAATCCTATCATTATGGATATATCATGCCACATTACAAGTCCAATGCAGTTGTTTTATGTTGACGTTTGCTCCTCTAAATGTTACATTTTTGTTTAAATTTCAAATAACTGTGTATGTACAAAGACAACTTTAATTACAATCTTAGACTATACAAATGTGTTTATAATAATATATTGGATATTTATTTCAGTAGATTGTAACCATAATTTACAATTCCTCTGTTTCACAATGTTTTTTATATATGTCATGTACATTGCATTTTGACCAGTAACTGCATGTCCATCAGTCTCTCCTCCAGAGCTTTTACTTTCTGTGTAAAATAGTGATCCATTTTGCTTTTTTTGCCTTATACAAGCCGACAGTTGTAAAAGTGTGAGAACTGTGGCTTCTCAATAAATAACTATTCAGATGTCCTAATAATAAAATACGGAGTCTTTTTATGTCTGCCTTAGGAAAAAAACCAAGCTGAGATGTAAGAGCCCCCACCTCTCAGAATAAAGGAATTTTCTTTTCTCATGGGTGTTTTTTAGTTTATTAATTAAGAAGATGGTTTTCTGATTTGCTCCCCAAGGTCAGGGTGGGACCGCACTGTCTGTTCTTAGGTACAAGGGCATTTCTGCAGTCAGCTCCACAGTTGTGTCCATCATTATCTGCACTCTACCTGCTATGATTTTCCCCTGGACATCATCAATTGATGACCTGCTCTTGTTCAGCCCCTGTTTTTATATGGCCATCAGCCTTGCCTGACACTTACCTTCCTCCAAAAGGCCTCAGTTTGTATTTTACTCTCTCACAAAGGAGCCAATTGCAACAGGGAGACAGGAGACACATACACAGGGTGGGGGCAGACCCTGAGCTGAAATCACATAACTGCCTGGTTTGAGGGAAAACATGTTCGATGGAAACACACTCAAAATGGTTGCCCAGAGAAGTCGTGGATGCCCCATCCCTGGAAGTGTTCAATGCCAGGTTGGATGGGGCTTTGAGCAACCTGGTCTAGTGGAAGGTGTCATGAGATGATCTTTCAATCCCTTCCAACCCAAACCATTCTGTGATTCTCTGTTAGCCTGTCAGTTTTCTGGGAGGTTTCGAAGCCCTTCCCTCCCATCAGCCAATTCAAACCAGAAATGGTTCCTGCTTGCCCAGGTCTCAGCCATTTGAGAGAGAAGCAGAAGAACTGATGTGCTTTATCCCCAAGCCCAGCATCCTGTTGCCAGCCTGGAGAACCAGGACAAATGTTCATCACCCACAAATAAAAGTCAAACAAATGTTGGAAACACATCCTGCCTGGACAAGCTTGGCTGACATAATGAACCATTAAATTAAACCAACTTCCAGTGTCCAAAAGCCATGAGACATTCCCTGGATATATGGGAGGAGACTGGGACCTCTGGAACTGCGTGTGAAGGAGATGTTGAGTCCCAAACTGGTCTGGGATACTTACGGAGCCTGGAGCATATTCATCTGGATTTTTGGGTCCCTCCCCTCTGTGACAGTTTAGCACCTGGCTCTGGAAGTGCTTTGCAGCCCCACCTGGATGGCCATGCCCTCCACATTCAGCACCCACCTTCCCCTGGTGTCCTGCACAGACCACCCCTGGGGAACAGAGGCATTAACTGGCGCTTCACTTCAGGAGTGGGCAGTGGACGTGCACATTTAGCACCATGTACATGTTGAGAAGGCACGTGATGCACAAGGATAGACAAGTTTTGAACTCTTAACTGTAGCCCAGGAGATCCCTTCTTGAGTTTTGTCTTACTCCATGCTGCTGGTAGAGGGAAGCATTGCCAGGACTTAGGCAGAAACATGGCTTTGTGGCCATTGACACAGGAAACTTTTCTGCCATACCCATCCTCCATCTATGCAACTGCTTGGTCCTAAATCCCCAGAGAAACAGAGTGTTCAAGTCATACTGAGTCTATCAAAACCAGTTCAGGTGCCTTTACGGGTCTGTCACTGGGATGTGTACAAAAACGATCTATATCTCGACCTTGGAACCTTCAATGCCACCTTGAAGCCCTTGCAGGGCTTGCCTGACAAAACAAGTCTCACAAGACATAAAGCAATGAATGAACACCTGGTGCCTTCTTTCTAGGTGGATGAGATCCACTTGAGGCCCACACACATACTGATGCACATGTGTGCTCATGCCCTCTTCATCCTGTCCCTCAGCTGTCCCAGCTATTTATGTGAAGGACAACAGCTCCACGAGGAGGCACTCAGAAAGCCTTACTGGGTTGGCCACCAGGCTGGTAGCAAAGAGCACTGAGGGACACCCAAATCTGTAGCTGCACTCTCAGGCAGGCACAGCAGAGCTGGGAAAACAGCTTGACTCTGCTCTGGAAATGGCTCCCTTCTTTTTTTTAAACACAAAATATTTATTGGGAAAAACACAGCCCACTTCCACCTGCCACCTTTCAAAATAGTGAGCCCTGCTCAGTTTTTTGAATGAGAGTGTGGGCGCAGCCTTCAGGAGATGCTCCTTGGCTGTGCATCGCAAGCGCACGTCGGTACCTCCCTGAAACGGTGGTGATGGACACCCTCCACTGAGTTCCTCTGTCATGAGCAATGACCCTGTGGCCTGTGACAGCTTTTTCAATGTCCTCAAATCCCAGTAAGGTACCTCAGAGATTCCAAAACAAGCCAGAGGCTTGGCTACACATCCAGAACAAGGATGCATTAGCCAGCTTGCTACTTTTAAGGAGTTTGGACCCAAATTGTGAGCTTCGAGTTACATACTTTAGTGGGAGCAGGGAGATCTCACGTACAAGCAGTGCTGCAAAGCAGGATTTAACCTCCCACTCCAGAGCCTGTGGTTGAGCAAAGGAGAGCTCAACCTGATCAATCCTGATCCCCACTGCCTTTAACCCTGTACATGGTTATCTGGGTGCTGGCAGTCCAACCCTGTCCTAAATGTGTTGTTTACCCTGAGAGTGGGAGTGGGGAGTACCATTTGGGTTAATCCTTCAGAAATGTCAAATCCAAAATTATTTGGGTTTGCCTGAAAAACATCAGTCTGGGTTTAAAACCCTCCTGGCCACAGAGTACAGTTGGGGCTGGGCTCTGGATCCTGTAAAGCAAAGCTCGGGCAGTACCTAAAAGGGCTTGTGGATGGATGGGAGTGCTGGCAAACCCAGACAAGGAATGTGAAGAGCTGCTGCTGGTTCACTTCAACCCATTGCTGTGATGGAACAAGCTCCAACAGTCAAAGGACTTTCTGCCAGTACAACTGCACCTAGATGAAGAATCTGCCAGTACAGTTATGTCAATCAGTTTTGGGGAAAGAGGAAAATTTCATTCTTCTGCCAGCAAAATTTTAAATGATAGATCAGGCCAAAACTTCTCTCATATTTACAGGGAAGTCCAGCAAAAATATCCTTTTTTTGACAGACTTACTTAAAGCATGTGGCATGGAGACTGAAAATGCTATCAACTATTTGACTGACAAGTGTCAGCAGCTGTTCATCCAATTTGTTTTATATTTCAGCAACTAACAGATTCTTTCCCCTCTGCTGTAATGCATGTCTTCTGGCCCATAGGCATCTTAGAAATTGCTTTTCTGCCTCTCTAGTGACCAAAACGTCAAAAATATTAGAAGACAATTTGTGTTCAGAAGCATAAACAGGCATGCAACAAAGCAAAGATGATTTTGTCAATGTTCAGGCTGTGTTCTTTTTTAAAAAGTCACAGAAAACCTAGGGCAAAAATTACTTCTTTAAGCTTTAAAAGAAAAAGCTAAAGCAAACAAAGCACCTAATAAATCAGTACAGGTTAAACCATCAGCTACCAAGAGGAAAAGCAATCATCTAGTGGCCAAACAAAACACAGCAGAGCCATATGTCAACCTCTGCACCTTGGCTGTGAAGTTCATGACCTACTGCCACCATCACCAGTGTTTGTTCAAAAACCTGCTCCATGGTGCAGGATTCAACAGAGTCACTGCTGCATCAAGCCAAGCCCAGCTAGGAGAGTCCCCTGAGGCATTCACAAAACCCAGCCTTCTTCATCTTAGGTCTAACACTGCTTTCACAAACTCTTTCATCCTTGACTGCATGTAATTACAATTATTGCAGTTTTCACCCATTCTGAACTTGCTGTACTAAAAAGCCTGCACAACACCTCTCTCTGGTGAGCTGTATTCAGCCTTACTACCTTTAATCAAGCACATTTAGGCTTTTGAGCTAAACCTGAAGTGGTATTTTCCTCTGCTTTTCCAGGAGATACATATTCCATTTCAATTTGTAAATCTGCATTTTTTTATAACTGTGCAAAAATATGGGAGAAAAAAGTGCAGAGATTATATGCAATCTGCCAGCAGAGTTGTGTGCCATGAGGAAAATGCCTCACAGGTCAAAACAAAGAAAAACACTGAGCAACAAATTAGTTGCAGGCAGTAGCTAATATGGAGATCAAAAGATTAAAATCAACATACAACGATGAAATCACTGGAATAATAGGAGCACTTAAGAAGATTAAGTCAATAACAGAGTCCAGTACTACAAAAATAAGATTTTGATTATACTGTAAAATTTTATATTGAGAGAGCAAAAGCAATTACAACCACGACATGCTTTGCTCTCCCTGTCTTAGACCATCTTGGCTCATTTCCTATGCAAGGAATACAGTTGTTGAAATAAACAGAAATGTTATGACTCAAGTGCTCGATTCAAAAACAAACCAGGTGGTCAGATCAGATTGGGGACTGCCAAGATGGGGTCTGTAAAATGAGGACTTGTTGCAGATCCTGGAGGATATGACAGCTGGGGGGAACAAAGGCCACACCATTTAGGACTGATTTCGGCACAGAGAGCTCCACAAGCAGCTGATCTCAGGGCTGTCCCAGGCTGTCAGCTGGAGAGAAGCACACACTGGAAGGGAGGTGGGAGTAGATTAATAGCTCAAAGACTTAAAGTGAATGTGGTGGTGAACTCTGGTAACGGGGGAAGGTATTTTTCAATCCAGCTAAACCAGCAAAGATTGCAGGTTTGGTTTCACATCAAAGGCAGAGCACACAGCAGCCTCCAAACCATCTGGACCCTCACATCAAGGACAGGAACATGTCCTGTATCCATGTGCACCATTCTGAGGGTCACCCAGCAGCTCAGCCCAATAGGGATTGGAAGGATGACCCACTGAACAGCAGCTAAAGCTCACTGTGATATATGTACCCTTAGTCATGTGCTTGGTGTACAAGCAGGAATTGATGAGCTAGTCCCTCCAACACACACTGGCCATAGTGATGGGACATTGGTCCCATCCTTTGGACTGTGGGGCCAAAGGCCTGGAGTTCCCCAGGGAGAAACAATTACCCTGGTGAAGTTCTGCTCACCCCATAAGTCTCAGGGCCCTTGGTGGGTTCTGCAATGCTCTGCATTTTGTGAGGAAGAGCTGAAGAAGCTCTTCTGTTCCCCAGAGCTGATGACTCACCTGGGCTTTTCTCTCAATTGTTTTTTCAGCATCATTAACTCCAGCCCCACCCCCAGCCCAAAATCACAAGATAGGCCAATAATTAAATCAAATAAGTAAATAATCAGCTATTTTTGCATAATTTGTGGGCATTCTTCAACATTCAGGAAATACTTGGGTTGTGTGCTAAAGGTTTTCTTCAAATAATGAGGTCTGGATTTTTGGTTTGGGTCCTCAGTGTTGGGGGGATTTTTAGTGGTTCTTCTGGATCATGTCTTCTGGGGTGAAATCAGCCCTTTTCTTGTGCTCAAGTAGCACAGCAGCAGTTTCACCAGTCAATCTGGGAGTCTTGCCAGGCTTTCTCTGACTTACCCACCACCACCACCACCAGGGACAGGGATGCTGCAGTCCAGCCGGTCCCACACACCCCAGGGGAAGGAGGTAAGATGCTGCCACCTCCGTACCACGCAGCCCTGCAGCCGATGGGGACACCTGTGACAACAGTTCAAACAAGGGCAAATACAAATCTCAGACAACATAACATGTGGCACAGCCAGAAAGACCAGACAACACCGAGTGAGGAGTGAGTGGCAGAAAGACAGTGGGAAAATTGGCTTTGGAAAGATTCTTTCTCTGTTTGGTTTTCTTCGTTGAAAAAGCAAGTAATTTGGAAAATGAGCTGTTTTTCTATCTCATTAAGGGGAGAATAATTCAAAACACGTGGAGTTTGTCCCACTTACTTTTTTGGCCATCCTTCTTTCAAGCAAAAAAAAGGAAGGAATAGAAACACAAAACTGAAGTGGGCTTCTACCCATTTTCACTGCTTTTTGCTCCTTTTTCTGAAATGTTTTCAGTAGGAAAGTGAGAACAAGGCCATCCCCCCATTATATTCTCCTTCTCTACCTCCTCCCACCTTTTCTCCTAAATAGAAAATAAGGGGAAAAAAACCCTACAAACCCAGGAAAATTTAAAAGCTCCCACTCTTTCGAAACAAAAAAGTACAACACTTCTAAACATTAGGAAGGAACATCTTTCAGCATTCAGAAATGAAACGCAGCATTGCCCCATTACTGCAACACAAGGGATGACTATTTCCGACAATAAGGATGGAGAGCAGCAGCTCACCCGCTCAACAATTCCTTCCTTGCCTTACTGGCCAGGTTGACTTTGGACATGGTGTGGATTCCACCAACTCCTCGCCTGCCTCCTGGGCCAGACCAGTCTGACACCAGGAACTGGGTTTCCCTCATGATGTCTCTCCCCACACCTCACAGGCAGGCAGGCAGCGTTTTTGGGGCATAAAGCCTGGATGGGATCGAGCCGCTAGTT
Organism: Myrmophylax atrothorax; assembly: GCA_026770055.1. Lineage (NCBI taxonomy): Eukaryota > Metazoa > Chordata > Aves > Passeriformes > Thamnophilidae > Myrmophylax > Myrmophylax atrothorax. The sequence continues at coordinate 13,814,190 of JAOXXN010000175.1, read as the reverse complement.
ACCATTCCTGTTGACAGGCAAACTAGAATAGGCTCTGGCTCGCTTTCTCCGAGCTGCGGAAGGAGGAATGAGCCGGGAAAAGAGTTCATTCAATTGCTTCTGTTTGGCAGCTCTGCAGGACTCTCCGCATAGACAGAAAGAGATGTGGCAAGTAAGGAGTTGCCATTTTTAGAATTACATAAGCCAGTTTGATTGCCATCGAGGCACTCTGTGCAGCTCCTGCCACGGTGCCCTGCCGGTTGCTCTGCAGTGGGACTAGATTTCAAACAGCTTTAGAAGCAGGTCAGATACCAGCTCTTAAAATTGGGCAGGTTGAAAATGTCGATGTTATATTCTTGCATCACTGACAAAGTTGAACGGCACAACCATGCAAGAACTCGGGGCCAGTTTGCTTCCAAAATCCCATGAACAGCATTTGCTCTGGACCTGTGTTGTGCTCCAAAAACTATCTCCTCAGTTAAAAAAAAAAATTAAAATCTAAAAATAAAAAATAAATTAAAATTATCTGCCTACAGATATGCAGTAATGTGTACGTAACTCAGTGAAGGAGATGAAAAAATAATCTGGAGGGATTCAGCACCTCTGCTCCAGCCAAAGTGGCCTTGCCATGCACTGCCCCTGCCCCGGTCGTGGCACTCTCAGATGGATGACAGAGCAGCAGGGTCACCCCACCGACGCTCCGGGCCCTGCAGGATGAGATGGACTGCCCATAGGGACTGAGGCATTGGCACTGCTCCTGTTGCACAAGGTATCACGGTTTCAAAAAGGAGTAACGGGAAACAGTCACATGAGTAACAACCCTCCCTTCACCTCACCCCCGAACTTTGCTGTCCTGACTTCCCTGTTCATTGCTCTCTAATTTGCCCAAGCAGTGTCTGTCTTTGACCACTGCAATCCGAACGGCAGCCAAACACCTTGGGACCATCCCTGCGTTGACCCTGCGAGGCCGTAATTTCTGCCTTGCACTGAGACAGACCCAAACCCAGCCCAGCAGGGCCAGGGCCGGGCACCACAGCCCAGCCTGACCCGGGGCCCCTCTGCCACACCTTGCACCAGCCACAAAACCACATAAAAAGCTGCCACCCCACTGGCTAACTAAGCCACTCCCATCCTAAGTGCCTGGGCTGGTGGCTCCTTCAGTCCATCACCGTCTACTATTAAAAAAGAAAAAAAAATAAGGAAAAGTATTTAGAAAAATACATATAAATAGCAAAGCAGCATGGAAATCAAAGCCACCATTTCGGAGAGATTGAAGCATAATGCTAATAACTTTCGGCAGCTTCCACTGTGGAGTTTAAGCAGCTGCCAAGTTAAATAACTAGGAGGATCCTAAGTTGTCTTCCAATGGACCAGAAATGCCCAGCGCCGACTGCCCGGGCAGGGGCGGCCCGACGGGCACGGGGACCCGGGCCGGGCCTGGGGGGCCCTGAGCTCCCGCCCGCCCGGGACCCGCCCGGGACACGTCCCCGGGAGCCGATTGCTGAGAGGGTCTGGCTGTCGAGGGGAGAAAGAGGAACCCCGGGCAGTTTTCGATGTTGGCGGCCGGGGAGCTTTCGGGGCTGGGACTGCTGGGTGCGTACGGGACCCTCCGAGGGGAGCAGGGGCTCGAGAAGCCCCGGGTGACCCGATGTGTCCCGCATGGGGCCGGCCCGGCTCGGCCGGGCTCCGCACTCGTTTTTCTGGGCAGGCAGCAGCGCAAAAATAACCGTAGGAGTGATCGCGCCCTCATGAGAAGCGGCTTTGCGGCGTGCGCCTTCCTGGGGAAAATCAGCAAACCATTTCCTCCTCCAAACGTCGAGGGTGAAGGATTAAAACCCCACGGCAGAACAGCCTCCACGGGAAAGGCCTCACGCAGCGCCGCGCCGGGAGCCGCAGCACGCCCGACGTGCAACCGCTCCTGCCTCCCAAAAGCCGGGCTGGGCAGCTCGGCGCCCCCAGACCCACCCGCCCCACTCGGCGCTCCGAGGGGCTCGGTTCGGCAGTGGGCAGGCGGCGGGGCTGGGGCAGGCGAAGGGGCTGGGGCAGCTGTCTTAAAGTCACTCAGTTGTAATATGCTCGCCGGAACAGCAGAAGTCGAATCGATAGAGACGGCCTCCAGCTGTGCCTAAACCTGCGAATTCAATTAAAATACTGAGCTCCGATGCCCGGGTCATAGCTGGGATCTCAAAGCCCTGATGCACAAGGCGTGCGGTACCCGGCTCCTCGCCGGCCAGGAGGCAGCGGCAAGGCCCGAGCCGGTACCCGGCCTCGGGATGCACCGGAGCTTCTCCGGGCTGCGGGAAGGAGGCGGCCCCAGGGCTGCTCACGGGGTCCCCCCCATCTCTCCTCAGCCCCAGGAGCCCTGAGGCCTGCGGCACCCGCTGCCCCGACCAGGGCGGTGGGTGCGGAGCGGCGACCTGTTCCCTCGTCCAAGAAGGGAGGGAGGGAAAGAGGGAGAGAAGTCGGTCCAGCAAACACCTCGGCAAGGATGAGGGCGGCGCGGGGAAACTGGCAGCGAGCTCCCGGCCCCGGCTCCGCAGCCCTCTTTTATCCTGCCCGAAATCATCTCGTTTACAGAAAATATTTGTTTGCACTATTAGTTGGTACTGGAGTTAATTACTCAACGTGTGAGCGGGGAGTAATATGGATAAAAGCAGCCCCAGTGTTTATTGTGTGGGTGAGCTGTTTGAGCGGTGCTTGAATAAACTGCAATTAGGGTTAGATAGAGATTAATTAACATGTGAGTGGCAAGGTGTAAAATAGTTCCCAACCCTCCACTCAGTATAATCTGCAGGCGAGGAAAAGAAGTTTGTGGAGAGCGAAAGGGATTGTTTCAAGGCTCAACTGGTGTCGGGAAAGGAGGAGAAAAATCAGGCGATCGCAGCTAAGGCTAAGTTGGAGGAGAAATACCAGGCGTTGCATCTTAACCACGTGAGATTAATGGATGAGCTGCGCGTCGCCAACTCTAAAACAATGGAAGAACGC
>JAOXXN010000175.1:13764382-13790399 GCA_026770055.1 Myrmophylax atrothorax | reverse complement strand
AAGAAAAGCAAATAGAATCTAAGTATCTCAAGCCTTGTGTCAAAATGAATGGACTCTGCTTTATAACACTATGTAAAGTAGAAATACAAATGTATCATATTTGCTTTGTATGGATGAATGGGAAGCAGAGAGAGGCAAGGGTTATCTAAGTAATAGAAATAGTAATTAATGACTACTTCCAAGGGACAAAAATAATCTGCACTAATCCCAAATTACAGCACATACTTTATCCTTCAATTTACCCCCCACTCTTCAGGTCTACCCATAATCAGCAAATGAGGAAAAGATGGATTCCCTCACCCATTTTTCCTTGTAAGAGAACTGTTCATGGATCTCCTTGCAAGCCTGTTATGGATGGTTTTACTTATTTGATCAGCTGTGATGGTTCTGGTGTGTTTCTGGTCACCCGAGTTCAAGAAAAATGAAGAGGTATAGAAAAAGCTTTTAGGATGATCAAGATAGTGGAGCAAGCTTGTTTTGTGAGAAGAGATTAAAATGTTTAGCTTATTTATCAAAAGAGGAGCAGGAAGAGTATCTGATGGTTTTCTATGAACATGTGATGGTGTTAACATCAGTGAAAAAAATCTTTTAAAGCAAAAAGGTAGTTCTAGCACAAGAACGAGTGGCTGTAATGCAGTTGTGTCCCTGCCCATGGCTGGGAGGTTGGAACTAGACCTTTAAGATCCCTTCCAACCCAAACCACTCTGTGATCCTATAATGAATAAACCTTCTGTTGAACAGAGAAGTTTTAGGAAAGTACTTAAGCATCAGACAGGTGACCTTCTAGGGCAGCCTCCTAGACAGAATAGAGAGGGAGGAAGAGCAAGAAAATGGAGCCATTTTAACACAGACCTTCATCTGTTTGTGACTGGGAGTCTGAGCCACAGCTTTCTGGTGACCTTCAGAGGGAAGCCTGACTCGCAGAGCCTTTCTAGTGACAAGTCTTTCTAGCAGACACGTTCTGCTGAGAGGTGCTGGTGAAATGCCAGAATCCAGTCACCAGCATCAATATTGTTATCAGCTGCCAGTTGTCATTGAGAGAAGAGTAGAAATCAGAGCTCCAAGTCACCTGCTGCTCTGTGCCTCTGGCTATGCAGTGCTGCAGAGGGGAAACCTCTAATAAACCACACAATGCACAATCTGTGCAGTCTGCTCTGCTCTGCCTGCCAGGCCAGCTTGACCAGTTGACACCAGTGCTCTGTAGCATTGCTACTCCATTCAGGCATTGGAAGGAGAATGTTTTGAACACAGAATCTCTGTGTTTCTACTACAAGATCTTCCTGCCTGCATAGGCTTCCTAATGTAACCTTCTGTTTCCTGTGATCTCACTATGAGCTTTACATTACAAAGTCCTACATGACATTATTTGTAGTTGGTTGTTTGTCTGAACCTATTTCGTAGCCTAAGGCACAGAAAGGCAGGTGAATTTAAATTTTAGCTTTCAAGTTAGTTTTCAAACACTGTCAGTTTAAAATATTAAAATAACAGCAAGTTCTAACAACATTCTCAGATTTTCTTGCCCAATTGACTGTCTTTGGCATTACTGCACCAGACTGTGTTTGTGATCAGAGTTATGGACAGCACTGTGGAGCCCAGGCTGTAAAATAACTCACTAAAAATGTCACTGCTGCCATTGACGTGAAAAGGGTCAACACTTGCTTTTCTGTCATTTATGTTTCAGCTTAGAAATAACACAGTAAAGGAGATTTTCTTCGGAAAGATAAAGCAGTAAGAAATATGAGAAAATAAATACATTCCAAGGAATGAGAAAATTACTTTCCTTAGGGAGTATCAGTCATTTTCTTCATTAAACTATATCACAGAATGATATCACTTGATGGTTTGCTGTTTAGCTTCTGAAAAAGAGACATGACTGGTAAAACTGTAGAGTTACAGCAGTTTGTATCAGTATTTTAAAAGAGAATGTTTTTCTATTTAAATGAGGCTTATGTGGTCATACTCTGTGCGTGTGTGTCTGTAGCTCTCCACACATCCATGCACACATTTCTGTTTCCAGTAATTTTTGAAGCTGACTGTTGGCAGCTAAATTCAAGACTGAGTTTACTAGTCCCAAAGACATCACAGTTCTAAAAGTTTTTTTTTGAAAATAGATGGCTATTCAGAGAATAAGAAAGGCAGTTAGGAGAGGTTACTATTTGCAAGATGTTAGAAGGTCCATGTAGGCTTTTTTCCTACCAACTCAAAGCTATAGAAGATCAGGCTCCTTAGTTCTGTTATTCATAGAGCTGCCTATATGCTTAAAATGTCCCTGCATTTAAAGCAAGTGAAATGAAACCAGTTTATATAAGCAATCAAACGTTCTGTTGCTAAAATATGACTGCTGTATAAATCAAGCTGTTACTGAGATGCTCTAAATTTCCTCTCTCAAATGGCTCTCTGTAATTGGCTAATCTCTCAAAATAATTTGTGATACCTTTTTACACATTGTGCTAACTGGAATAATCAAACAGGGCTGATTAAAATTATGCTTCCCCAGTTCTATTTGAAAAACATAGTTCATAAGTTTTATGTACTTTTAATTGTTTTAGACTGTTATAGACTCTGAGAAGGGACTGTTGTCTCTGCACTAGAAGACAAATATGTGAGTGTAGAAATGGTTATTAATCTCTGTTCATGTGTGAGAGAATGTGGGTGTTACCTGTAAGAAAGATCATGAAAGCCTCATTGGGATCTATGGCTAAATCCCACAGAGCATGCTGAAGGTAGCAAGGTATGTAACCATGAGGTGCTGAAGATTCCTCCCAAAAATGCAATCTCTGGCAGTAAACAACCACTTTTAATGTAACTAGAGTATTATTATCAAGCACTTTTGGATGTGCACTTCTCCCACTGTAGATACAGCATGGAATTAGGAGTAACATTAATTTAAAATCAGTGATTAGTTCAGGAAAAGAAACTATGGGAATTCATTCTGAAAGGGAACTGAGTATTTTTTTAAAAAATAAAGAACTGGTAAATTTGGGAAGTTGGTATTATACAGGTCAAGATCTATTCAGTTGCTGAGGCTTTCCAGAGATACACTATGAGAGGGAATCAAAGTGAATCAGTAAAGAAAAACTTTAAAGGATTTTAGGGCTACCCCATTACTTCTGTCTCTCCAGCTGAAAACTCTTTTCCTTGTACCTTCAGCTTTAGCCAGTGGGGTGGTAGGAGTGGAGAAGAGCTCACCCACCCAGCCAGACACCCACACCAATACCCCACCCATGCTGACCAGAAGCTGCAGCTGGTCATTCACTTGGTCATTCCACACCACCTGACACTGGTGTCCATGTGTGTGATAAAGGAATGTATTGCTCTTGGTTTTCCTCCCTTTTTGTGTTCTGCATCATACCAAACCAAAGGAAACCTTAAATGTCAACAGCCACCAATACAGTGCACAGCAGGATGTTTCTTTGTGTGGTCTCATTGCAAATGCTTGCAAGACTATGAGGAAATACAACTCTTGCAAGGCTGGAAAGTTATGACAACATATGCCTTCCTTCTCATCACCTACCTGGTGTAGTCTGTGTGTAGATTTCATTCATTTGCTCATAAAAAAGCAATTGGATTAGTTTCAGAAAATGACTCAGCATGATATGGGGGTGAGGAGGAAGAGAGAGAGTGAAAGATCTCACAGCCACAAGAGTGAGATTTACAATCAATGCGGCTTGGGAATACTATTTGTTTTCTTTGAGTAAAATTTTTAGAAGGCAGTTAGATTACTGGCTACTTTATAGGTCAAAATATATGTCAAAAGAACTGTCCATTTGCAGTCAGGATTCTGATCTGTTTGCCATGACACTGTTGATGTTCCAGACAGATCTACCCAACATAACACAGGCTGAAAAATCTTTATTACTGAGAGTGTAGGAATATTCAGGCTGTATCCTGTTTTTAAGAAGGGGCAATAAAGGATACCCAGGGAAAGTGATAAAGAGCAATAGACATTAATTCTTACCAGGCTTTGACAATCTGTAGACCAGGCACATCCTGAACCAGAGATCATATCCACACCTCTGTGTTTACTCCTCAGTTTAAACTCCTTCATGTAAATGTCTGAGGATAAGGTAAAGAGCACCATACAAAAACAAAGAGCCAACCTGTCTCTTCATTATGCATCCACACACTGCTGCTGCTGCTGCACATGGGTCCATAGCTAATGTCCCAGGATACTACTACAGCAGCATAATTACTATTCATCATAAATATCTTTGTCAGAAAACTGGAATAGGTCTGCCTAAAGTTGCTCAGGAAAATATGCAGCAGTATTGAAAGCCAAGAGATTTAGTGATAAGGTGACAGAAAAATCTTGGCTCTGCTAAAGTCAAAATGAACTTTGCCCGTGGCTTCAGTAAAGCCCAGATTTTTGCCTTGAGAATCTGCCCAGACCAGCTGCTCTTTCTGGATGTCCTGAGATTGTCTCCCGCCTGAAGGGGCTCCAAGGAAAGGTGTGCTGTCATGAATTCAGAAAAATGGATTTTAACAAGCATGTGTGCACCACGGATGGCTATACTACTCTTTTTGTGAAGAACCTACACTTTCCAGCTTTGGTGTTCATTTTCACAGAGCCACATACTGCAGCAGAGCACTCATGGTTGTCAGGTTCTGATGCCACCCTGTGAGGGAGGACTGGCAGAAAATATTCTAGTGCAGAGTGAAAAGCTGGCTTTCTATTTAGATAGCACTGGAAAGTGACTATTGTGAAAAATTAAAGACTTGACCACTTCTTTTCTCCAAACTTTTCCCTGTTCCATACATACAAATCAGGAGAAGAACCACTTTTAGACCTTTGGGAATTTCTCTTGCCATTTTATAGCAAGTGCTTCTGCCTTGTATGTTTAGTACTTTATGTTGTGCCCATTTTAGTGAAATAAATCTATGAAGAACATGGCAAAGATGGGAAGCACAGTTTAGTGTACTGGTGAAGCTGTATCTTCAGGCACTAGACAGAACTCTGAAAGGAGGACTGAAGGCACCAACTCAGAGATGGGGGTGAGAGCAGAGATGGCCATTGCTGTGGCCTCACCACTGCACTCACACCCACAAACTGTGCAGAGCTCTGCTCACTCTGAAGACTGTTAACGAACTCTTGGTCCTGTTCCCAAATCTGTCTGTATCAATACAACAGCAAGAGCTGAGCTTCTGCTACAGGCATCAGTTGCCATGTGGGAAAAAGCAACACATGGATTATTGATAACCATGTCCTAGGAAGAAGTGGAGCCCTCCAGAATATCAACAGAGTATGATAGAATCTAAACGAGGAATGCATAATGAGGCCAGGATTAGCTGCACAGAGAAACTTTTTAGTGCCTGAGTCCTGCCTGTTTGTGCTGTAATCTGTTACAGTTCATACTACAGCTTATAATGAGGTTAGTTCATAAATTATTAAGATAATATGAGCATCTAGCAGATAAGGATAACAAGGGTTACAAGCTCATCAGCAGATTATGCTCTATTGCAGTAATAATCAACCTGCTGAACTCTGTAATCACCTATAACAATTGAGACCTATTTGTGAAAATATCTATTAATTCCCATTAAATATAAAAGGAAGTTTAATATAAGACATGGTGGTAATGAGCATATGTATGAGATCCCTTTTTTAATACCATTTTGTCTATAAGCACTTGCTTATACTCAACAAGATCCTTCTGTAAATAGGGATCAGGTCAGCTGAGACTCGTGTATGAGGAGAGAGATAGATGTATTTTTCCACCACTGTTGTGTTACTGAGAGGCTCAGGCTTTGAGCTGGGGCAGAGGCAATGGTGGTTTCATGAAGAAAGGGATTGTTACAACAAACAGCAAGGAACAGCTGTGCAACCCCATTTGGGTTATGTGGAATGAGACCTCTGAAGTCATCCCCTGCAGTAGCTGTTCCGTGTTAACCATGTGGCATCTGTAGGTGCAGAGGTGGCATCTAAGAGGGGCAATGGCCTCCTGTGCCAGCCTGATCACTGAGTACCTCATGCCCACCTTGGATCTCAGGTTCATGTGAATATCTGAGAAAGACTTTGGGGTTTGTGTCCTTAACACAAAAGTCATAATTGCAGGAAGGCTAAAATTCCACTCTCCTGGAGTTAATTACTTTCTGAATTGCCTCCAGTTTGGGACTCAAAATAGTGCTTTTGGGCTACAGGGTAAGTTGTAATAGTTGTAATGGCATGATGTGAAATCAGATGTCATCCTGCTTTATACAAGATGAAAATGAATTTTTTAAATCCAGCAAGTAGTTAAGAGTAAAAATAATGGAGATCTGCTGCCATTCAGGTCAGGAAGACTGTGATGCCCCCAGTGCTGCAGAGGTGCCCCTCTAGAGGGGATGTGGATTTAGTGACAGAATTTTCCAAACCCTGTGTGAAGGAGCTGACTATATTACTGTATGTATGTATGTATGTATGTATGTATGTATGTATGTATGTATGTATGTATGTATGTCCTATGAGAAGCTGAACTCCAAGGATGCTTCCTGCTCTGCACTATGGCTGGGACAGAGCCTTAGCTATGTGGATGCATCCTACCTTTAGTGGAAAAACTGTAGGTATTTCTCCATATTGCTTTGCAAAAGTATCTTGTACTCTTCACTGGAAACCGAAGTCAACAGAAAAAAAAATGCATAGGAAGGATTTTAGCAAATAAATGATTTTATCTTCTGATATTATAGCAGTGGAGAAAATTAAACAGAAAAATCCCTCAATCCACAAAACCCAGAGCAAACCCCTTCCCCCCAAGCATTAGCGTTTTCAGTCATTATACTGGGAATAACGTGCAACAATAGGATTATGATGCCAGCAAATGTACCACACTGAAATAAAACTACTTTAAAAGGCAAGAACAATGTCATCATCATGTAGCTTTCTTGCAGGGTGTAAAATAGCTTTAATAACTTTATTGATGAAACTAGGATAAAAATATAAAGGTTCTCCTTCCCTCCAATACAGCAGTGATTGTGTTAAAAGCAAGACCTCTGGGTCTAGGGGGCTCTTTTGGTGTTCCCAGCCTATGAAAAACAAGGGTTATGGCATGCAGCTGAAAATCAGCAATGCAGAGTGTTGAAATCTCATTCAGAGATGGGTGTATTTCAGAGTACAGAACCAAAAGGGAATATTCATTGTATGGAAAGCTAATGCATCATGCTGCCTAGGAAGGATGCTGAGAGGTGGCACAGGAAAATCAATAAAAATTGAAGTCTCTATAAGTGCAGGCAAAATGTGGAATAAGAGCTCCAAAAGGCAAAGAATTCAGTTGCTGAAGTTAATATTACCTTTTGGGGACTTACTAAGAAGAAAATGTCATAATGAGACTTTGGTCTCTGTTTTGGGAAGGGGCTATTGTATGATCTGAGGAAGAAGAGAGGGAGAGAGGTGATTTAGGCAGAGAATTTGTGTAGGGGTGGCTGTGTGCTCACAAAAACATCAGCCCTACTCAGGGCTGTTCATTGGTGAGGATGTCATTAAGTTTCCAGTAATATCTGGTCAAAGTACCTGAAGTGGTGTTTTTTATGCCATTTGTGAGAAAATGAACTTTCCTCATCTTGTGCCAACTCTGTGGGGATGCAGATGCACCCAGACAATTTTGTGAACAAATTGGAAACAGCCAGGAGAGCGCTGGACTGGATCAGCACTTTGTGCCCCATGTCTGTGACTTTGTGACCATTTGCAAAATTGACTTTATCATGTTGTGGATTGTTCCACCTACAGTGGCAGGGGCATAAAACCAGAAAGAAATAAGGGCACAAAAAGTGAGGAGGTACTAATATCCCTTATTTGCCAACTTTGGCATAATTTCAACCACTTTATACCATTTATATTAAATCACCATGTTCTTTTTGCTTGTCACTTTGGAGCTTATTCTTTTTCTTTTTTTCCTACCTTTTATGTGGCAAAGTCCAACATAATATCTTTTTTGGTAGTCACATTCTTAATCTTCCTGGCTCCTGTGGATACCAGCACAACAAGGTGTTTCAGAAACTATTCAAGCTGATGAATCAGAGACCAGTCATTGACCTTGACTGGAAGGTGCTGATCCCTGACTGGTCAGGCACCCATGACTCAGGATGGGGAATTTGGAGAAGAATTTTGGCAGCTAGAGAAAACTGTTGTGACAGTGCTCTGCTCATCTAACCAAGTTAGCTTGAATCAGTTATTCCTCCTAACACACACTGCTAGGAGGTCGACAGCATTTCTGAAGTCCATACAGTATCTGCAGCCTGCATCCTTTTTATTTCAGAAAAGAGGAAAAAATAGGGAGGGAAAAAGCACAAAGATTTACTTATGGCCAATTTCACAGGCTGCAATCAATTTACAGGTCACTAGGAGACTTTCAGGCAAAGGCATAACATATGTCTAACAGGCTCAAAGTAAGAGGCTATCTAGAAAATTGGATTTAAGTTATAAGGAAGCTTATTTAAAGCACTAAAATTCAGAAGGCAGAGCCTTTCATAACCCAAGGTACTGAACCTTTAAGAGTTTTTATGATTCCACCCCACTCCAATAATGATGTTTTTCAGGTTGAAGTCTAGTATTAAGCAACACTAAAGACATTCCTTGCTAGTTGCAAAGTGTGATAACCTTTCTATACCTAGATAAATAAAGTGTCACCTTTTATTCTGTGACATCTATTTTTATACAGCTACCTGCATTACAGCTACAAGCTAACAGCTTGTTTTGGTCATAGTCACGGTGTATTCAGATTCGTGAATGAAATATATAGTTTAAATGACATTAAATGATATTTTAAATTAAAACTACAGATTAAAATCAGGACGTTTATCTGATTATTGGACTCAGAATTTGTCCAACGGTTCTGACACTGAGCCAATACCATTGAAGATAATGATTGGAGCCTGTTAGGAAAAATTCTTAGAGGGTGAAGCACCACCTGGAGGGTGGTGCTAATGGTCCCATCAGGCTGCATGTAATGAAGGCCTCAATTTATTGTTTCTCTATGGTTTTCTATTCCTCTTGTTCTTCTGCTGATGAAACCCGATAAGTACCTTGTTACAGAAAAATGCTCATTTATCTGGTACAGGACAGACACTCCCATTCCATCTCTCTTGTGCACCACATAGGAGAGAAAAAACAGCCAGGCTTTCTTTAAGAGGTCATAATTTCCCTTCCATGCACCAGCTGAGAGAACACTGAAGATCTCATTTCATCTTGCAATCAAGCTTGTCAGCTCTGCCCTGGCTTTTCCTTCTGAGCAACGACCTGAAGGGGATCACAGCCTTTCCCTGTTATGGAGAGAAGGGACCCGGAGCATCTCGGAGCTCTGGGGGCTGACCTGCAGGAGTTGGTGTTGGTATTGACTGGGGGTCTGTGGGAAACATGGTTGAGAAGCCACTGTTTCTCTCTTAGGATAGGAAAATATTTTTGAAGACTGTACTAAATTTCTTCAGTATCTGGGCTTTATTTGGAGGTTTCCCCTGTTGCCTCAGTGTCTTGTTCCCCCAAGTCTGGCCTGTGACACCACCTCACAAGCCTGCCCATTTCTTTCTGTACAGAGATGGTACCTATGACCAGGGCAACAGTGCATTTAATGGAGCAGTACCAAAAGTAACCATCAGCCCTCTCAAACACATCCTAGGCCAGATTCACATGTAGGAAAAATTGAGTGCTCATCTCACCCCAGCAGGCATCTTGCCCTGATGGACCCACAAACCCTAAATGGTACAGAAAAACATTTACTTTACACAGCACCCTGTGCAGTCAGAGGCTGCTGGCCCTCATCTTACAGACAGGGCATCATTTTAGAACATAAAACCCCAGCATAACAGCAGGTGGAGTGTTGTGCCACATTCCCTTCTATCAAGCCTTGGGCTTCCAGCCAATAATGCCATCCTTCCAAGACAAAAACACATACCTTCTGCTTTTCTTCTGATGTTGATCCAGAAACTCTTTCAGCAGCTTTTTAGACAAAGGAACAAAGTATTGGGACATAGGCCCAACAGGGTTTGAATTTGGGAGTGGCAGAAATGATGCAGAAAGCATGGCTCACAGACACAGAAATACTGGAAATGGCTTCCCTAAGAGACATGGAACTGAAATGCAGAATCTCGTCAAAATTCAAACCCGTAACATGAAACACCAGCAAAGAGGCATCAACTCCTAAACAAGGATTTCAAGACATAAGGAAGATAACAACTTCAGAAAAGAAAAGCGAGCCCAGTGACTGTCAGATTAATTGAATACAGTGTCAGGAAAGACTGCTTTGTGTAGTGTTGCTTCTTAAAGCATTACAGAGTCAGAAAGACATCAGAAACATTGATTGGCAGCAAAGGGGAAACAGAAATCACCAGTGATCAATAAGGCAGCTGCCAGCAGGGGGGAGTGACACATCAGTGCAGGAAGCACTTCGTAGATCTTCAAGTGGCTAAATAATAGGAGTGGGACCAAACCATTGATCAAAATTATTTTTATGTTGTAAAAGGTCTTGAAAATACACCTTCTGGCATTTGAATCCATTTAATAAAAATGCTGCTATTATTTGTGCCTGCTTAGCATGACTGTTAGCAGCCTCTGGAAGCCTTAAAGGCTAAACTCGTTAGCTATTTATTACAGAAGTAGTTGGGATCTCCTGATACCACCAATTAATTCAGGCACATTGTTAGAAGTGGATAGTGCTGGTAAATCATATCTCTGTCGCCAATGTGTTACTTACTACATCTTTCCACTTGATACAGGTCTCAGTCAGGACTCTTCCCCATGCATTTCCAAGCACAGAATCCAAGTATTTTCTCCAAGGCTTTCCCTTTTGTCTTGTCCTCCCCTCCTGCCTCTGTTGCTCACCCAGATGGCTCACAAGGGCCAGGGCCACCTGGAGCAAATGCTGCCTGACCTCTGCAGCGTTGGGAGCTGCTGCTGAGCTTGGCTCGAGTGAGGGAACCTCAGGGAACATCCGCCCTGGATCCCGCAGGGAGCTCTGCCCTGTCAGTGGTTTGTGCACACGATGACCTGGCTGGCAGCAGCTGGGGGCTCACCTCAGACCTGCTGCTGTCTAGTGAAAATGCTGTTTTTTTCCATTTGAGGGACTGCTTTAGGGTGTCCTGATTTCTGCAGCTGCTACAGAGAAATCTTTCTCTTGTTCCATCACTGCCCCAGGTCATGTTCCCACTGCCTGACCCATTCCTTCCTTGTGGCTGTCCAAGCTCTGGTTTTTGCCATATCTACCAAAGATGTAGGAAGGGAATGACACCCTTTCTTCAGGAATGGTGATTTAAGTACCAGGAGACAAGCCCCACAGCCTCTCAGCTTCTGACTTTTCCAGGACCTCTCTTTCCAGCCTTTCACTAGACAATGTCCCAGTTCATCCTGTCTTTGCTCAGAGGGTTTCCATCTCACTGACTGTTCCCGTTGCTCTGATTTTGTCTGTCTTCAGTGGGGTTACATTTTTAGCCTGTGTGGTTCTCCTTCCCCAAGAGACAGAGTTTTAACCCCGCTGTGAGCAGGCTGGGAGGTGTCCTTACCCTGTCCCAGACCTGCCAGATCTGCACTTGTCTAAGCCAGTGGGGTTGGTTCATGTTCAGCTTGCCATCAGCTCTATCCTTCAGGCACTTCCCAAACAAGTGGGATTTAATCAGCTCTTTTTCCATATTGTTGTTATGAAGCACTCACCTACCTGTGCCTGCAGGGGCTGCTGTCGTCTCCATGGAGGTGAAGCAGCCAACCTGGGCAGAGGAGCCTTCCCTGGTGTCTGCTCCTGCTCTGGAGGATGTACAGAGGGCACTGGGCTCTGCTGGCATCCATGAGGCAGCAGGACCTACTGGTGGGATGGTGTTGAGGTGCTTGCTACTGGAGTGCACCATGAGGGAGTGTGCCGGAACAAGGGCTGGAGGGAGCATGCTATGCTATGAAGGGGGGAGGCTTGGTAGGGGTCACCAGGCTGTGCTGCAGTGTCTCACTGAGCACAGTCCCCATCCAGTCTCCCAGGCTCCATCTTTCTCCCTGTCAACCAAAATGCAGAACTTACAGGTGAGAATGCGGCACCACAAAAGGCAGCAGATGTAATGTATTGATTTTAACCAGCAATTTTACATCAACAAGCAATTCCAGTCATGGATGTGGTTTGTCCATGTGCAGGTGCTGCTCCGGAGGCTGCGCTGCCGAGTTTCTGAATGCTCTGCCAGCCTGGGCAGCCGCTGTGCCAGCAGCAGATTGCAACGAGTCTGCCCACAAACCCGAGTGGTTTTCCCACAAGAACAGAACAGGTAACACAGCACTGAGCACAGAACCAGCACAGGAGGCAGCACGTGGAGCTGCCGAGGTTTTGTTGCAGAGCAGAGCACCGATGGCATTGCGTTCGCTTCAGTGACAGCTCTTGGATAGAGCAGCAGGGAGGTGTGACTACTAATGCACTCCATGGGGAATATGTGCTGCTTTCTCTCCAGGATTTGGAACATCTGCCCCCCCCTCCCAGTCTGCCTGATATGGGAACTTTCGTTTATCATCACAGTACTGGGGTTAGTTGAGCTGAGAGTCGCTGCTGGTTGTCACAGTAAATCAGGGGACGGTGGCTTGGTGGAAGCCACTGTTCCTCCAGGCAGGAACCTGCTGGCAAACCAGAGCTGGAGCTAAGGAAGGGCACGCCAAAGGAGCTGGCAAGAAAGCTCAGGCTCTGAGGTCCTCTTCAGAATGGAGACAGTCCTCCTTCTAGAATGGATTTTGATGGGCCATAACCATCTAGGAAGGAGCAGTGGTGGAGATGGAAGGGGTTGTTACTGGATGCTCCCTAATAGTTGGAGGCAATTAAGAAAGGAACAGTGATCTCCACTGTCACTGAGACAGGTCCCAGCTGAGTACTGCTTGGAAATTTGAGATCTAATTAAAGCAGGCCTTGGATCTCATCATTCTTCCTGCACACCTGGGACAATGAAATACTGACTCCTGCATCTGTTCTGTATGTGTATCTGATGCAAATAAGGAAGAAGCCTGTAAATACATCAAAAACCATACTTTATTTTATGTATAGCAATACAATTTACATATTAAATAACACTATAATAGAATGATTTGATATAGTTTAACATAACAAAAAGAAGATTCTTCAAGTTACAAAAAAACCCCAAACAAAAACCAAAACCAAACAAAAAAATCTCCCTCAAAATACTCCCTCCCAACCCCACCCCAAACCAAACACCACATTTTTAATCTTTTTTTATGAATGGATCAATGAGACAAATGTATCCAGTGAGTGGCTAAGTCTAATTCCTATTGCACACACTGACAATGGAATCCAAAAAAAATATCCAACTTTCACAATCACTGCCCCAAAAAATGACATGTGTGGAAATCTTTTTTGGAGTGTGATGGTGTCTCACTACCTCGATACACAGAAGGTTTGTATTCACATAGCCACCACAGAACTAGGAAGGAGGTGAAACTAGAAAAAAATTAGCTTTATATGAAAATATAAAATTCTATGATTATATACCATAGATACAAAGTTCCCAGAAGATGCTTATCCAAGCAACAAAATATTTACAGTTTTAATGACTTTGCTATTTTAAAAATGAAGGAAAAGAAAATAGGAGTACACATGAATGCTTCGGTCTTTAGAAACAATGGCTGCTTGCTAGTCTCAAGTGTTCTAACAAAACAAAAAAAGTCACTACCCCAAATGTTGGAGAGTTGTGACATTGTATAAAATTGACTATCTCCTCTTTTGGAGACGTTTATTCTTAAAACTCAAGACATTTTTCTTGAAATTAATTATCCTCTGTAGAAAATGCTTCCCTTTGCAAATAGTTAACAAAAACACTAAAAACAGTTTAACAGCTAAGACAAAGTAGAGGCCAAATCTCTTCATTACAGTTCCTCTTTATTTTTGCATTCCTTCTCCTTTAATAAGTAAAGCCAATGTAGTTCACGTTGTTAGAATGGCAATAAAGAGAAGAAGAGCAAAGGGGTAACAGTGAATTATGCCTGAAAAAAATTAAAAAAAAAAGAGAAAAAGAAGAAAAGCAATGCAGTGGATTAACAAATAGGCATTTTCCCTTCATATAAAAATTCACTGGCACCATTTGAATATAAACTTCAGAACACAAGATCTGATGTCAGAAGACATGAATTTGAGAAAGACTGCTAAATCTTTAAGACAACTACATTTTAATTCTTTTTTTTTTTTATTAAGTAAGTTCATTTTGTTTTGCTGAGAATTAGTAGTATGCATCTTTGGTAGAATTGATATCTATATTTTTTAGCTTTTAAATAAAATATATCCGCTTAAAAGAAAGATTAATGAGAAGGCAGTGGTGCTGTGTCATAAAGATTCTTCTCTTAATGTTCCAATGTATCACTCTGGGTTCAAGCAACTGAAGCAGTGAAAAACTGGAAAAACAGCTGAAATTTTGCAGATCCTGTAAATGACTCTACTAACCTAGAACAGACCCACAGTACAGAAACAGTCACTCACAAGAAACAGTTTAAGGGTCTTGGATTTTTCTTTTTTCCTGTTTCTAAATTAGTGTTTGAAAACAGACACCGAAATACTAAGGACAAATGCTGTTTAAAATGAATGTTCTTTGGACCTTGATCCTGCAGAAGAATCAGTGCTTTGCCTGCACACCTGAGCAGTCCCACTGCTCTCCCAGACCTTCCTACTGGTGGCAAACTCACCTACAGGAGTGTTTGTAGGATGGGACACTCAGCTGAGACTGTCACCCATTTTATATGCCAAGATGATACAGCAGCTTTCCAAGCATTCCCTCTTGGAAGGCTTGGCTGCTCTCATGGACTCAGCACATAGTTTATGTCTTTCACACGGTCTGCTGGCACAGCACACATGCAAGACATGGAGAAATGGTATTTTCTAAATTGCAGACACACAGACACACGTGCTCCAGTCCTTCCACGTTTCTGAGCTGGTGCTCAGGACCACACTTTGCAGTGATACAGGGATATGCTCAGGTTATCTTAATTTGCAATCCTGCACATCGCCTGGGAACCTTGGATGCTTGAAAGACATCCCAACTGAATGCCAAGAGGTGGGTACAGTGGGGGAGTTGATGTGCCAATAGCAAGGTTGGGATGCACAGAGCAGGACTTTGGCCAGACACTTGTGGGAGCATCAGCAGAGCTCACAAGTGCCCATCTCTGAGCAGACATTCCCTCTGCCGCTCAGTCCAGGGAAAGGATGCAAATCCCTGTAAGAGAGCAGAACTGCAGTTGCTTATGACAGCATAGATTTGGCTCTTCTGCACACTTAATCCTGACCTTCACAAGCAATTTCTGGCTTCACCCACTTCAAGCTCATGCATCAGTACCACCTATTGGCTACCTGACTGTCAGCACAGCACTTAACACACAGCTTGAGCCCCTTTATGAAAAAATCTATGAAGAACTCATAGAACATCAGTGTACATTATTTCCCCATGGATTAAACTCCAAGCAAGTATCTCAGGTGTCGAAAAATGCCAATGCAAATGCATGGATTTCCAAAGCACCTACCAAAGTTCAACCCCCGCAGCCTTCATTCATTGATGTTTAAAACTTGTGAGAAGGTAAGGGATTAAACCAAGGGTATTCAGGCAGCGTGTCACGAACCACAGTCATCTCCCATCATGCCAGTGAAATGAAAAGTAATCAGCTGTAAGTACTGAACAAATCCAACCCTCCTGATGCCTGCTGTAATCTTCATGTCACTTAGCTCTTGTCAGGGTTTGAATTCTTAACTTCTCCCTACCCTTCCCCAGGAACTTTAATACTTCAGATTGAACTGATCCAACTCATCAGGCCCTTTGTGCTACCAGCTGGAATTGGGGCAGGGTTCACTACTGGGGGTGCAGAGGGGCTCCCCACCCTCTAATGCTGGTACCTGCTGGCCAATAGACCACTCAGCAAAACCTTCCAGCCGTGCAGGCAGCAGCACTTGAAAACCTCCTTAAACAATTGTTACTGGGGTGTAGTGACTGGAGAGCCAGTCCTTACTCCTACAAGACATTAACTGACTCCCTCCTCTGTGCCAGGCTTATCTCAGTGCAAAGAGGATGCAAACTATAATATTTTGAAACATTCTGCACAATTCTTATTTGGACCAGCTGTTGCTGGACATGGGATTTCCTTACTGAAGCCACAGGCTTATACCGTTTGGCATTAGCAGGATCACTTGTATGGAGGGAATTCAACAAACTGAGAAGTAAAAGGCAACTGTGTAAAAGGTTGCTGATGAATTCTTGAATACTGTGGTGTTGAATTAATTGAGTAGGAAATCTTTCTCTTATTAAAGATAAAAGGTCAGATTTTAGCACATACCAGTTTGCACAGCATCTCTGCCCTCAGCGAGTTCCTATCAGTTTGCATTGTGAGAGGCCCTGAACCAAAATACCTACTCTTGATACCCTTTCAAGCAGTTTGCTTTCAGCTTCCTTGTGAGTGAAAATACACACAACCCTGCCAAAGGTCTGTATTTCAGCAAGACTGGAGTGGCAGAAATTAATAGGTTTACATTTAAATGAAAAAATAGGCTGTATTAAATGAAAAAAAATATGCTGTAACATTTTGACAAGTCCTGAAAAATTACAATGCATGTTTTGTGCAGTTGAAATTCAGAAGTGAATAAACTAATGCCATATATAAGGGATAGTGCCTTTAACTGTCAACCAGATGCCAGGATGGCTGAAATCACGTATCTCCTTTTCCAGGCAGATTCAATAACCCCTCCCTACTCAGCTGAGCTCTGAAGGACACGATTAACTTTGAGGATAATTAAGCACATGCTTATTTCTTTTGTTAAAGAGGGATGGACCTTGTTGAATTGTGACCAAATACAAAGGAAGAGGGAGCCAGTGAGGATGTATACTTAAATGCTCCAAACAATAATTCAATTATTTATATAATCTGGGGGAAACCTTTTATTTGTGTGGGAGGGAAAACACAATCAGCTAGGTTTGTGCTAAAGAATTAGTCTGGCAAAAAAGAAGAGGGAGAATGTAAATTTATAGGTAGTTTTTTTATTAGTTTGCTTCACCAGTAAATATGGATCAGTACTTTATGTTTTAGCACTAAAGTATGAAAATTACACACCTGTAAAAATGGCATCTAACAGTTATGAAATTAAGAAACGCCTGTCATCATGTAACATACCATTAGGTGTGAGGTCATATTCAAGAAATAGTAAGGAAATTAGATGTGTTTAAAATATTGAATAGCTTAGTAATGTAAAATATTGCTACCTTCGATATATCTGAAAACAGGTCTGATTTTGGGTTGTAGTAGATTTCTCACTGTATTGGCTCTCATGAGAATAAAACCAAAATACTTTCCCATCACAGGGTTGATTAAAAACAAAATCAACATTTTTCTGATTACATGGGGAAACTTTGAAATTGTGAATTCAAAACCTATCACTGTGTCCCACATATGAATTGCATCTAATTTATAATTATATTGTATGTAATTTATAAATTCCATGTGAAGCAAGTCTCAGGCCTGTAAGAGTACAAAACAGCAATTTGAAACAATACAGAAATAATTGTTTCAGCTCCACAAGGCTGTTACACCTTCACTGTAGCTAAAAATCACCTGCCACATTTTGTCAAGAAAGGATGAACACTGCTCATCCACTCCACTGGAATGCAGAACACCGTTACCAAAACTGTGACATGATCATTAAATAATAAATATGGTCTGAGGGGTACAGTATCTGTTGTAGAAAGAATCCATCTGGTCTAACATTCAAGATTTAAGATTCGAGGGTCACTGTAGTTAGCAAAACTTCACTGCATTTAAACAAAACAGAAAAAGCGCATGTTTGTTGTCATGGAATGTCACATCAGGGCTTGTCTTGTATTAGAGTATTATAGGCAGTAACACTGATCATATAGTGCAAACTAGATAAAATTGCGTTTCACTGTGTGAAATAAACAGAGGTGCAAATGCTCAGTAGGATACCATTAAGACATAAAATGGCAAAAAATAAATATCAAAACTTTTATCAGTGTAAAAAAGTAATTGGGTTATTGTATAACCTAGAGTCTGGCAAAAAAGGCCTCAAAAAAGTTCACTCAGTCTTCAGAAGTTCTACAAATTAAGTGCCTTTTCACTTTTCCAATTAGACAAGAGACTCCATGCTTTCTGCGGGATCAGATTCGTCACTGGCCATCACAGCACCATTTTTGTCCAGTGTCATGGGACCATTTCCATTTTCCTTAGTGCTGACCAAGCTTAGCATTGCCTTATAAAGAAACTGATACTGTTCCTGGAAAAGAAAGAAAAGTTATTTCAATCCTTTAAGTGTACATCAATGAGTGGCACTTAAATTTGGCATTTCCAGGGAAGGTCATGGATATTCATTACCAGAAGCATACACAGAGCAAAGAAATAGACTTAGAGCAATTATCTCTGTTAATCTAGTTTGACCTTAACAACCCAAATTCCAGTTTGGGGTAGATTATATTATTTCTGATGTATTATTAAATGCTACAGGAGAGAGAAAACCTGAGGCCACAGCTCAGCCCCTGGTTGCTCCTTGAGCAGCAGAACCTCGTACCACACACACTGAGCCAAGGGGGCTGCTCTTGCTGGACACCCAGGGAAGAGCCTTAATTCCCTGCAGCTCCACCTGCCCTGCAGCATCCCTTCAGACCACAACATTCCAGGTTTAAATAGCACAGCTTAGCTCACAGGACTGGCAGGGGGATGATGACAAGCCAAAAGGTCCTTCTCTGCTTGGACTGCCTTATGGTGTCCTGCTCCAATGTATGAGAAATAAGTTTAACTGCAAATCAGAGACTTACAGTGTGGGTTTGAGGTTTATAAAAAACGACAACTACACAAAAAAGGTCCAAATGCAAATTCTGCTCGGTAGCAGATGCTGTAGGGCTTGATAACATACACAATATGTGTTTTGGTTCATGCTTTTTGTCTCAGATGAAAACCTTATAAACTATCTATTTATATTCCATTTAAAGACTTACAATGTCAGTAAATACTCCAGGCCGCATAAGATTTATCATCTTTGCCACCTGGAAAACATCGACAGCATTTTCATTCTCCAGCTGCTGGGACAGAGTGGTAAGGGCACATAGCGTTCCCGCTGACACAGCTCCATACCTGGAAAACCACACCAAAATGATGAGTTACTCAGAAAAATACCCAGGCACTGACACAGAGTCATGAAAATGTTGTTATAGTCTTACTTGATTACTGTAGTTCATCTTTGTATCTATTAAATGCTTGTTTTATAGTGGCCAATTCTTAGTCATTTTGATTTATAGAAGAAATTTGATGGTACACCAAGTCATCGCAGGATATCTGCACTATTTAACCAACACAAAGAACTGTATGAGCAGCAGGATGTGAGCCATTTCAAAATACCCAGCCTGGAGACTGTAACACTGAAATCAGTTCTCACACATCACATGTACTAAGAGCATCTGCATTATAGTTGAGCGTATTTTAAATTCATTAGTGGGAGCTCAAGCAAAACATAAATGATTAGAAAGAAATGAGACTTTTCCTCTTCCTCCACATCTGACAATTACAGGAGACGAACATGGATGTGCCCACAAGTAAATGGGGCACATCTCAAAGTCTTCCTTAGGTCTGATTCATCGGCAAAAGGGAACATCCCTGAGTTGAGCACCCAAGAGACATTATGGATTCTGAAGAGTTGAGCTGTGCTGTCATGTAGTAAGAACTCGAGCAGTGGTTTTTCATCAGGAGCACAACTCAACGTGTCCTTGAGAGGTCAGGTGGAAATCTCAGTGCTGTAAATCTGGGGCTGTGCTTGAGCCGTATGTGCAGGTGGGAGGCACGTTATCAAGGATCCTACACAACTGCTTATGAGGAGCCTCCACTCTCCTCTGCTCTCCTGGTACTCAGGAGACTCAAATTCTGTCCTGGCTCTGTGACTTTGAGAAAGTCTGCGTCTAAATGTCCCCACTGCTAAAAGGGGACGTTGGTGCTGACCTGCTCTCTAAACCTTTTGGAGAGCTTTACTTGAAAACTGAAATAATCAGTAAGTGCTGCAATACCATCTTGTATCACAAGATAACCACTAGGATTTTTTACAGCATTCCTGTGGAAATTAAGGCATCTCCTGACCTAATTTCATAGGATTTTTGAAAATTTAGGTTGCCTAGAAATGGGAAACAAGAGACCTGCTGTATTGGAGGTAAAGTCCATAGAAGAAGCAGCACCTACAGATGGCTGTGACTGATCATCTATGGGGACAGTGGACAAAGTGCCAGGTGCAGGTGCCTGACAGGACACAACTAATGCCTCTGAGGGTCTAATGGCCTCATTTTCAAGTGGGCTGGTTATCTCCAGTTCCCAACAATCTGAAGACTTCTCTTGCAGAAAATTATGCAGCAGATTCTTATCTACTTGCCTACACATGGGCAGTTATATTTAAAAATCTTGACAACTGTCTCAAGTTGGAATTTCTGAACTTTTTAAAATGTTATGAGGTTCATCCCACCATGTACTTCCTAAATACCACTGCATTTACTTATCTGAAAATTCATATATTTGGAATTAATCTGCAGTTGTAATTATTAGTGGATTATGTGATATAGTTGTTGCATGTAGCAAAGGGAAATTTTCATTTTCAGCTACATTTGCTTAGGCTCCAATGAAAAGCAGAATCCACATTATGTATTAGGCATAAAAATAAAATCATTGAATATGACAAATAAACCAAAAAAGCAATTTACAGAAGGAATGACTCAGCACTGTTAGGAATGGGATTTTGATTTTCTTTTTTTTTTTCATCTAGCATGAAATGCCCAAATCAATAATGGTTCTAATTTTGTAAAACATAATCTTAAATACTGCAAGAGTAGCAAAACCTCACTTCAGACTACTCAAAGCATGAATATTAAAACCAGCCTGGAATTAATCAGTGCTGGCAAAAGGCAACAGAGCTTACACTGTGCATTAGCAAGGCAGGAGGTGGTGGGAGAAAAACTACTTGCTGCAGCCCAAGGCACCATTTTCAGGAGCCAGTTGGGAATAACCTGTTGCAGCAGCAACACACCGATGTGCAGGGAAAGCTCTTTCAGCTTCAGTGGATACCAGCGGTGCCCACACATCAGCACAGCAGCTCGAACACCAGAGGGTGATAGCAATGTTTTTGCTCAGAGGGGGAAGATTCCATGACCTTCCCACTAATCCTGCTTTGTGGCAATGACAGAAAGTCTAATGGGCTGTGGAGCAAAGGGGCTGGAGGTATAGCAGGGTTTGCACTCAGTGCTTGCTCTAAGGACAACACAAGCAGTGTCAAAAATTGGGCCTTGGGATTTTACAGACAGAATGACTCCAGGAAGTGCTCTGCCTGCCAGGAAACAGTCCCTCCAAAGAGATCCTGTCAGACCCAGGCTCCAGCCTCACCACAATGGTATTCTGCAGCTCCATAATATGTGCAAGTAATAATATGCAATGCAATATTTAGGACCCTTTATAACTGGCTGTTCAAGCATAGCTGGCGGGACAATGCTCACCACTGCACTACAAAAGAGGCAAGTGTTGGGGCATGCTGGCCCCATGTTAGCAGGCTCCCTCCCTCCCACTCAGCACCATATGGGCCCCTTGGAGGGTTTTTGAGGAAGCAGAAGGAGTAAAAGTAAGTCTTTTCTCAGAAAATGTGGGCCCTTTGTCACAAGATGCTTCTGCTGCTCATCCTGAGACACAGCTGAGCTGAGCTTGTTCTGTCTTAACATGGTACATTAAACCTGAGCTGTTAGACAGGAGCTCAGGCTGTTTTAAAACTGGTTACCATAAGCCCATATTGGGCTGCTTAGAGCCTTATCTAAACCATGGCTCTGCAGGGTTCTGAAACAGGTTGTAGGATTTGTTTGGGATACTTCCAGGTGCAGAAGAACCTGAAATGCTTCCATAGCAAACAGCCTCACTTCCTGAGTCCACCTAAGACTGACTAACATAAAAACTACACTAAGAAACATGTATTTGGCCTCAGGTGCCAACTGAAAACTCATCTCTGGAAGTTTAAATATTCTTATCCTGTTCCCTAGAACACTAAACCCCATTTGCTCTATGCAAGAATGGACATCAATCCTAACAAGTGTCTTGTAGCTGAGTAACTCCTTGTACAATCTGCACATAAATGAGAAAGAAGTGATGACATACTCATCATGAACTATGGTAGGGCCATCCCTTGTTAAGGCCTCTTCCTTGATTACATTGATAAGTTCAAAGGTACTGCTGATGGGAGCGTCTGGGTTTGGCCATTTGGGACACTGAAAGTGGCGGACTTCCAGAACGTAGTCATCCTGCAATGAAAAACCAGCCTGGGCATTAGCTTCTTTCATCCACATTCATCCTCTCCAGGGAAAAAGAGGGAAGAGCCTCATTACAAACTGAAGAGAAACTTTCTTCTTCCAAGCAGTTTATATAGAAAGAGGACAGACACACAGCTTCAGCATTTCTGTAACAGTGAACACCCCAAAATAATGCAAATGTAACAAAACATTCAATTGATAAAATATTTTGTATTTGAGTTCAGAGCTCACACCAAACCCCTATCAGAGCTCTTATAGCTCAAAAGTCAAACAAGAGCAACCAAGGAATTCAACTTTAAAAGGGCTTGCAAAGTAATGGCTTGCAGCAAAGTCCAGCTGCAACCCAGAGAGCAAACTAGAAGCAGGTTTATAATTCAAAAGAAATGTGCCTACACTTTTATGATTAGTTAAGACCCCCAGACAATTAAACTATAAATGCTGAACTTTATAAGCAGAAATAGGACAATACAGCTTGGTGTACTTTACAAAAAATAATTCAATCTACTTTGGTTTTTCATTTTGAAATCACATGTCTTCACTTGAAGTAAGACAAATACTGCAGTCTTACTAGCTAGAGGAAGTAGAAGATGTGAGAGAAAGAAGGAGTCAACAAGAATCTCTTTCCTCTGAGAGCAACATGCATGCATATGCATTTACAAGTAAATCCTTTTCAAAACTGTTTCTGAGCTCTTCTCCTTCCATATTTAAATGATATCAATGTAAGTTAGGTGAAAAGCAAAGTCCCACATTTGGAGGTTTGTTTTACCTGGGTAGCTTCAAGGATAAAGTCATGGATGATAATTTGCTCTTCATTAGAGAGGCACAGTCTGTCTTTGCTGATAAGGGTCACAGTAAAGGCCTCACAGTTCATGGATTCCTCACGACTTGGCCAGTACACAAACTCATCTTCTGCCTGGAGAAATGAAATAACACGTTGTTGCAGCCTTTCAGATACCTTGTGTGCTGAAACTGAAAAATCCAGTGGATCAAAAAATTGGTTTGATAAATAGAGATGATCGGGAGCTGACCTTTAAAAACCATTTCTGTCTAAAACAAATTTACTGTTACAGTAGGCACTAAGCCTGCCAGATCCTCCCTTTGTGTGTCCAAACAGGTAACATCTGCTTTTTAATTGGTTTCATAGGGAAATGATTACCTTAACTCACTCATATTTAACCTTTATATTGTATCCTAGGCTTTATTGCCTTCTGCCTACAGTTTTGCTTGAATGTTAGATATTTTTTTAGAAAAAGCTCATTGACCTTTAAAAATTAACGGCTTATTATTTTTAATTTGCATTTACCGTAGTCTAATCCAAAACTCAAGGTCTGTGGATCAGGTTTAGGTAGAAGATTGATGGATACTTATGTAGGGCTTGAATTTTTAGGAGCGAGTGGAGGAGTGAAGAGGAAGGAAGAAACACAAATATTCTTAGCCTTAAAAAACTCCATTGGCTTAACTTAATGCAAGTTCCTCGGCAAAACACCTCTCCTGAAGGGACACTGCAAAATCTCAGTGAGACTGTGAGGGATGGAAGAAGCTCAGTGCTGAAGCAGTCTGACTGACAGGATGTAGGTAACATCCTGTCAAAGCTGTTCTTAAAAAAAATAACTGTGAATTCCTAATTTGCTGCAGGAAAGGAAATTATAGTCTGTCACCACATATATGCAAAGTCTGTTTCTCCTCCTGGCTTCAGAGGTCTATGTCCCTGCAGCATAAGCACAGAACCTGCTCTCGCTGCAGGCACAGAGCACACCTGTGTCTCTGGACAACACACCTTTCACTCATGAGAAAACATGAGCTATGAACCCACGTCATCCTGCTGTGGCCAAGTGCACATCTCTAAAACCAGATGTGTTTCTGTGGGTCTGGATCTTTGGAGAATGTGACATGCAAGATATTGTTGAGATTTGGGCCATCAGAGTTTATTTTGTAAATGTGACATAAGGTCCTAAGTCCTCTGACTGCCCTCACTATTCTGCTCCCAATAAGCAGAGGCACTGGGGAGCAAGTAATGTCGCCAAGCACAAGGGAAGGGACCTGTATTTTGCATTATTTTCTTGTCCTTTGGCATTACACGTTCAGCACCTTGCTGTCTCAGTCCTGTGCCACCCCTCCTAGCCAGCCAACACATCCCACACTGACCACTGAGCCGCTGCTTGGGATGCTGCTGCCTGGCTGGCCAGCCTCCACCCTGGGAATGGTGAAGGTGAAAGCAGGGATGTGGCCAAGCCCAGTGTTCCTCCTTTACTGTTTAATCACTATTGTTCTGCAGAGCTATTTCATGTACTTGTGGAGACAAGATCAGCCTCTTCATTTCCACCTGACACAGTTTCATTTCATTAGTGCTTTCCGATTCGATCGGATTTCTCTGAAAGCTCCTAGCCTCACAGTGCCTGCAATCCCTTTCATTGCCCTGCACACAAGCAGCATATTGACTGCTGCCTCTTTAGTAGCCCCTCATGACTGCTATTTTCCTGCTGTAATGAAGGTGGTTTCTCTTCCACTTTCAGCTACAATTGTCTATTCACCTCAGTGATGCGTGCATGAAAAAGCGAACCGTTTAGCTCTTAATCCTTTTCAACGCACCCTCTTGAGACGTGCTGGTAAATCTGGAAGTAGTGATTAGCACTTCACCTGTGTCTCCTTATTTCTCTCTCTCTGTCTGATGCATTATTTCCACTTAAATTAACATACGTGTTTGCTTTTTGCTTTCATTAAATATAGCATTTGTAGCCTTGCACTACCATAATTTGCATGGCCTAAGGCTTAAGCCCACGGGCAAACAAGCAATTATCTACCCTCCCTACCTCCAGTTCTGCTCCTCTCAAAGTCCTTACCCTCAGGAGCATCACAGTTTGTCAGCTGGCTGTGAGCACCGTGGTCTATCCAGCCCAGGATGTCTTTCCTGGGGTGAGTGTACAACGAGACAGCAAAAGAACACGCCCCACATCTTGGAACTTATCTTCTTGTAACAAGCTTATGGCAGAGTTTGAGAAGGTGGCTCAAAAACTGGCTTTGGTTTCAACCAGCACACAGCCACAACAGGTAGCCAAGTGAGCCTGTGCTGTGCCCAGCTGGACTGTGGCTGTGGTACTGGGCAGGGAGGGACACGGGCAACTCACCAGGCTCTGATTGTCCGGCAGCATGACAATGATCTGTGCATTGTGATCCCAGATCATTCGCCAGAAATCTTTAGTTGTATGTGGCAGTGGATGTTGTGTTATGATGAACTCATTACTCCTGTAGTAGCCCTTTTGCAGAAAAACAAACACAGTTACTTACTGCTTTCAATACTTTTAAAGCATTAATTTCATCTTTGGGGACACATAATGACCCTGTTTCATTTTATTCCACAACATTTTCACACAGACTATAATTAACTCCATTTCCATTCTGCTGAGTCCCCATTGTTTTAATTTACTCTAAATCCCAGCATTTATTTGACTGTATCTCATGGAAATACACATCCCATCTAAATGCATCTTGTAATTAATTTTTTAGGCAAGAATCTTTAATAAAACACGGTTAATAGCTTTACATTATGGGGAAGGTGTTAAAATCTCATCTGTTAATACACAGCCATTACATACAGAATTAAGACAATTATAGGCATCTGGTATTTAGCACCTTAGAATTGATTTTACTTTGTAATTAGGTGTTGGCTTCCTCACCATGATATAAGAGGCATTAATGTAATCTGTTCCCTTCATTCCAGGCAGCGGTGCCAAGCCTCCCCTCCGGCTGCAGCCCTTCCAGCGCCGCGCGCTAATCCCCTAGTATC
>JAOXXN010000175.1:13723111-13757615 GCA_026770055.1 Myrmophylax atrothorax | reverse complement strand
CCATATAGAGACACTGGCATGGCTCTGGAGGGCAGAGCAGCCTCTCCTTGGCTCATCATCCTGCCTTGGTGCTGGGCTTAGACAGCCCTACTGGCTCTGGAAGCTGAATGTCCTCACTCCTTCACCATTATCATCACACCATGAGGACAGACTTGAGGTCACGACCTGTAGCTCCTCTTTTTTTTTCACCCAAATGCTTGACTTCATCTTAGAGCAGAAAAAAAGTCACAGTCCTGCTCCTAGGCAGAGGCACTGGACTGGGTGGTGCTACCAACTCATGCAGAGATGAGACACATGAGCCAACTTTAAGCATGAGGACTCTGGTTTCAATTCCCTTCCTTAAGACCAGTAGAGAGAGAGATTTCTCCAGGGACAATCTGGAGGACTGGAATGCCTAGTCCAATTCTCCAATAGCACACCTCTGTGCCTAGAGGGACCAGACATCCATGTCTAAAATCACAGCTGGGACAAGCTCAATGAATGTCCTTGCCCAAGGCCACACAGCAAGACTCTCCCAGGTCTGGGAATTGGTCCTCAGCCAGCACCTTGATTACTTCTGAGAATCTGTTAGAGACATGTATTTCCCTCTTGTGCCATCCAAACCACTGAAGATGTACTGCAATGTTTATGCACATTGTGAACTTTTTACCAGTGGCTTTCCATCTCTATTCTAAACCACAGTGACTGCTCCATCTGTCATCCATGCCATATCAGAGAACAATATGGAGAAAGTTTACTGCACTTCCATCCCAGACATGCAATAACTTGCATTCTAGAGCAGAGTTCAGATTTGCAGTTCTCAGAGGGATACAGGCAAAGCCTGCTCTGTGCTACAGAGATCACTGTTTGTCCAAGTCCTACACCCAGCTGAAGCAGTTTGAAATACAGCAGATACACTCTGTCAGATTTAGCACCTTTGGGATTGTAAGGTAATCCCAGGAATCATCAGTAAAACTCTTTGCTCCACTATGCACCTCCCTTAGGCTGGTTTTCAGGCATTAGTGGGCAGAAAAGCTCTGATCATAAATTTATCCCAGTTATTCCTCCACAAAATTTCACACCAAACTGACACTTCTAAAATTACACTTGGACCATCAAACTGTGAAACACTTCAAAACTAAAGATGGAGTGAAATCCTGGCCTCAGAGAAGTCAAAACATCCATTGCCTTTAGTGCAGAAATGATCTCCCAGCCACGCTTTCACATGTTTATTAATTGCTGTGTTTTAATGTAACCTGGAACCACCTGCCTGTCCCAGTCACACATAGTGAGAGGAGAGTGTCTTTTTGAGTTGATTCATTGTTCTTAGGCCAGTGCTTACTTACAGGCCAGGATGTTGATGTATCTGTTCTTGTGCTTGTTGTCAGGGTGGTTGGAATGCTCTGCAGTGATGTTCATGTCAGCCGTACAGCGCTGCACTTCCTAGGCATAAAAAGTATTCAAGCGGAAAATTTGTCAGTCCAAAAAAAAAAAAAACCGAGCTTTTTTTTTTTTTTTTGGCAACAGCTCACAGAAACCATGTTTAAAGCATCGGTATCTTAATTACTGGATTAAACAAAGTCTTTCAGTACTGTCCTGTTTATCATGGGCTGCTTACACCAAGCCGTGTGAGCTGTCCCTGGTACCTGGTTATTCTCCTCTCCACATACCTGGGGACAGATGCTCTGTGAGAACCCTGAGGTCTGACTGTCCCCTCTGACCACCAGACCATCGCCTTCTGCACTGTATCTGCTGCATCCCCCTTGGGGAGGAAAGAGAGGGTCCCTCAAAGGCAAGAGCAGCCAATGCAGTGTAAGAAACTAAGCACAAACCCCCATTTCAACAGAAGACTTTTGATTGCTGGACAACTTATCTGCTTATAACCTCTCAAAATGGGGTTTCTGACATTTACATTTGGCACTGACCTTTTGTTAGTTCTCTGCAGAGAGATGCCTTTTGTAAAACATAAATAAAATAGATCTCTGAAGATAACAGTGAGTGCTTAAATATCACTGCTTGGACACTGATTAACAGCCCACAATACAGTGAAAAAGACAAAAGGTTGTATCTGGATACATAAACATTTACAAATCAGAGAGAGGCCGGGCTTGCCAAGGGGTTCATCAAGCCACAGGTCCAGATTTCTGTCTAGAGGACGCTGTAGGTTAGATACCTAATTCCCATTGATTTTTTTATTTCTCTATTCACCCCCTACTCTGTTCAACAACGGAGTACAGGGTTATTGAAATGGGACATGGAGGGTCTTTTCTCTAACCCTGGAGAGAAGAGCCATTCTTCTTGGCCAGACCATCCTAGAGAGTTACACACTTCAGAGACTGCCTTATAAAAACTGAATTACTTGTGTGATTCCATCTCCAAGACACCTTTTTTTGGTATCAATTTAACCACAATCTTCCTGAAAAAGTGAACCCCCTTTTTATGACTAGCATAAATATTCTTCACGTAAAGACACATTTTTGAAAACAAAAAAGTAAAATCAATATTTGGAGTTTATAAAGTTGTGGAAGAAAATATATTTATTCAAATCTTTTGTGAGTCTGCACCGAACAGAACCAATTTCCCCCAAGGATATGTGAGGAAGTGCCAAATTACTTTGTACTTCAGACTTTAAAAATAACAATATAGAACCTAAGAGGGAAAGTCATTAGG
Organism: Myrmophylax atrothorax; assembly: GCA_026770055.1. Taxonomy (NCBI): domain Eukaryota; kingdom Metazoa; phylum Chordata; class Aves; order Passeriformes; family Thamnophilidae; genus Myrmophylax; species Myrmophylax atrothorax. The sequence goes on along the minus strand of JAOXXN010000175.1, from coordinate 13,754,966 downwards.
AGCTCACAGCTGCTACAAAGATCACGAGCTAAGTGACAGTGAAAAATTATCACAAGAAATGCTATACAAACAGCAGATGTAAGAGTTCAGCATTATGCAGACATTTCACAAAGGACTTGCATAGCAATTTTGATATCTTCCCCAGCATTTACATTTTAAAAGTGCAAAGTATATTAAAACCTTGAACATTTTATAGCTTTTATATACACGTGATGCCCCCAAATAACAATTGCTTCTCTGTCTTCCCGGACCCTCCGTAGGGGGAAACATACTGTGCTCAAGGAGATGAGCTGAGCAAAGACAAAGAGGAATCAAGCAAAACTCTCAGCTGGCCCTAATAGAATTTTCATAGTTCCATTTCTATCACAAATAAAAAAAAACATATTAAAGTGTGAGTTTCCCCTAATTCTGCCTGTCAGCTCCAGTAAGCAAGGGACTTCTGATTACACAATGGGCAGGATCAATTCAGCCTAAGACATAATTGGAGAAGCAGCAATATTTACATGTTAGGTTGATTTAGTGTAATTTTGTTTTACCTATTTTTGCATTTAGAAATCATGTACCATCACTGCTGTACCATTATGAGTTGCTCCTAAAAAATACCCTCCCTGCTTCTGAAAAACCTCACGTCAAACCTTACATCCCTGTATCACTACAAAATTCTTTTTAGAAGTTATTGGCATTGAAAAATTTATGCCAAATGCTGTAGAATTTAATATAGATGAATCCAATAAGGTTCTGTGGAGAATACTCTGAAAAGTTATAGAATTTAATAGGGAATTACCTCCCTGCTAAGGATTTTTTTCTGACAGTTTAAATACTACATAGTAAATGTATCATTTTCTATTAAATTCTATAGGATTTTTCCATAAGGGAATTGTTGGTGAGGTTAATCATTTTAATTAACCTTTTTATGTTGATGGTGACTGTTTCCTCAACTGTACATGTTCCCAGCTGGCCAATATAAAGTTAATAGAACAGGAAGATTAAGCTAAGACGGTGAAAAACACAGCAATGGAAAAGGAGGTCTGACTCTGTGAGAGCTGAGGATCTGAAAAAGGCTTTTCTTAACACAGAGCATTCTAAATGGTTTTTAATACTCTGGAAAGCTGCTGTAATGGTGGATTTCTATGTCTGCACACTGCAAAAGCACAGCAGAAGGAGACTTGGAAAAAAGCTTCCCCCTTGCCAATACCCCTCCACTATTTTTGTCTTTTTTAAAAAAGCCTTCCCCTCCAGTCTGGGGCACAGCCAAGGCTTTGGGACATTGAAGATGTCCAATGAGAAGGGGGTCTGAGGACATCCTCCAGCTCCACACTGGCCACTGACAGTGTTTGGCTGTGCAGGATGGAGAGATGGGGTTCAGACAGAGATGAACCCTCCTGGGCTCATCTCCCCAAATTGTAACCACAAATGACTAAACCACAGGCTCAGACAACACTAAACCAGACAACAAGGCTTAACATTCCTCTGTTATTAAAGCTGAGGTGGTTGACTTCCATCAGTGCACAAAATACTGCAAGAAGACAAGACCAGCTGCTGCCTGTTATCTGTGCCTCTGTTCAGAGTATTAGTTGCCCCTTGGTAGAAGAGGACAGCTCAGTGTTAATAAACAGCACTCCGGAGAAAGTCCCCAAAAGTTGCCATCTTAATTTGGCCATTTTACCACATTTATGTATATCACATATTTAATCTTCCAGAATTTTCTGTGCCTTATGCAATGAACACCATGGGATTTCTAAACCTCACTGGCTACCAAGTCCTTCATTTGCACTTAAAACATCACCATGATTGCATTATTATTACAGCCCATGTTAACAGGTAGGTCACCAGGTCAGGGTTGGCCTCAGGCTGCTCAGTGCAGCCTAAACAAATTCCTCTCACAGTTAGCACAAAACTGCTGCTGGCACCTTGGAGTAGGAGAGAGAGTGTCCATATCACCACATCCATAATGCATCTATGAACTTTTCAGCTCTAGAGTATTTCCTTTGGCTTTCCTTAATCCTGCTTAGTGTCTTCCACTGATCTTAACAGCAGTTGGCTTGCACACTGCTGCTCCTCATGGTTAACTCTGCAGAACACATTACTGTCCCAAGATGAATGGATACAGGCTCTTATTCTGTCCTTTCAACTTATCATTGACAACCCAAGAAACCAAAGTACATGGTTTCAATTGACCGTTAGTTACTGTAAAAAGTGTTCTAGTCTACGCTATTATGGCTAATTTACCTTTTAATTATATTGTCCATGCTAATGCTAATTGGAATTTGATACACCCAGGTTTAACGACCCATTTTAATTGCCTTTCTGAAACAAGTTACAGATTAGTTTCTTCTAAACTTCAAAGAATTTCCATTTAAGTGTAAAATCAAACTGCTCCAGCGCCTTGCTGGCAATATAAGGTTCTGAGCAAGAATTTTTGCTACAGTGACTGAGCAGGAACTCGGTCTCTTGATTTGGCCTTACGTGGCGCTGCTGTTGTTTCCCATTACTTCAGGCTGATGTCCTGGCAGGGGCTGAACTGTGAAAGTCTATGAATAGCAATGAGGAGGAATCATGAACAAAGAAAGGATCTTAATCTGAGGGACTAAATCAGAGAAGATCCACAGCTCTGTTTTGATATTAATGTGATATTTTTCAGCATGAAAGCAGCTAGTTCATCCACCCCTGAAATCAGTTTTGATCTATCATTTTAATCCCAAATTACAGAAATTCTGTGTTAGTGCTCTTGCTGTTTGTTTTATCACAACAAACATGGAGACAGCAGACCTACAGAGACTGCAGATAGTATGTGAAGATATCTCACAGGAACAGTGTAGATTTCTGTGATAATTTAGCACTAGTATAAACTCTCTGATGGCACTCAAGAGAGAGGTGAGCTGGGGACAGCCTAGAAAGAAGGCGAAAATAAACAAACCAAAAGGACTCAACACAGGAATAACATAAAGAGATAGCTTAGCATTCCTGTGCATGCACAAAAGAGGAGAGGACAGTGGAGAGCTGTTTGCTTGTGGTATCCTGCCCTTCATTAGGCAGGGAGGTGCCAGAGTCTGAACAAAACCTTGCATTGGCCATGCAATGTCCCCTCCAAGCAGGACTACCAAGCAGAACTCTTAGGAATGGCTGTGGTACGGCAGTTAGTAACAGAGCGCCCAGATATCTGAAATTCTTTTATTTCTTCTCTTTATCTCTTAATTCACAATGCCAGTTTTTGAGGGTTGGTGAAGCAGTGAGAGAATTGAGAACTCCAGAAAAGTCCTATTCTGCAGCAATCCTTCCTCCTCCAGCTTCACAGTGCTGCTTCCTTCTGGTTTCAGTACCACAATGTACAGGCTGAGAACACCTTTAATTACGGCAATTTTGGGCCAGGTTATAAAACATTCCCAATGCAGAATTGCCTGCCAGCAGCATGCTTTTGAAATGGCATCTCTCTCCACCAAATTCCTGGGTGTAGATGAGCTGTAAGCAAGTGTCTGGTGTGAGTTGTGTCTAATCTGTAAGGGATGTCAGTATAACCACACAGGGTTTTTAGCGTCTCCAGAAATGTGCAAAATGCAGCGTTATCTGTCTTCAATGAAGCCCTTTTCTAGAAAATAACATTCTGAGGTCACCGGTTAAAAAGAGACAGTGACCCTTGCCCTGAGCAGCAGCAACCATGAGAATAACGTTAGCAAAGCCCTGCCACATTGCTGAAAATACAGATTTATGTTATTTTCTTACATTTCAGGACATTTAGAAGAAGGTGCCACTGGAGTATAAAGATATTTTCAATTTATGTGATGAGGGAGCTAGACAGCCTGCCTCCAAGTTCAGCGAGCCTGTTCAGACTCCAAATTGGCAATGAATCATTACACTCACACGGCCACGGGCAGCAGAGGGCTGAGGAGATTGCATTCACCCACTCTAATCGCTCCCGCAGCAGCACTGACTGACCCGCCTCAGAATTACGGAGGAGGGAAATAAAATTGTCTGATCTCAAAAAAACGAATACTGCATTAAACTGTAAAAACTTGCAGTTAGCTTTGGGGATGGAAGGTGATTTCTTGGCTTAGTGTTCCTTTCTTAGAGCAAAAGGACAGGATTACTCAAAAAACCTTATTGTGTTACTCCAGTAACTGGCCAGGGGGAGGGAGTGAAAAGCTTTACTGTGGGAGGTGGCATTTCACACTGTTTTTAATACAGGAATTTGGAGGTCACATGTCCTATATAGTCAGGCCATCAGGGGAATAGAGGATGACAAATGTGACATCAATTTTTAAAACGAAATCCAGAAGGGGTTTTAGGCACTGCAGCCCAATTCTTCTGATTCTCTGTGGGGCAAACTGCTAGACACTGTAATAGAAGACAGCAGAGCCAGTGAACGCCTTGAACACACTGGGGAGAGGTCCCTGAAGAAGTCAATAGACCATCTCGTAAAGTAGCATATCAATTTTCAAAATGTGTGAAAGGGCCTCTCAGAAAATATTACTTAAAAAAACTGATCTATTTTGGCACAAAAGGAAAACTCGTTTTGTGCACTAACAGGTGAGAGGTGGGTCTCACCTGCCTAGGAACGTTCAGTGTTCAGCTTTCACTGGTGGGACCTTATGGGGTCATAAATGGGCTGCAGAGGAGACAAAGTGTGTTTACGATACAAAATTATTCAGGATAATTAGGACAAAAGCTTTTCATGAAGGGAAGCAGAACAATCTTGCAACACTGAGTGGCCGAGTGATAAAATGGCATCTGAAATTCAATGTTGACAAATGCAAAGAGATGTACTTGGAAAAAACAACCCTAACTAACTATACATACTGACAGGTTCCCAATTTGCTGTTGCTGTTCAGTGATGAGGCCTTGGGGTCACAGCTGATGGTCTTCTGGAGGTGTCAGCTGAGTGCTCAGTAGTTGTTAAAAACCAAATAGTATGTTAGGAGGAAGGAAAGTAATGGAAAACCAAATGGAAAATATCACTGTGCTCCCACAGAACTCTGCAGTAAAATTAGTCATTAAGTACTGTGCACAGTTTTGGCCTTTCCATCTTGAAAAGGATATGGTAAAGGAAAAAAAGGCACAGAGGGAACAAGTCATCATTATGTCTGGAATCGCTTCCTCCAACAAACCAAGTGAACAGTTTAGACTTCTTCAAGTTTGAAAATGGATTATTGAAGGGTAATATGGAGGCAGACAGAATCATGTGAGGCAGCTAAGTAAAGAGGGAGCTACTTTGTAATGCAAAAACTAGGACGCACCAAGAGAAAGTATTAGGCATGAGTTAAAAGCAAAAGGAAATCTTTTTGTACAACAAATTGTAGAATTCATTGCCGTGGGATGCTTTGGACAACAGAAGCCTAAAAGGGTTCAAGAGGCAATTAGAAATTTATAGAAGAAAGGTCTGTGAAAGACTGTTAAATGTAATGATGCCAAGAAAATCTCTGGCTAGACTAGGAGTAGATACAATCTCTGGCTCAGGAAGCCTCTGTTCAGTGTTGCCCTCAAACCCTACCCCAGTGGTGCCCTGTAAAAATGTGGTACCTCATCCTGTATGCCATAGCAAGACAATGCTGCAGTACCTGAGAGTAAGCCAAAAACTTTCCCTGAACTTTTTTCATTCTAGTACTGAAAAAATTCCAAGGTTGAATACAAAGAGCTATGTGAGAGACGGGCACTGGTGGTGCAGGATCATGGACTTTATTTTTAAAAGCTATTTGTTGTTCAGTATTAAATTGGGTCCTATATTTCTAATTTATATCAAAAATTGAAAATTCATGGGACTCAAAGGAAATCTTAACAATTCTGTATATACAAGAAATCCCAGCTATCACCAGACAATAAAGCTGGCTACTCGCACTATGATTACCCAAAGGGAATAAAGATTCATTTTAGATGTACCTTCCAAGGAAAGATTTGTGAGTTCAAAGTCCTTTTTTCCTCTGCACATAAAACGCTTCCTAAGCACATTCACAAAATATTTAGCTGCAATTACAGCTCAATTTAAGAGGAGGAGGGAGTATTCACACAATTTACTTTCAAAGGAATCTTCTTCATGTAAAAGTCAACCCAATATAGCCCACAGCACTCTGCCAAAAACACAGGAAGAGACTTACACAAAATATAGCAACAAACAAATAGTGGATGTTCACCTTCCATGTCAGGCAGAGAATGTGTGCCTAGTTTAGTCTTTTCTTTTGCAGGTTCAACTTAAACCTCTTGCCATGGAAATTTCTAAAGAGATTTTTGATCCTTTTTGCCTTTAACAAAATCTCATGCACTGCCTACCTCTGGGAAGATTTATTTATTCTGCAGTATTGATCACATTTTTTCAGCATCTCCTTGCCATCCTCATCTCTCTTCCTTTCAGATGTAACAAGTAGATTTTTTTTGTAGAAAGCCTGCATGACTGCAGAATCCATTACCTCTTTTCAGAAGTTCCCCAGGCATGAAAGCATGATATGGCTGTGGTACTCTCCATCCAAGGCTACCAGCCCTGTAACACTGCATTTTCTGTTTAATCTGCAAACTTACTCTTTCTCCATAAAACATTAGCTCAGTCCTCACTGTAGCTGGCAAATACAACTCAGCACAAGGACCAAGGCTGGATCTGACCATACATGAGAAGTTACAGCCCTGGCCAATTCAACAGCTACTGTATAAACATGACCTCAGGCTCCACTATCCCTCAGCCACTCTCAAAACTGGGATTCTGATCTCTGAGTCAGTCTGGGCACATGGGAAACATTTAACCTACAGGCTCTGTGAAAAATCTTTGGTTTCAAATCAGGCCCATGAGGCGCCAGCAGGGCAGAACATCAGCAGTGAAAGGGAGCTGGATGGTTTATCCCAGACAGAGGTTGCCTTGTTCCAATTCCTCCTTACTCCCGAAGGAGATTTCATTTACTCTTTAGGAAGCTGAGACCTCAGCTATGGAGAAATACACCTGGAGTAACTATACTGACTTCAGAGCAGGTGCTCCAAGTTTTAAGCCAGCACGAAGAATAGAATTTGGAGCAGACAGCACAGTCAGGGGAGTTTAACTTCCCTTTGGAGGGGACCCTGTGCTCCCCAGAACAGGAGTAATTGGCCAAAACTCTCCTCCGCTGGCTGCCACAGCACAGCACTCACAGCAGGGAACTCCAGGAGGAAGGGAAAAAATAAGGCTATTAGAGCAGTGTTTTTCTTTGCTAAAACACAGGCAGAAGGTGTCCAACATTTGTTAATAGCAGTGATTTTGCGACAGCTGAAGCAAAGCCTGCTTAAAACCAGACCAAGTTTACAGATGTGTTGCTGATTATTTTGAATAATTAAATGGTGTAAAACCCAGCTGTGATGAATAGCACTGGGGTCACAATTCATAAATAATTGAGAAGAGTGAGTCGCATTTGATCATCCTGATCAAATTCTACTCTCTGGAGAATAAATGTTTGTCCTGAATACCATCAACATTGTTAAATGCCTCAATATTCCTGCTCAGCCATCCAGCCAGCAGTCAATTGAACTAAATCACTTTAACACCTTACACATTTGCCTTCCTCATGAATACAAAATGTTTTTAACTTACACAACGTTTTTTGGGCATCAGACAAAGCAGCCACTCTTTATAGACAGTAACCAAACAGCAACAATAAACGTTTTAAATGATCCCATTAAAAACAATTCCTGCATACAGCCTTGTCTTTACAGTGTGGTAAGCAAAGAAGCTGTAGATATAAGGCCACCTATTTTGGTTCACTGCCTTGTTCGTAAGCAGAGCTGCCTCTCTAGTTCACATGCAGCACTCAAACACACCTCTTTTTGCTGCTGGGGAAGCCAGAAGCGCAGGTCCATGTGATTTCCTGGGGCTCCTCCTGCTACTCTAAACTTCCAGAAGTTCAGCAGTGACTGTGATTAGACTGAATGAAGGAAAAGCCCGACTCTACAGCCTGTCCTCGTGTTGCTTGATGTTTACCATGCTTTCGTAACATGGGTTTCGTAACCCAGAGGTGGAACTACTTTCACTTCATTGGAATTACCTCCAAATGAGAGCAGATTTGTAGGTCAGAATCTGCTCTACACAGGTAAAAAGATGCACATTTTAAAATAGTCACATTAGGTTAACACTACCAACTACATCCCAAATCCTTTCTCCTTGGTTTTATTGGAACAAAATAACCAACAACTTCAATAGAAATCTTTCCTGAACAGAGCATGAATGATGTCTCGAGAACTGACCCACAGTTTGGGTTTTCATGGAAGACCAAATTTGACATCTTTTACTCATTTTAAGCACTATTTTACTAGTTTTGGGCTACTCAGGGGGTATGTGACTTTTCACTGTGACTAAGAGGAGCAAATTCTGGACCAAGAAGAGTAAAATAATCTGCACATTGTAAGAAAAACTTGGAGTTAAGACCAATTGTTTGTATCTTCATGTTGTTTCTGGGGGCTTGCAGGCAGCTTTTCCTATTTAATAAAAGCTTAGGAGGGTTTCCCCTTAAAGGCACCAAATCTGTGGTGGTTAGAAAGCATCTGTAAATGTCCAGTCCCACATTGCTCATACCCGGTAGCAAACTGGTATTACCCTGTTTCTTCTGACACATTTGAGCACTGCATTTACCTGACATGACAGCCTCACACAAATGTCGCATGGTCCCTAATTATTAATACACAATTAACTTCAGGAAAACAACAGTTTCTTGGTGGATCATTAAATCATACCTCAAAGTCTTCTGAGAACCCATGCTGGTTATTAGAATACAGCTCACTGATGTGTTTAACAAACTGCTTGACTGGAATTGCTTCCATATCATCTGTAGGGAAAAAAAAAGAGATATTCAGAGTTGGTCTTTGTCTCACACATAAAGCTTTAGGGTAGGAAGTCTTCACTCGATACTGCTTAGACCCGCTAGTTCCCAGGGGCAGAGCTCGTTCAATAGGCAGTAATAGAAATCTTGATAAATCTGGCCAATTTTGAGGTAAACATTTCATATTGTATTTCCAATTCTAAGCACTACAATTACGAATACTGAGAGCCTGTTCCCTGGGATGTTAATTTACAAAGTCCAATTGAAGTTCAAGGATCATTTAACTCTTGCTCACAGTTTGAAGATGGCTGTGGGTGGGAAGAAGAGGCCTCCACTCCTTTCACATTGTATAAAAAGAACAGAAGAAACACAAAGTGGGAAAGTACAGTTGACAATTACTCTCAGTAAGATTTTACCAGATTGAGCAGACACACAGGCCTTTCTCACCAAAGTTATTAACTTTTTCCCTTCTACACAATGGTGTAGAATCCGACTGGACTTAGCACGGAACTGCTTCTGAGCAAAGGAACAGACAAACATAACAGCCACACTAATTTGAGTTCTCTCTCATGCAAGACACTATTAAAAACATTGAATATGTATTCCACTGGACCATTTGTTCTTGCTCAGCACAGTGCAAATTCCACCCAATATACCAATAAATCACCCACAGACATTTTCTTAAAAGAAAGAAGCCGAAGGCTTGAATTGAATTAAAGACAAACAAGAGTGTTTCGAGCACCTGGGACTCTGGGCAGATTTTAATAAAGCTGAGGTGTGTAGGATGGCTGCCTTATTTCTCTCTCTTTCTCCCTCTCTCAAAAAAGGCCTAGATATTGTTACAACCACCACTGCAGTTGGTAAAAACACTGTACTTGCCAAGATTCACCAGTTAATATTTTCAGTCTGGCATTTAGAAAATGCAAATTGCTGTACAACTGTGATTACTTTCAGCATGTGAAATAATCTATTGCCTGATGGCTACTATTGTCTGATTGCATGGTTTTATGGCAATATTCTGGTATTTATATATTCCATTTAATATTCTTCTGAAGATAGCATCCAGTTTATGTTTACTCCAAGTAATTCAGTGGTGTATTTTTGCTCCCATTTAGCAGCCATATGGTTTGGTGCTACAGCTGCATTATAATCTGGATTCTTTTCCTTTTAAACATCTACATTATGATAGAAAAAATCCAAATATTTCTACAGATACTTAGCAAAATTTAACGATAAATAAATAGATGTGACATTTACTGTATTCAGAGTGAAAGATCTTTGGCAGCTAAAACCTCTAAGCTGTCACATACGCTTCTCTTAGTAAAGGGTATGAAGATCTGTATGTGTAAATGAGGTTCTAGTTTGGCAAGAATTTTATAGATCCCTGACAATCTGATTTCTTTCCAGCTGATGGCAGTTAATATTGACCATGTCATTACTTCTCTCCTTTTATTTTATCAGGTAAGGCTCTAAGGTGGCTTTCTGCACCTATTGACATTTTCAGATTTCAATCAGCTCTCTTCTATTTTATTTACAAGGGCCAATTGTTCAAGATATGTTTGCAATCTGGTCACCTCACAGTATAGTAATGCTACTTTAATTAACCACATGCTCATTTACTGAGTAATACAGAATTCAAAAGATTTGACAAGTATGCTCCTTTTTTCAAAAAGCTGCAGCCTGCAGAAATGCTGGTATTTTAAAATATTTAAGTGATAACATTTCTTCTATGTAATATTGAGAATATCATCATCTCGTAACAACATTTGTATTAATATTTTTGCAGCCAAGACACTTGAATGGAATGATCTATAGGAACAGAATTCAATAGCAAGAACTTGTAAAACAATACTTCCTCTCCTGAAAAGTAACCTATATATCCTAGATTTCCTTGAAAATAGTTTATGCTATGATAGCAATTTCATAGAGTCTCACAGGAAAAGTTCCATAGTTATCATTTGTTTTATTCCTTGCATAGTCTAGCTCAGCTGAGACCAGCCAAGATCAAGGATTCACTGCAGCAGACCAGTATGTCCAATTTAGTTTTGCAGAAGGCAGAATTTAATTTTAATTGTGATCTGTGAGCCAAAAAATACATTAGAGATAACGTGCTCTCCAGTCCATTGAATTCCCACCAATTTCAAGGATGGGTCTGCACCAGAGATCCATGGCAAAGTATGGTTAGCTCTTTTTATCATTGCCACTACATGGTGGCAGTGTGTCTCCACCCTTACAGCCACTGCTCCTTCACTTCTCTGTTGTTCACTGTCCTTTGGAGTTTCTCCTCCCTTTTTCCTCTTCTCCATTTTCATTCCAATTCTGTTCAGGAGCCTGAAGCCAATAAAGTTTCTTACCCTATTTGATAACATGGGCAACAATTACATATTAAATAAATCAAATAGGAAATACTGATGACATATGATCTCACTGGCTTAGAGGAAAATGAAGGTACTTATAAACTTGGGAAAACCATATTGCAAGAAAAGTAATTATTACGCTATTAGGAAGATTAAAATCAGAACCATGAAAGTTAGAAACTCAAAAAACTCTATGTTTTCCAGTTTTCAAACTGGTGGGTAACATGGTCCTACAGACTGTGACTGGGACAGGCACAGCCCTGCAGGGATGGGCAGCCTGCAGTGCGGTGGGACAAGAAAGCAGCTGTACATGAGATACAGCCTATTACATTAACCAGTGGAACAGGTGAGTGTTAAAGTAAATTGGGCCTGTATTTTTCTATTCACAACCTCCAACTCCAAACTCTCACTCAGGAACACAAATTACCTTAGCTGGGTCCATGCTTACTCAGCCATGGGCATCTTGCCAGACCTCTGGTAAAATATGTACCAACATCCTCAGCACTCTGGAAGGGCATCTGCTCTGACTTTATCTGAAGATGGCTGTGACCTTCTCCAAGAAAACCAACAGATGCAGCTACATGCACAGAATCTGCTTTTCCTTGCACTATCGTCAGCCCAAAGGCTTTGGTTAAGCCTTCTTTCCATCTTAAAGTAAATAGACTTCAATGACTATAATTCTTTTAGTCGATTGAAGAGATTAATAGAATCCTATAATGGCTAATTAGCAGCTCCCCGTAGTTCTGCGCATATTCCCTTTTGCATCATATACTTTTTCCCAGAAAGAAGCTGGAGTGACATTTGATATTGTCAGTGTGATCCTTACATTTTGCAAGACCTACACATTATTCAAAGAGAAGAGGGAGATGTTTTAATAACATACCTTCACCCCTAACACTGCAGATATAATTACAGTTCTGTCTAGGTTGGGTTTAGCCATCTGTTTTATCAGTGACAATAAAGCGATTCTGGACTTACTTCATTATGAATATGAGCTGAATCTGGCACCATAATAATGTACTAACTGTTTGTGCTACATGAAGAAAGAAGTATTCTTAGATGGACAGGGACAAAGGGCTCCAGAACTGTATATCTACTTATTATTATTATTATAAACAATATGAATTTTAGTAATTTTTTCATAATCAGCTACTACTGAAGCTGAAATGTGGGGGTTATGTTTATTTACTGTGCTAGATAGTTAACATAGTGGAGTTCCCATCTTCACTTGCTCGCCCAAGACAAGTAGCTGAGAGGAGTATCAAATAAACCCAAGGGGTAGCACAATGTAGCTCATTCATTGCTACAAAGACACAATGTCAAGAAGAAAGTCATGTTCTTTTAAAAAAATCATTGTAGAGGAAAACCTTCAGTAGTACCTCCTTTTTAAAGAAATGGCAATTGTCAATGCAGAATATTAGTACATTCCCTTGTAAGACAGGCACCTTCAAAAGAAGCCTGAAGTGTATAGAAGCAAGAAAGTTCGAACAGGGTTACATTTTAAGTTTGGATAATTAGTAATCCTACCAGGAAGGATTTTCCCATAGCTCCCACTTAATAAGCTGCTTTTGTAATGTTAAAGCAATAGGGGCCAATTTCAAAAGAAAAATAGGATATCCTATCAGAAATGACATTTCCACATAATAGGGTCTCGGATTCATTTTGATTAATTTATAGCCTGAGAGCTCACAGGATAGTTTAGTGGCATTGTATTGGAATAGATGGGTTTGGGTCAGGAATTAATCCAGAAGGTCAAACACAAAGTGCTTCCTCATATTACCTTTATTTAGTTTGGAGTTTTGGTGTTTCTGAAGACCAGATGTTTCACACACATGACAAAGTCTTGGTAAGAAAATTCTCTGTGTCTTTCATTCTCCTTGTAAGCGCTTTCTGTTTTCCATTATCTTTCCCAGACTACTAAATCCAATATACTACTTGTACCTTATGCCTTATTCTTACTGTGAAATCTGATTTCCTTTGTTTGTTAGTGGCTGCACTTCAGTCTCTCATTTGCAAAGCCACCTGGATTCATGTGCCATAGCTGCCACGTGCCTTGGCCCATCTGCTCCAGCAGGAGCCACTTACTGCACTGCTCAGCAGCCCCGTGCCATCCCTGCATCTCAGGAGCACCTCCATCAATCCTCAGTGTGCTCTTCACAGCTGGCTTCAGCCAAAGGACAAGGGGATTCTCCCACTCCCCTCTCTCTGCCTGCAGGGCTGAGCAGTGAACCGAATCGGCCTGCTGATCTGGCTGACGACTGTAAGAAAGGATTAACTCATTTGTGGGGAAGGGGAAGAAGGATTGGTTGTCGGTGGGATAGATGGGTTGATCCTATTGATTATGAAGAAGAATAGAGAAGTGGTAGGGAAGCTGCCCTTTCTGAAAGCAGCACAAACCTAACTTGTCTTATGATGATCATGAAACCAGTGATATTGTTAGTGACATTAATCCTGGAGAATCCACATTCTCAGTTCTCATTTTCTACAAAAAAGTCTTCCCAAAATATCTACCAATAGGATCTTAACAGGACTGCAACTGACCTTTTAACTCACCGAAAAACAACATATCTGAAAAATGCTTTCCCATATCCATATCAAACAAGCACCTTTTTGTTCCCAGCAGCACTCAACCCTGGGATGTCAATTCATCTTTCACCCTCTTACCCTTCACTGCTGGAGAGAATATTGAATGCAATCACAGGATTTTTTAAAAGATATTTACTTATTGTTAAACACATTCAGTGAGGTTTATGGGTTTTTACTTTTTACAGAGTGACAGAAAAATTCTGCAAGCAGCTGGAATATCTAACATCAATATTTAGGATGCTTATTATCTAAACCAGTTTAACAGTCATTCCATAAGCTACAGCACATACCAGAGTGAAGGCTGCAGAGCTATGGCTGAAATAACCAGGAGGAGTGTGATTCCTACAGATTCACTTCCACTTGTAGCTCAGATTTAAACAGGATCTGTGTAGCTGCACCACATAATATGAGAGTGCACACAACACAAGGTATTAAATGGGGATGTAAAGTACAAATTCTCCTGTATTTGGTCTGTCTCTAGCAGAGTGGCTGATTATAAAGAACACTGCAAGGATTAATAGCACATCCTTGGGCAAAGTTCTGCCCCAGTAGAGGTTATTGAAAAATGCCTGTCAATTCCACTAAGGTCAGGTGTCCACCTCTAGAGAGAAGTTTAGATAAAACCATACAGACCTACAGATGGACTGTACACTCCAAAGTGCACACACTTATGAGGACCAGGAGCTTCACATGCTGCTCAAATTTTGGCACTGAGTGAATTCGAAATGTCTAAGCAGGCACCTTCAGAGCCACATCCTGCCCCAACCCACTGAATACTGGACTCCACGAGTAATTCCACACGTAAGACAGGGAGGTGCCCAGCTTTCTTCAAACCATTTTAGATTTAATGCATTTGAATTACACACATTTATATTGTCAGAGCTTTTAATTATGCTGGCTTTTCTTGCATAACTATTTAAAATTAGAAGGCAATTGAAGCCATTGTATTTCATTTGGAATAGCTAATCTTTCTGACTGATCACACTGTTTGCTGTATAAAAAACAGCCAGAAATCAGTTTTATTTGTATAATACAAGTATCAATTGATTTATGATAAAGTCATTAAAAACCTTAAAACTGAGAAGGTGTCTACTTTCTGTGGAGACCATATCTGCATATATACTAAAAAGGCAATGCAGTAGGTTTCATTCCAGGAGATCAAACTCCCTGCTGAAGATCTCTAAGGCTGGCATACTCCTGAAGTCACTGACTTCAATAATTAAGACAAATTGTAAATTAAGGTGAATTAAGATGAATAAGAAATCGTTAAGAGATGATTACTGGGGGCACTATTGCCCATTAATGCTCACATTTTTGTAATCATGTGTTTACGAAGGACTGTTTTTAATAAAGAACACCTTTCCAAGTGAAAAGGCATGGAAAACACTTTGAATACATTTGAAAGTCCTGGAAAGATGGGCATGCTAAAAGAAAAACAGGAGTCCTTTCAGCAAGATAATTGCTATCTATTTGTTATAATCAAGTCAAATAAACACAAGGACACGTTTCTGATAAAGGGGCAACACATGAAAAAGCAGAATATGAAAAATCACCTGTGTAATTCTGTAGCTACATTCATCTCTCCTGCTTCAAGACTTAATCTACTACAATGCTATTAGCCATGTGTCAGTCAGGAATATAAAGATGTTAATGATAAAATTTTGTATGTGTCAAAATAAGAGCTCAGTTTAAATCTGCTTGTACAAATCTTTGATTAGGTTATCATTAATTATAAATGTAATAGCAATACACTTCTTCCCTTTAAGCAAAAAACCAATTTCAGTTCCAGAGAATGAAATAATGTGGATTTTCCCTCAGCACAGACATTAAACATGATCTTATTTGGTATTGCCTACTAAGGAATACAATTTTAATCTCACACATTTCCATCCTCAGGTCCCGTTCATGACATGAATTACACACATTCCTTACATTTGAGCACAAGGATGTTCAACTTCAGGGCTCTCCACCTCAGTGCAACAGCTCTCAGAAAAGGATCTATCCACATTTCACTTGGCCACCATAAAAACATGTTCTGTGACGTAGCCAACTCCTGATGCCTTCATTAAAAGTACCATGATCAGATATAACACCATAAATTCTTCAGGGTACTGCAGGAGCAGGGTTGGTAGCAGAGCAAAAGGAAGGTGGATGTTCCCTAAAATACCTTGATATTTTCTTGGCTTCAAAGGATGCCTGTGTTTGCAATATTGCATTCATGAATTTAATTGAAGCTGAAGATGGGTACAATTCACAATATGGTGCTGGAACATAAATCCGCAGGGAGCAGAAAGCAGAAATAAAGTCTTAAACAGCTGAAGAGCACTACCTCTGTGCTCAGTGAAGAGCTTCATGCCCTTGAGAAATAAGTCCTCAGCTGCAGTTAGTGCTGTTCCCTGTACCTTGCCAGTCTCTAGCAAGGCTCACTGTGCTCAGTGCACTGTCACTGCCATGGCCACAGGTGTGTCCTGCTCTCGGCTCTTTAGCTCTGGGGATGCAACTTAAGAAAGCCACACCTTAGCAGAAAACAGTAACATACCAAGCCCATGTTGGGAACCTGCAGCCTCCTTGTCAAATGAGATATCTCATTACAGTTTCTTAATAGAAACACTTTGTCACAGGGTGGATCCTACTAGAACATATCAGAAGTGCAGAAGCTGAGCCTGTAAAAAACACATTAAGTCTGACCACTGACATTTGTCAGGAGAGGTTCAAGGCAACCACGGTTATTGAAGAGCTAAGAATTAATAAGATGGGCTTGTGATGGGACTCCTTATAACCATGGGAAGACAGAGGGAAATGAAGGAGGGTCATGGCTGCACTGGTCTTCACACCATCACTTGAATGTATGACATGGTCAAAATACCTTTTCACTGCAATGAAATTGGCTCCTGTGTTATTTCCTGGGCTCATGCACCCCCAACTGAAGAAGCATGAGAGCATATCTCCATTAGATTCTGCCACTAGTTATTTTAAATACAATATTAAAATCCCAGACTAGTCAAAATATTAATTTACTGGCATTTAAACCTAAAACTGAATGCACTGTGATCCAAGAACTGGGAAATGTTCCTTCTTAGTCTTGTAGTCTAGTCTGAAATGACTGGAATGACTTCTGAGAAATTTTACTTACACTAAAAATATAAGATATGATAGACTTTGGAAAAATATGCTAAATGAATCAGCTGCATTGGCCAGCCGTTGTGTTCTTTATGGTCCATGTTTCTCTGGACTGTGGCCAAAACTACACAGAGTTTTGAGCTCTGCCATTGTGTCAAGTGCCGACTACCTCTGTACTGCTCTCACAAGTCCTACTGACCTCAGTGCCCATGGACTGTGCAAGGAACCAGCAAAGCCACAGCAAGATGCAGAATAATGCTCCTCTCAAGAGCAGGAAAGCTCTGAGATAAAGGAGAGGAGGAAGGTTGCAGTGGAATTTGTGTTTGTTCCACTGTTTGATATCATCTAAGTTGCACAGAGGTGCACGTCTGCACTGCTGTAGTGGAGCAGGTCTTGTGATGAGAAGAAAGGAAAACTGGTTTTCAGTGTTGCAAAACACACAGGACTGCAGCTATGATGCTGCTGTTGTTGTTACTTGCTAACTCTACTGCAAAGGGTCAAGTCCAGAAAGATGCAGAAAGTCAGTCAGATACTGACCCAGCAGTGGAAAAGACCAACAAACAGAAGCAGGAGCAGGTTTGCTGAGTGAGATCTTTCCAAGACCAGACGTTTTAGTGAAGAGATCCAGGCAAAGACGATGTAGATGTGGCCAAAATTAACTGAGCGTGGAGGCAAAGGGAGAAGGTACGGAGAGATAATTTTGTTGGGCTTAATGGCAGGGGAGTTTCCAAAAATCTGCCATTGATTACAGATGCATTACTGTCAGGTGCAGGGCTTATGTGAGCTGAGATTTATACCTCAGATGTAATATCCAGTGGGTGACTCAGTTAATGATAACTCCTTTGTCCTATACTTTCTAGATCAAGCAGCGCAGATAATTATGAATAATGATAATGATTTGGATCTCAGACAGAATTTGCACACATAAGCACACACCTATGGGTGATGTGGCTTCATGCACAATAATTAAGCACATATGCCAAGGGAAGTGAAATAGAAAATGGGTAAAATCATTCCTTTATGTGTTTTTTTTAGATTTCGCACCTCAAAAGTTGTAATGTGTGCCTATGTCAGGTAGCTGGCAGATTGATTTAGAGTTCACAGACCTGAGAAAACAGAGGGTTTGCATAAACAAGAGCAGGATGGGGTGCAGAAATAAACACAAACGCTACCTCTGATCACGCCAACACATCATGGAGCAGAGTGATGGCACGCAGAGACACCAGTACTGCTTCTGAAACCTCTCGAGCTGCGTCAGGACGTCGCTGTGCCTGGCTCCCAGACACCTGGCAGAGCCACCCCACGCACCTGGCAGAGTCACCCCACACCTGGGCCAGGACCAGCCAACCCAAACCCACTCAGTTTCCTCTGCCCATCAGCTCCCTGCATGCTGTAGATGGGCCTTGGCAAACCTGCTGAACACCTTCAGCCACACTGCTCTAAACTGCCATCAGTGTGTTTGCTTGCTCTTAACCAAGAGTGGAAGTTGGCCCACTGAATGGTAGGAGGTAGAGGCATGTTTCCACAGGGATCTAGTCAAGTTTCTCTTGTAAGGATGGGGTTTCACAACCTAACACGGCTACTTCAAAAAACTCGTTTCTGTGAAAATGCCACTTAAATTTTGCTTCTAGAATCAACATGGCGAGTAAGAGTTTCTCACACCCTCTGGCAGCTTCCAGAGGAAAAGTTCAGAGGATTATCATTTCATCAGTTGCCATCAGTTCAAAGGAGAATTTTGTCATTTCATGTCTTTAAGGCATTTCAGTGGGCTGTCGATGTGGGAGCAGCAGCTGACGTCAAGGAAGACTGTCATTTAGCAACAGGTATATGGGGGAAAACAGCCTTCTTCTACATCTCCAAACATGGAAAACACCTAGGAGAGCTTCAAGATCTTTCCAGGCATTATTTCACATCTTTGGGGAAAAACATCGTGACTGGAATTTATCTCTACTAACTTTGAGCCTCATTATGGTTTCCCTGTACCCGCAGCAGTTAATCCACACAGTGAGGCCCTTTCAGAGGGTGATTTGGCTTTTGGTGACCTGAATAGTTTTACTGTCAGTGCCAAGATCTTCAAATTCATCAGTTCATTCTCTCTGAAGATTTTCTGGGCGTGACTCAGCTTCAGACTAAGGCCCCTCCATTTGGATGTCTGTATGCAGCTGCCTGTATGACCATTATATGCACAAAAATGTTGCCATTAGATTGGGAATTTGAGGGTTGGATTCACCTTTGCAGCCAATTAGACTAAACCTCTTTCTAAGGCCCAGTTCTTGATGTGCCTTAGAGTTATCAGGAATCCTTGCAGTTTTTTAACAACAAAGCTTCACAAGGAGTCCTGCAGCACTTGGGTGCCTTAACCTGCAGTACTCCTTATCAGGGACAAGCAGCTCTTTCTTAGCATTACTGAGTCTGAGCAGACCACACTGTGCACTGCAGTGACAGCAGCATCATGTCAGCCCCAGAGATGCTGTGGGCAACAAGTTGGCTTGCTCTAGTCAGGGAACATGCCCCCAAAAAGTTGCTGGAGAAGCACTGGTGCTGCTGGACTTACAGTCCCTGCTATCTGCACAGATTTCATTGAGCTTCTTCAGCCTACACTACAATTCATATGAATGCAGTCCAGTTCTAAGGGACTGACCATCACAACACCTCTGTGCAGCAGGGTCTCAACGACATACACTGCAGCAGGAGAACATGGAGCTTTCTGCTGGTTAGATAAACAGGTAAACATATCTAAGAAAAACTTGTCTCAATTTCAGCACAATTACTACATGTTGGCCCGAGGCTTCTCTCTGAGGGGAGAATTTCTCTCCTTCCAGTGCCTTCTGTTTATAATCTACTGGGTTTTGACACTGCTCTGCACAGAGTCCAGCCTAGGACACCCTCCCCTTCCCCACAAACTCCAAGGAGGCATCACACAAGAGCAGGCATGGTGGCACCATTAAACTGCCACAAGCAGCCCCGACAGGGAATTGTTCCTCTTGGTTTCACAATAGAAAGAATGGAGTTCTCCAGCTATTCAAGTACTTTTGTGAACACTCATTACAGGTGGTCTAAGACCAAAGCCTGTCACCCTGTCACCTCCTGTTACCCTGAAGGAGAAGGAAAAGGGTGACTTCTTGCTAAGGACATGAGATAGCCAGGACATACATTTCAGTCTGCCACAGAAATCAGAGGAGAAGAGAGCTTGTTTTCTTTTATTTTCAGTGGCACACCATCAGACTGCAAGGCAAACTGCGTAACACTTTCTGTAGGAATGTAATAGCTGACCTTTCATGCTAGTTCCCATGGGTACTTTGAAAGACTCTTTCTAGAAATAAGTCACACATGTCTACTGAAAAAAGTCAAGGAAAATATAACCATATCCTTTCACTTTTCTAGGAAGCACATTTCTTCAGCATCTCGGAAAAGTCTCTGAATGTTTTTTGGCAAAATGAACATATTTAACTGCAGATTGAATCCCAGAGCGATGACACAAATTATAGAATACAACAAGGAAACTTAAAACACCTTGAAGAAACAAGTACGAGCCTTTGACAGACTGAGGTCAATACGACATTTTGGATATTTTAATTTTGCCTGTGAGACTGACCATCATCAAACAACGCAGTGGCTGCAAAGGCCACAGTAACACCAAGCTGTTCTCTGTCATCACGGTTTCAAGGCAGCTGCATCCGGCACTTAATAATTCCATGGGGAAATGCCTCATGAAGAGAGAACAGCACTAAACTCTGCTTCCAGTTTCATTCTCAGTATAGCTGAAGGGAGAATTTGACCTTTGGTAACTTGATTAATACCAAATTAACAGATGGCTTTGGACTTTCCTTGAGATTGTTTGCTCATCCCTGTGTCTCACTGTCCTCCCTGAGACCCCTAGGCATCACCTCTTTGTACAGTGAAAGTGGGGGCAAGGGCCACAGCCTTGAGAGAGCAGTGGAGCTGCATATCCCTCCTCCACAACCTGCCCTGACAGAGCAGCTGGTTTCACCCTGGATGCAAAGCCTTGGTCTTTTTAAGAAGTGTTACTCATGTTTTTGACATTTTACAAAGGTTATTCTGAAATTTCTATTAAAACAACGTGGGAGAGGTGCCTGTGGAAAAATACAGCACTGGCGCTCAGAGCCCCACTGCAAAGCACATTAAATTAAATGAAGCAGCACCGATACAAAATATTTCTACCAAAACCCTACGATTTATCACAAGCATAACCTTCCCTTCTTTATGTAATTAAAACAGACTCCAAGTAGTACAAACACAGGAGATTAAGCCTGTCTTACCTGGAATAGGTATAATGGGAATACTTTCATTGGGGACCACACGGGGGGAACTGCTGTCCTCCACATAGAAATGAGCAGTCTGAAAACACTTTCTGTTAAAGGAAAAAGAAAAGAAATAGACTCAGGGTGGGAAAAACTGCCTCTGAAAAAACCAGTCAGAAACTTTGGTACATGTTCTGCTTCTCCGTTTCTGTTCCACTTCTGCTCCATACTTTCAGATGTTATAATTTTAAAACATCAGTGCATGAAAACATATGGGCATTTTCTACAATTACAATCCTAATTCCAGATTCTGGTGTGCTCTAATTCATTGACATCTGACATCCTCCCATCATAAATGCCTCTATATATTGTTGCTAAGTACTACTGAATATGAAATTATACTCATAAAAGTTAGTGGCTGTAAAACAGGTTTCAAATACATCATTCAGAAAGAAATCCTGCACACAAGAAACATATTCAGCAAACAGTTCAAGCCCAAATCTACCTAAGACACTCTCATTTCCAGGGAAAATACACTTACTGTAAAAGTTTCTGCTGTGTAACAGCCAGCAGACAGTAATAGAACATCTGTAACTGCTGCATATCATGATGTTCTGCTATGAAAGGTATTCTTCAAACATTAAGTTTTTCCATTTATAAGACTAAAGCCATATAACCCTCCTCTTGCAAACTTGTATTACATATGCTTCTACAGAAAAATGCAACAGACGCTCAGCTTGGGCCCAAGGACTCATCTTTGAAAAGGCCTATAAAGAAGAGCAGAACTTAAATGCACCTGACTCATTTTTACCTGTATTTAATGCAAAGCAGAGAGCACAAGCTGGTCATCACAGAAAAGGTACTGAGCGGAATAACATCAAGAGATCCGGGGAGACTCTGCATGGTGATGTTAACCGAGGCAGGGTTTTCCAACACCAGCGTCACTGCTCGTTGCTGACTTAATGAGCTGCTTGAGGCTGGAACTGAATATTTAATGAGTCTTGCTTGGTGTGAGCAGCTATTGTGGCAGGAGAAGGGTCTGCTCTCATCTGTCAGGACTAAACAATAGCTTCCCATTTCAGAAAGATCCCCCTCACTGCCACCCTTCAACTGCTCCTCAACACCTGGGCAAAGTTTGTGAGCAGCCTGGTGAGCTGTGCTTTTGTCAAGGTGCTGGTTCTCTTGCTCAAACATATTTGCACGTAGTGGCTTCTGAGTTCCTGCCTTGCAGTCTGGTGCTCTGTAACTTGGGCATTGTGCTCTCCACAGAGCAGGCTTTGCCGACTTTGTCTAAGTAATTTGTGCTCCCTCTGTTTCCAACATCCATACATACCAGGGAGAAAAAAAAGTCACTGAAAACAAACCCACTCTCTTAGGCAAAATCAGAACCTAAAGTAATCACAAGTTCTTGCTTTCCATGCATCTGTACTTTCTTCTGCACAAGCACGGTGCTTCATAACGCAGGCACAAGCTATGGCAGCACAAGTACAACTTATAACAACACAGAAGCAGGAGAGATTGGATTTCACAGCATGGAGTCATTGTCTGGGAGCAGCTTTCCATTTTGAGGCATGATGTCTTGCATTGTGCTAAAGTTATTTATTTAGTGAGTATACTTTTTTTAGGAGACACCATAAGGTGAATTCACATGTGAGGATGCAAGATGTGCAGTAGTCTCACAGCATTTAAAAACATCAGTTGAACTTCCCCCACCCTGCCACTTGCTCTGTTCTCATTTTTTTTGGCAGCCTTTATTTTGGACAATGCACACCCTGGGGGCACACAGCAGAATAAATCAGTCACACATAAAGAAGAAACTATGAATATGAAACAGGCAAAATGTTCCTGATTTTGATGTATTTGGGGCTCTTTCCCTTGAGTCAATACTACAGAAATTCTTGAACGGCTTCTCCTGGTAATGAAGGCCTTAAAAAGGTGTTTGATAAAACCCCAGACCTTTATACAGGGATTTACAGGACTTTTTTTAAGCTAATGATACCGGAGCAAAGCAATTATTTTTTGTTAATTTGTTATTTTTCACTCTGAGAGGCTCTGATAGGCTGGCATTATGGTTTTATATACACAGCCCTAAGATGGCTTTTTTCTTAATAGCCTTGAAACATGTAATTGTGTCAGATAATCACATTGTGTGGTATTTTAAGGCCCACGATGGTGATAGCTGAATACCCAGCCCAGTGCAACTGCTGAGCACAATGTTGGAATAACAATGTATTAAATGAATATTTCACAGAGCAAAGTTTGCTACAACCATTAATGTCATTAAAAATTCTGTGTTTTAGTCCTGGAAGACTTTCTGTAGCTGTTTTGCAAAGGCAGTCACCATGGAATTTGACTAAAGGTTTTTCTCAAGTCACAAACATGATAGTAAAATATCTTATGTTAATAGCTACATAATGCAGCATGTTCATTACCTCACAATACTGGATACTGGCACATTAGGTGAAGCCATGCCTCTCAGACTTTTTTTTTCCCCCACTTGCTTGTAATTGCTGTAAATATTCCAAGTTTAGCCCCTCCATCTGAGCTCACTATGCCCAGGCCATTGCATTTTTGTCCTGGTGACTCCTTCCATGTTTCAGGGACTAGGCAGGCTCAAACTTGAGAGCAGGATGAAGTGATTGAGCTTAAAAGACCTTTTACCTATTTAACAAACTTGCTGGATGAATTTTCCAGCAAGTTCTGCTTACTGGGTCTGTTCCCTACTCTTTCATCTTTCCCCTTCCAGCACCAGGGGGGAGCTCACATTTCAGGGTGTCAGGCAGAAGACTCCAGTTTGGATAACGTCCATTTTTCCTAAATGAGGAAACATCAGGGCCTAAGTGCCTTTTGCAAACTCGTGTTTAGTTTGTAGTAATAAATACTGATATCTGGCATCAAGGCTTACTGAGAGGCATTTCAGACAATTCAGCATCTGCCTCCTCCTCCAGCTTGGGGTGTTCCTTTCTATCCCTTGGCATTTCCTCTACCCATTACCTTTCCCTCCACATACAAACCTTAAGTGGCAGCAGTTGCTAAGGCTACAAGAGGCTGCAGTAAATCCGTGTGTGTATATGGGGAGAGCTGGATAAAGGAAAAGGATGAGAGCAGGAAATTGCTTGTTTCAAACCACTGGAGACACAGCCCTGGAGAGAAGAGGGAGTGGATGCAGGGCTAGACAAGGTCCAAATCTACACCTATTTTCACATGAGCACTTCAGTTTGTAACTTTTAACCCCACTGTGTATACATGGGCAGGTGCTTGCCCACTTGTTCAGTTAGCAGAAAAAACTACCAGAGTTTTTTTCCTAGTAGAAGCAGTCCTTACTGAATGAGCAACTGGGATTTGTCATGGCATAAATGGTTATTAAAATCTTAACAACTGAAACACTAATTTTAGAATACTTACTGTTTTTTTGCAGCAGTGGTAGAGGAAAAGCAAATCACAACCTTCATTTCACTTCCAAAAGATTTTGAGGAGCACACATCTTTTCTGTGAAATACCAAAGAGTCTGTTGTCCCTGAAATATGCCTGTGAGCAGTGAAGCACACCGTTTTCTCTAGCCCCATATGTTTTTTTGGCTCCCTTTCCCTGGGGTACAATAACTGTGCGAGATTGTGGTGATCAGACACACAGTTGTCACATATGGACCCAAATGCAGAAAGTAAAACACTGCGAGATTAGCACCTCCCCAGAGAAGGAGCTGAGGCAGGGTCTGTAAGGCAAAGACAATGGAAGGGAGAGCATCCCCTGCCAGAATCCTTTTGCAGAGATACTGGCTGTGAATTGCTAATGCAAACTAACAAGATATAAAGTCTAGAGCAGCAGCACCTTGTTACCAAGCTGAAAGCATAAAAATACGCCCAGAGGTGGTCCTGATTAGCTTGTTCCATCTCTGGTGAGCAAAATACCAGATTAGCGTCTGTAGAAGAGATGCCTTGTGAGATTTCAACACTCAAAACAGGTTTCCTTGGCTATTAGTTACTAAAGCTCAAGCAGTTTCTTCTTTACAGTCATCTAAAAGCAAGAGGGAGAACTAGATTACATAATGGCCTGAAAGTATGTATGCATTTTATTTGTGCAGCAGACAAGTGTTTAGTTAATGCTGCGTCCAATGCAAACACACAGCACACACTGCAGTTGATGGGAGTGCTGGGGATTGCTCCGAGGGCAGTGTCTGGCCTTTACTCCTCCATTCTGGTCTAATGCAGGCAACATTCCCTGATCTGCGATGACAGGGGGGGATCTGCGTGCTCCAGAGCAGCTGAGGCAGGGAGAGGAGGAGCAAGGGATCACTGCAGAAGGGCAAGCGACTGCCTCTGCAGTGGCTGGCTGGAACCACTAGGACAGTGGCTGAACACAGGAAAAATCCAAGGGGAATTCTTCACCTTCCGGGGACACCCAAGAGCCTTGCCCTGCCTCACATGCTGAAGTGACCAGCACATTCATTGTTCCTTTTTCACTAGGGATGTTCTCCTTCTTCCAGGAGTTTATGTTGGCTGGAGCAGCGTGTATTCCCTCTTCAAGGCCAGCCAGATTTATACTCCTTTATTTCTGTAATAGCATCTAGGAGCTTTAGGCTCCTGGTTTCTTGCAACCACTCTCTTCTTGGGTCATTACCTCCTAAAGCATGACCAATTCAGGGGCAGATGGCATGAAAGGGTCCTGGAGGCCTATTCACCACTGTCAGAGCAGGGCAAACCTTGTCCTTCAGGTACCCTTCCCCCAGAAACAGCCTCCCACAGACAGAAGCTCTGCAAAATGTACATTTATTAACGAAGAGACCAGCAGTCCCTGCAGTCACCCTACTTTCACACACAGTCCTTAGCTGATGGGGAGAACAGGCAAAATCAGACCTGTAAGGGACCTCTAAACCAGGCTGGACAGGATGTGGCTTAGCCTTTATCAAATGCAACCTGGATACAGGCATTCATTCACCATGCTCCTCCATCACGGGGATGTCAGCAAGGAACTCACAAAGATGCACAGACAGGAAACGATCCCCTTTCACTACCTCTGTACATTCATTCTCACTTTCAATAGAAGAAAAGCTCCTTCAGATTCTCGTTGAACTGTTTTGCATGTTTTCCAGGAGACACAATTAAGATTGGTTTCTGCTGGCACCAAAAACAAAGTATGTATGCAGTCAAGTGTACTAGTAACACATGGCTCTGCACTTTAAACTAGCTTCACTATTCCTTGGCAAGCATTTATCACTGTCAGAATTGGCAATGACTCCTCAGAAAAGAGCATAGACTACGGAACAACAGAAGTGCTGCAAATCATGACCATGTCACCAGCAGAGCAGTGGATGGGAGCCTGGACAACAGCTGTCTGCAGTCTGCACTGCTCTAGCTGGGGTCATCAGTCACTGATTTTTATGAGCAATAAAACTGACTCAAGCGTTAAGAAGAAAAATAGGAAAGAAAATCACATGAAAAAAGCTGATCTTATGAATATGAATAAGTGACCAGCATGGAGCAGTGATATTACGTTCATTGTATCACAGGGGCATCTGCATTTACTCTTTTTTTGGCCAGAAAATGGCTTATACTGCCCCAATTTTCTACCATTATTTTCCTTCCAAGGTCTTAACATTTAATGGTCAGAATTCAAAAGCCAAGTTATAAAAGAACCTCTGCCATGCTGGAGCAGTGAGGCAGTGAATGCTGACTGAACTGGAGCTACTGGGGGATATAAAAAACAGGAATGCATAAAACCCAGGAGAATAAAGGAAAGCTGAAAAAGGAGGAAAATTTCCCTACAATAAAGCTGATTTTTCTGCAGATCCCTCCTGAAGGTGATTCACTTTCTTTCCACAAAGCAATTTGTTCCTTTAATCTTCTTGAGCAGTGTTAAGCATCACATGGATACAGTCTACATGCTACATGGGTAGGTTTCAGAAGTGCATGGCATTCCAAGTCCTTGGCACCTTTTTCTGGACAGAATGGTGAAAAGTGGACTGACTCTTCCAAGGGACTCCCTCTAGGTAAAGAGAAGTGTGTTTTCACATCAGTGAGTTGTGGTTTGGACACATTCTGCAGTATCATAGAAAAATGAGGACAGGAAAAAGGCTGGGAAAAGGCAGATGATAAAAACAAGAAGGTGGACAAAACTTCGAGGCAGTATTTGTGCTGAAGAGCACACCACTAGTAAAATTGTCCATCTGAAAAACTAATCTGCAAGCAAGACTAGGGATTTCTGACACAGAACGACAGCTAATTTAATATTTATGGTCTAAATTTGCCAGCTGACTACACAGCTCTCCACAAAATTAAAAATCCTCTTCTCCCAACCCTTTGAGATCCTATCCTGCACCAGAGCCCAGACACCCACTTACATCACATACGGTATTGAGCTCAGGCATTACACTAGACATAATAATTTTTGGAAGGGTATTCAAATAATTAAACAGTTAAGAAATTATAACACATCCCCAGATGAACTGCCTTCAAGTCCTCCCCCTCCATCAGCTGTGAGATCAGAGAGCACCCAGGTGGCTAGGGCAGAAAGCTCCTTAATTGCAAATCATGAGTGGATAAGTCTTAGCTTAACTCAGCACAAACACTTTCCACGCTTCCTGCTTCCATCTTCCTGGGGTCCCTGGAGAACAGTGAAGGTGATGGTGAAACCTTATTTGTGATGAAACTTGGCCCTGTGACACTAATTACTCTCCTGGTGACCTCTGACAGGGTTAGAGGCACCAGACCTTCCCCTCCTGCTTTCATCAATATTCACAACAGCTGTCTTGGATACACTCAGCAATTTTACAGATGACTGAATGGGTTTACTCATCAGTATTTTCTCCTGCAAGAGAACAAGCTCTCTGGTTATATGCATTACCACTCTAAACTTCAATGTCTTCAGGCAAAAACAGGATAGACAAAACTATAGGTGGTATCTCAAAATGGTTTAAAAATTATGCAGAGTTTTAAAAACCAAAGGGAAAACTGACGTATTCATTTTCTTCTGCCTGAGCCAACTATTTGTGTAATGCAACATTCATAACAAAGGCGAGAAAATCACAGAGGAAAACAAAGATATGCCTTTTCCAATCAAATAGTACCTTAGGCAGTTCCTATAAAATGTGTATTTCCAATGCCCTAAACATCATGTAATATTAAAAAGAAACCTTGAAACTTTCTCACAGAAGGAAGCTGGATTTAGACAAGCGAAGAGCTGTTCTGTAATCACAAGAGCTACAGCAATCAATGAAGATTGCCTCTTACTAGAGAGCAGCTTTTAGTAGCAGCTCCAAGAACTCAAAATTGGGCATCCTTGATATTATCATTTCAGGACATGAATTCCCTTTGGGATGATGTACCTTAAGAAAGGAAAGAAAAAAAATAGGGTGGCACACTGGGAGGTTAAAATACAGGCAATTTTAAACACAAAGTGTAATTCATCTGGATTGGAAATAGCGTTACAGGAGAACCAAAACAGATAATCCAGCCTAGGAGGTGAGAGCAGAAACAGAGAGACAGCAGTCTCTCTTTGGAATATTCACCTGAATGTCCTTAATTACTCCCACCTAATTACTCTCAAAATGGAAGAGCTCTGCTCTTCCCTTTGCAAAAATATTCGTTCCTTCATCCAAATTATCAGGACAATGAACTGACAGATGTTTTTGGTATCCCAAGCTGCAGCTCAGGATCTAAGATGAACACAAAAATCTGCTAAAAATTTAAGCACAGCTTTTTCCTCTCTTTTGATGTCCCTGCCCATCTTTAGGAAGAAATGCCAGTTTGTTAAATGTAATGAAATACTCAATGGGAAGCTCCATCTTTCTCAACACACATGTCCACGTGCACCTGGACTAAAGCTGCATGGGAGAACTAGGAAGATTTCCCAACACTGCTGGATATAATTCATGTTTAGCTTATTTGGGGCCAAGATAAAATATTAAAAGTGTGATTATTTCCTTTCTCTCTTAATCACTGTGTATTTGGAGGGTGGGCTTTTTTCACTGGCCACTTCAACAATAAACAGCTACTTAAAAATTTTTATGGTCTCTCTGCTAACTCTGTTTAAAACACAATTAGAAACGGCATTACACCTTTGGAAGCACAGCACAAAGCAAAAGAAAAGAGCAGCTGGCACCAGAAGCAGAGAAGCAAATCATTTAGTACCTGGTAGATAATGAGAACACTGAAAATACACTACTTAATGCTACTGCTCTGACAGGGCTCTGTACATCACCTCATCACGCTAATAGAGACAGACCGGGTGGCAGCCAGCTGGTCCTTCCTCCCCACCCATTTCCCTGAAAGCAAAGATTTGTAAGCCGCCAAATAATAAACCTGGACAGAAGTCTTGAGGATCATTAATCTCGCTATCAATCAACCCTTTTGGAGATTTGCTTCTTGCTGTTGCTGATGCTAATCTGGGACTGACTTGAGAGCTCTGGGGAAGCCTGGAGTATGCGTGTCTGAGGAATTGCTTTAATGAGTTTCTTGCATTCAAAGGTTAACAAATGTGACAAGGAAACACAAATATCGGGACAATGAACTGCCATCCACTGAACCAAACCACAGAGAAATACCATGTTGTGTATTCTGCTGTGGTATGTGGAATACAACTCTAACTAGCTCTGGAAAAAAGCTGGAGTGAGATGCCAGGAGATGTGCAGGCACTACTTACCTGCTGGGATAGCTACCCTGGGCACAGCTTGCATTGCTCTACACTAACAGAGCTGTGCTGCAGAGAAATGAGTTGTGTTTGCTGAAGGGTGTTCTGGTTAAATCGGGCAGTCAGTGTGGTGTGAACAAATCCACTGGGCTCCCTTCGCCAGACCCCACAGACCCACAGCAATTAATGTATCACATTAAAAAACCCCCACATCAGTGGGACCCTTCCAGGAGCATCTGCATTAAACTGCAGTATTTTCTGTGAGAATGTTTCTATAAAAGAAATAGCATCAACAACAACAATATAAGCAAATCCCAAGATAAACGACAAGAAAAATCTTATTAATACCAAAAAAGCAGATAGCAGCATTAAGCATACATAGGCATTGTAAAGAAGCACAGAAAATAAAACAATGTATATTTTAAACTACCATCTCCACAGACCAAATAAGCCATAAGAAAAAATCTAGAAATATTATAAGCAAGTAATGGAGGTAGAATCCACTACACCATGAGGCAGAGGGGACTAGAGGGATGATCCTGACAGTGTGTGAAATGAAGTGAGGAAGAGTTCCCTTTTCAAAATATTTATTAAGAAAAGGACATCTTCAAAGTTTCAGGCCTATAACTCATTCAAGGCTTCTTGAATTTTAGTGCTAAGAAAATACACATTTCTTATGCAAAAAGGATTCCAAGTATGAGGCATATCAGAAAAAATACCACAATGTCTATTAGCGGGCACCCAATTATACTGAAGAGTGAAGAATTGAAAAATCATAAAGTAACACATGCAGAAGAGATTTTGCTTTTAAAAATCAGTTTAAATTATTGAGAAAATTAGAAACAAAAACCTAAAAACTGCTTTCATCCTCATGACAAACTCTTTTTCAGCAAGTATGTACTCAGGAAAAAAACCCCCATTGCTTTCCTGTTGTTTAAATCAGTGTGTAGAAACAGCTACTAATCTCAGGAGCAGGACATTTTGATTTAAGATAAAAGTTCACTGCAGATAAGCAAAAGAGGAGAAATTCAGTCAACCTATGTTAATTATTAGAGCCCTTAACACCAGATACAGTTTAATACATTTTCTGTTTATGGACTGTTTTCTTTATTTGCACTATTTCTCAAGCTTCAATCTACCTTTTATTAAGCTCTTTATAACCTTTCAGAGTAGGTTATAAATGATAAATGTGGACCTGGGGAAAAAGAGAAAAAAAGCCCTCAAGAACTGCAGTTCACATCTTAGGAAGAACCTATGAATGCTTATTAATGTATGAAGAAACGTGCCTGGATGCACCAGGCAGCTCAGAAGCAGACATGTAATTAAGCACAAGCTCTTAACTCTGCATTTCCTCTTCTTGAAGCTCATGAGGGGACGTGGCTGCACCAGGCACACACCCTGTCCTTGAGGGACATAGATGTCTTCTCCTGGGTGAACTGCTCAGCCCTGACACCTCTAGCAAGTCAGATCCATTTTCCTCCTGCTGTATTCATGCATCTCATTTCCATGTTCGGATGAGATCTGTGGTGGTGCTCTGGCTGCAGCAATCGGACTGTGAGCTTGGCAGCATAGAAGACAGCACTATCACCATGGCCAGGTGTGCAGGCAAAGGGAGATTCCAGTGGGGACTGAGGTCCTGCTCTTAGACCCACCCCAAATATTTCCATCTCTGCTCCTAACTGGGAGCGGTAGTAACAAGTTCCTGTTTTATTCTAGTGCTTTAATGCAAGGAGTTTTGTGAGCTAAAAATGTTTAAAATGCAGACTAAACAGCAGAGTATTTTGCCACTATTTCTGGTAGTTTTGTCCCAGACATTTGGTTTCAGATCTGTGATTTCCTGTCGAGAACACACAAGTGTGAAATACTTGTTGATCCGTTTATTCATTTGCCTCCTGGCTGATCGTAGCCATTTTGACAGAATGGATAAATTGACTTGCTCCTTGTTTTTTTTCCACATGCTTTTCCATCAGCCTGGAAGCACTGCCCCAGCTATCACTCCTACACCCTCACTTTACATGCTGCACCCTCCTCTCAGAGGCTTGCTAAGCTAATTTCACACAATATCCAGGTTGTCTGAAATGCAACAAACAAACTCTTGTTATAGCAGCTTCTCCAACTCCATCTGCCAGATGAAAACAATACATAA
>JAOXXN010000175.1:13703832-13723011 GCA_026770055.1 Myrmophylax atrothorax | reverse complement strand
AGATTAAAACAATAAATAATATTTAGATAAATTATTTTTTAAAAATTCAAACCAAATCAATACTTTCCACGACTCTTCATAACATGAGATAAATCTGTGACAAATGCACTTAGTTACTTAAGGCAGGATTTAACTATTTATCTACAACACATCTCAGAAAATCATCTATTTTTCCAAGTCACGAACAAACACTGCAATTTGGAAAGAGAACAAATCTTGACATTCTCATTGAGGAAATGGCAAAGGTAACAGCTTCAAGTGATCAGGCAAACCCCTGTAACATCAGCACAAGTTTTTCAATGCAATGTAATTTCAGCAGGCTAACAAATGAGTCACTTTTCTCCGACGGACGTGTAGCAGCACACAGTGCATTTAATTGATGTGCCCTTTTATTGCAAAACATACTGTCTCTCTCCGGTTTGACTGGAGCAATGGAATGCAGCATTGCCAGGAAAAAGCTGAATAATGCAAACTTGGCACCACATAGTAACTAAATGTTGATTCATGGAAATTATGAGACATTCAAGGTCCCGGGTTCCAAATTAGGCTCCACTCTTGTATTGCCCCTGTGTGATTATAGCAAGTTTGCTTAAAATTTGCTGCTCACTCTTCTAATTAGATTTCTGCAAAGGACAGTTTGCTGTGCCATGAATTTGTCACTTTATATTCTGCTTTAACTCCAAACCACTCAATTAATATTAAATTCCATTTATTATAAAAACATTTGTTTCTACCCACACAATGCTATCAGCAGCCATCTCATTAATATTCATTTCCACAAAACAGCCCACTGATGTTAAGATCTCAGATACAGCTAGTAACTTTAAAAGGGGAAAATACGTGATGCCAAGAAGGTCAGAACAGAACATGAGCTGTAACAGAAAACACCCAACCCATATGAATTTAAAGCCTTTGCAGAAAGCTCCGTAAATATAAAAAAGTTGGAAAAGAACAATGGCAATGTTAAAGTTAATTCAGCCACCAGAACAAAATGAGGAGTGAGATTGGCAATACATCTCTCCCTGGGATGGGGAGTTGCTGTAT
This sequence comes from Myrmophylax atrothorax, assembly GCA_026770055.1. Classification (NCBI taxonomy): domain Eukaryota; kingdom Metazoa; phylum Chordata; class Aves; order Passeriformes; family Thamnophilidae; genus Myrmophylax; species Myrmophylax atrothorax. The sequence continues at coordinate 13,721,967 of JAOXXN010000175.1, read as the reverse complement.
CTGGCACATCAAGCAAAAAATGCTGGAAGGAGTCATGGAAGGGTGATGCTCATCCCCTGCTTTCTCTCCCCATGACCTGAGTTGCCTGTTTTCCAGGCTTATAAAAAACAAACAAAACCAAAAGCAGAAAACCGAGAACTGTGGATAACCTTAAATCCTGGGCCAAGATTAGTTTAAAGCCCATTATCCTCATCATGCTTCTCTGTGCTCATCATACAGGGCATTAGCACAACTTGAGAGTGCAGGAGCTCCACTGGACTCCAGACTCACCATCCATGGAGTAAAGAAGGAGTGGGCTGAAGATGGTTTGTGTTTCAAAAAAGCTGGTGTAAAGCTCAGGGATTCTCTTGCACACCTTCAGTACAAGGAAGCATGGCTAAGGAAAGAGAGGACATCCAAGTGCAAGCTCAGATCCTGCAGACAGCACTGCCACTCACCAAAATCACAGTCTGACTGAAACACAGTTTTCATTTCCTGAAAGGCCCAGCTGCAGCTTGGGTTATCTCAAAAGCTGGTGAAATGGGAGCATTTCTTCTCTGCTTAGAAGTGCCCAGCTGCTTCTCATGCAGAATGCTCCTGAGAGTGAGATTACACATTCAGACATGGTGAGATCAAGCAGCTGCTGAGAATGTCTATCAAATGCAGTGATTTTTTTCTCTTCTGCTCTCTTATTCCATGCACCTCAAATAAAACTATGCTGCAGGGACAACAGGTAGTAGTAGACTCCACCTATTCCTTTAAACTATACAACAGGGAACTTGTTCTATGCAGCTTTGTGGTTAACAAAAACAGGGAATGTTAAACTCTAACCTTCTGCTACACCACAAGAAGCTAAACTAATTCCCCACAGCACAACAGTGCTGTTTTTGATAAGATTCAGGCTCTGCCAAAAAATGGAAACTAAACTTATGGGCCTTTAAAGATGTCAAGCAGATCCTCACAGAGATGCCATAGAAATCTTTCTTCTTCCCATCAGTTTTTTTAATAATCAGAGCACACATGGCAACTCCCTGTGTGGGACCACTCAGGGCTCACCCCATCAACATAAAAACTTCCAAAGTTATCACCTTGGGTTTACCACTGGGACAACAATGCTTTTATACCTAAGATTAAAGAGATGAATTGACACAGCCAGGCAAATCAATAAGTGCCAGCAGACACCTAACTCCAATACCATTTGCTGCCCCTCTTCTGCCCATGGATGGTTCACGCATTCGCCACAGGGTCAGGCTCAGAAAACCAGAGAAAGGAGAATGGACTCCTACTGCACTGCTGCAACCTTTGTGCTTTGCCCTCAAGGCTACTCTTCTTGCAGATTTAGAAACACAAGAATATTTTGGAAGGCAGCAAAGCCAAGCCTACAGGCTCCTGCTCTGATGGCCAAATACACCTCAGAAAGTTGCAGAGCTCATGTAGGTCCCCCATCCTCGTCTCAATCATCAGATTATACGTAACAGAAGATTCTTGATTGTCCATTTTTTTAAAGCAGGTTATGTGAGGACCCGAGTCAAATTATTCTTTCCCCCCAGTGATGACATTTTTACCATCAGGACTATGGAGCAGTTGTGAAGTGCCCAGCCATTTCTGAAGAGCTATGGGGGTGCCAGCTCCTGATTCACAGGTGACAAACAAGAAGGTTTCTGCCCTCCTGACTGCAGCCAAGTGCTCCACAGGATTTGGCTTTGCAGTGATAAATGTCATGTTTACAATGGATTGTGCAACACGAAAGTCCATAATTTGCTTTCCAAGGACCTGTGCTTGATTATCAGGAGAGTTAGAAGCATTCACTGAAGTCTAATGAATAGAATTAACACATCATTTAAACAGGGACTAATATGTATGCAAATGAGAAAAAGTTAAAAATAAGAGTTCAAGCCATAATTTCAGAAAACGTAGACTGCATCCTTATGAAATATGAATGTTTCAATTCACCTCCTATCTTTACATCTATGTTAACTGCTTTGCATGTGAACAATAGGGTGCATCAAGCCCATTTTGATTTTTATATTTGAACCTGGACTTATAAAATGGATTATATTGAAACATGAATAATATATATATGCTAATTAAAGACTGCATTTAATGACAAAGAAAGACAAAGACCAACACAGGCTAATTTCCATTTGCAAATTTCCTAATGACTGTATGTTCCTTTAGAAAGCAGAAACTTTAATTCCATAGTCTCAGGAATAAAAGAGAATACTTTCTTTGCGAAACTGTTTAAAAAATATTTTCATCTTTTTTATTCTATAGGATTGATCTCCACAGAGATACAATAGCTTTGCCTAGATAGATTCAGTATTAAATAGCTCCCAAGTCAAACTATGGTGATTTATGCATGCAAATAGTGTGATTTAATTACTAATTATTATTAGATTTTTTTCTAACAAGGAATTATTGTTGATAAATATAAAGTTTTTACACCCCTCAATATCACAAACATGTTCAGAGTAACTCTGACAGATGTAAACCAAGAAACTGTCCTTGATGTGTGATAGGCTGCTCATCATTCTCTCCCTTTCCCTTTCAGGTCCCCAAAATTAGACAGAACAGGGGAACAGGACAATTGTGTAGTTATAGGAATACCAGGTATTAGCAGAAAACTTGAGTTCAACTTGTCAGGCAAAGCCTACAGAAAAGCTTGCTGAGGACTGAACAGTGAGGAAGGTGGTGAAAAATCAGTTCATTCAAATGAGTATGAAGCCTGTAATGGCATCAGGGACAGGAGAATCTTTTTTTGCTGTTGTGTAAATGTTGGTTCTGTGGATAAGAAGCCCAGATTCACCCTTAAGTGACAAAACCAGTATTTGCAGTTCGCTTTTCTGAGACTGCAGAGCCAACCCATTTACTCCCTGATTGGAATAATATGCTGAATGCTTCAAAAATAAGGTGCTGTGTGAACAGGAGGAGACTAACCATTCAGGTACATTTATGTCCCAAGCTTTTATTAAAAAGCAAAAAAAAAAGAGAAAAAGGCAAGTATGAGGACTTTCACTGGGAATTTCCAGCAAGGGGTTCAGGAGATGCCACCCCTCTCCTTGCTTTGCAGAGGGCTGTCCTCTCATTCCCATACAAACCCCACATTTATGCCAAATAGCCACTGGCAGAGGAAAACTCCATTTCCTATCCCCAGACACTCCTAGTGAGGGAGTTGCCACAGCTGAGGAGCCCCTGGATCATCAGCCTTATGCCTGTGCAAAAGGAAAGGCATCCATGACTTGCAGAAACCCCCACCCACAGGGATTCAGCATCCCAGCTGCATGACAGAACAATCCATAACAGCTTAAAAAGTATTTAACATGGGGGTAAAAGGGATAAACTCATGGTGCTACAAAATGTGAGGAGTTTTACCAGCACTCAGTGGAAACAGTGGTTAAAAAGTGTTTTTGGAGAGTGACTCATCATACGGAAATCTATCCATTTAACTTATAATTTGATTAGAAGGAAAACATAAAATGAATTTGAGCCTCCGGGGAAGAGCACATTTGTCATTAGTAAGAAATACTTTGATTTATTATCTCTGTTTTTTTCTTTAGCATTAACAATATTTTTAAAGATTCAAATTTGGCTTATTTCTATTACTTAATAAATGTTAATTTGTAGGACATTTCAAAATGTTTTTATTCTATTTTGGAAAAGATAGGATTTCCAAAACATGAAAAAAACCACCAATCAAGCCCTGGCCATGCCACCTACACCTGTTTCAGCTTAAAAGTTGGAACTCAAACAGACTTTAATTCGTAAGTCAGTAGAGTAAAATATATGCTATTTATGGCAATAGAGGAACTGTTTGCTTTTAAACTAACAAACTCAGTGTTCTGCAATAAACTGAATGAATTCTTGTACTTTCAACATTTGTAATAGCAGCACAACGTGAGCTGTGCATTCCTATGCATTGCTTTTCCCCAAACTGCACAGGTTTTAAGAACAGTAAAATGAAGTCCACCCCTGTTTGTTATAGTTCTACTAGTCTGCTGATTCCCAATATTTATCCAAGCAGTTAAGATTGCTGAACTGATTTAATATTCTTACCCTATAATTTTACACTCAGACCACATCCTGCTGTGAAATAGCTGGTGCTAATGTTAGCCCAAATGCTGCTGTGGGACGTAGGACAGCACAGGGCCCTTCAATAGCTATATTTTATGGTTACAAGGAGAGAGAAAAAATATAATTTATCTGGTATCTGTGGTTAATTCACAGTTTCACAGCAGATGTATACTGTTCCCTCAGGGTACATCTAGTTGTATTATAGGATATTTCATTCACGGTTTGTCCGAGACATTTCTCTAGCTCTGAACCTACCAATTTATGAGAGTGAATCTACTCCAGAGATACCTGTATATACTTTTAACACATACTCTTACATACTAAGGATATTAGAAAATATATAAACTAGCAACAGATCCATAGAAAACATAAACTAGCAACAGATCAAGTGACAACAAGTAAGTTTCTTTGACCTGAGAAGGGAAACAGAAAAAGAATACAACCCTTTTTTTAAGAAAATGTCTTTTTTTTTTTTTTGTAAGGTCATGTTATTTCACAGAAAGCATTTATGAAATTTCTCTTTTAAAATACCTCTCAGAGCTTTAAAAGTCAGAGCTCAAAAATTCTAAAGGTGTTTAAAAGTTTCATGTACAGTAGCTTGCAAAAGACCTAATAGATGATTAGAAGAAGCCAGTGGTAGCTGGCATCCTCTACCACTGTAGTTATGAGAAAAGCCACACTCCTCATGCAATGCTATTTCTCAGCGCCTTCTGTTCATAATGGAACATAATTAGGAAATTTTTATATTTGAAAAAAACATTTGTTCAAGCTTATGCATCATAAACTATTGCCTTTAATGCAGTAACTGCACAGATAAAATCTTGCTCTTTTTTTTCCAGATCTCCCCATTACACCAGCACTGGAGAGGGCATTTCCAGAAAAAAAATATGTCTGCAATTAGTCCATTTAATTAGTTCCACAGAAACAAAACACAAAGATCGATTGCAGCTGTGCCACAGATGCCTCCTTGCCTGACCTCGGCTGCCCTTGCCTGTTCTCCTTTGCTCTCTCTGCAGAAGAAAGTATTTCTGGAAATGTTGGGGAATTTTGCTACACCTCTAAACAAAGCATGGAGAAGGGGTGTCAGCTGCAGTTTTCCAACTTGCTGCCAAGACTTCTGCATAAACTCCAGCCCTTAAGGGTGGGCCTGTGAGCAAAGCACAGCATCAATGTCTCAGCTCTTATGGGACATGTCATATAACAAATTAGAAGGTATACTTTTTTGGGTTTGAGAGTTTTCAAGGTCACCAAACCGATACTTTGAATTCTAGTCTTCCACACTCGAAGCACGTATTCTCCTGTTGTTTGACTCATGATTGCATGCTTGACATTATGTTTTAAAATAAAGGTGATGCTGATCTGAACTCCCACTGAGTTCAATGGCCACATCTGTAACAGTGCCTGCAGAAATATGTTCACACAACTGACCCACATGCTGCAAACACTTTCAGAGTAAGAGTTCTCTTTTAAAGGCACTGTTAAAATAATCACAATCCAGCATGCACCAGGATTGGCAGTGCTGGGACAGGTGGTTTCACAGCTGTGCAATTTTGGTTCTTCAAGGAATCACCATTCCCTGTCTCCAGAGCATTAATTACTTCCATACAACAATCTCTCCAGGAGTGTCTTGATTCAGCCACCCTGGGTGTTTTCTCACAGGGTCTTTGCCCTTGGCACCAGGGGTGGTCACTCGCTGGCACTCGCTGCTGCCAATGGGGCAGCATTGACACAAGAGGTCTGGATGGTGCCTTACCTAACACACCATGGGGGCAACAAACTGCAGCTACACCGACCCCTTCTCCTCTGTTTTGTTTTCAAATTGCAAAGCCTTGTGGTACTCTTAACTCTCCCCTACTTTTAGGCTCCCTGCTGCAGGAGAACAGATGGAACAAAACTCCAAACAGATTTTTTTCCACCAACCTGTGGGTCTCCTGACACAGTCATCCTCTGCAAGCTGCCTTTGCAGTTTCTTTCCTGCCCGTTTGTATCTTCCCTTCACTCCCACCAAAGCTGGCACCCTCCCTCGCTCCTCCCTGCAAATCTTAGATGTGCTCTTTTATCCGCTTCACATTATCCACTTTAAACATGATGCATTTAAACTATGTATTTCAAATGCTTTTTCAGGCTTTCAAATCCTTTACAGGACAATTTATCACACTACACCATCTCTCCTCTTTTTGCACACTTGAACATGTGCTTTAAAGCTCACAGAGCTGAGGAGAATGGGCCTGGAAGCTCCTGTGCAGGATCAGACTCCTGTGGTGCTCCTGACTGCAGCTGCTTAACCTTGTTTTGGAACCTAGAAATGATGAAAATTCTATAGGCCACTCTTTCCTATCATGAAGCTGTTTCCAGTGTCCAACCTAAATTTCCCTCTTGCTGCAATTTAAGTCGCAGGCCCCTCACCCCCAGCAAAATGGGTGCAGAAGATCCTGTATTCCATGGAGATCTCTTTCATGTACTAGAGCACTTGCTTTCCCTCTCTGGTAACAGCCCTGCCTGCCCACCTGATGGTCTATAATTAGAATTAAAAGTAGTATTTTCTGAGCTTTGTTAATAATATGATAGTTCTGGAAATCACCACTGATCTGCATTTAAGCTTCTCCAAGTTCTTTCCTTTCTCAAGGCAAAATATGTTGGTTTGTAAAGAGTCAGCTCACTACTGGCCTCACCAGAGAGGAAATGGGAATCTTGCAGAATTCTGGTTTGTGAGAAAAGTTAAACTAGGGTTAATTAAAAAAGAGTAAAAGTAACAGGCATATAATGAGAGAACATGCCCCTTTCCACAGTCAAGCTCTTAACAGATCATCCAGCATGCTTAAAAAGCAACTTTCCATCTGCAAATCTGTCTCTCTCTCTTTTTTGTCTAATGAGCATGAGTTAGTCTGTTCAAAAGCCCAAATGGGCATCACGGGGCCAATTCAGCAGCAGGGGGTCCGTTACTATAACAACTGACAACTCCTATGATTTCTGAAAAGCCCTAAAGTGGGAAGTGGTTATCGAGCAAGAAGTCGGGAGGGGATGGCTGCAGGTGCATGTCCTGGGCTCCCCTGCCTCAGCCCTTTCCGCAGGGAGCCTCCCCCATGTCCCACCACCTTTGGGAACAGCCACGCTCTGCTCCCTGCAAGAGGAGACCATAAAACCCCACGAGCCAACAACAGTGGCTCACTACGGTTTGGTCTTGGCAGATCTACCTGTGGGCTCTGCCCCTTGCTCCAGGCTGTGTGTTGCTGGATGAAAGAGCACAGATGCCGTCAGAGAAGTTTTCATATTGATTTTCCTCATAATTGAAGGATGATGAGCACTCAAAGTATGATACCAACAGATAGAACAAGCAACTGGCAGCTGCCCTAAGCTTCAGGCTTGAAAGGGATCAGGCTGAGTCAGCACAAAGGGTGAGCTTGGTTCCCTGAGAGTGATAAGAGGGAGCTGAACACAGGCTTGCTCTCTTTTAATGAAAACGAGCAGCACTTTGAGATACAGAACATGAAAGGGCCCAAGATACAGTACCTTTACCTCTGCCACTGACAAAATCACATACAACCTAGATCTTCTGCAATAAGAGCTGAAGTGCTTTTCCTGCATTGCCTGGGTTGAGACAGGGAGAGATCAGAGGACTCAGAATCAGGTTGGGCTGCATCCCACTTGCCGGGCAGTGATCTGCCCTGTCTCCATTCCTCTGAGGCTGTTTGTCATTATGTGAGACTAGATGTGGCCAAACAAAGGAAAACACAGACATGCCCTGTTCAATAAGAGCAGAGCACATCTAGGCACTAAAAAAAAGAGATGGAAGCTGGAAGAAGTTTCAGGTATGCCACTCACCTTCATGTTTCCCCTCGTGTCCCTGTCTGTTGCCTGTCTCCGGCTTAGGAAGGCTCTTGCCCTTGTCGGCTAATTCTCCTCTCTGCCTGTGCTGACACAAGTTGTGCTCTGGGGCACTGCCATCCCTAAGCTGAGCACAAGCACCAGGATGTGATTCTCAGGCATTGCTGAGGGCAGTGTTGGAGTGAGCATCCCCATCCACCCTCCTCATTCCTGCCTTGAGCTGGTCCCTCAGTTATGCTGGAACAGTTCTCTCTGGTTACTACATGAATCAGACTGGGAGCTAATCTGGTTTAAATCAGGACACGAAAGCCCCTCTCTTCGTTTTCTTTTTTTTTTTTTTTTAACCATGGATTATTTTGCAATCCAGCTCCTCACATGGTTGTACAAACATTGGCATTGGTGTCACAGAGGGTAGAGCAAGGGCAGGAACAGAGGACACCACATGAACTGCTGCTGCTGAAATAAATACTCATGCCACTGCACCCGAGGCATTCTTAAAATTAACACCCAGGGTCTCAGAGAGTGTTACCACCTAGCATGCTCCTTGAGTGCGAAAACAAGCAGAATCACAGATATTTCAGAGTAAGCTGAAAGAAGCTTTTATCATTGTAAGCAAACAATTTTACAATCGTCTGTAAATTTGCAATGTTCCTTTTCCAATCAGTACAGTAGATGAACAATGCATTGTGTACTCATAAAATAAAACCTAGAGATAGGTTCGAATTACAATTTCAGCACTTTTTACAACCTGCTACAGGCAGAAGTTATTTTTTTGTCCCCAATTAAGTTTTAACACTGTCTTAGCTAAGGAGCTGTGCAAGCTCCCCAGAATCTAACACCAAAAGGTAGTTTTCTGAGTTGAGGTTATTAGACATGGTAAACACAAGAGCTCTTGGGCTTATGTGGCAGCTTTCATTTCTATATTACAGGCTGATTTACAAATATGGCTGACCAACCTTCTTCAGTGCTGTTTTACCAGTGTCAGAACTCAGATGCTGAAATATCGAACACCTGAGCTTGCTCCCAGTGAGGTCTTTGCCACCGAGTTCAACAACAATACTCTCCACCCGTAAGTGACTTGGCCCCAGGTCACACAGAAAATCAATGGCTGAGTCAGAAAAAGAACCTGCATCTCCTGGTGCTCAGTGTAATTTCTTCTGCACAGAAAGGCACTGCCAGAGAAGTACAAGGCTCTGTCACAGGGCGCATCCCAAGGATTCTGTTCAATTTGATGGGATGCTTAAGGAAAACCTAAGAAAACTCTCACTGTCTACTGAATTCCATAGGGTTTTGCCCAAGGAAAATTAAAGACATCTTTTTCCTAAGCTGTCTCATATGCACGCATGACTATAAAACAAGCAACGCAAGCTTGCTTGCTCTTTGAAAGGCAGCAGCTGTGTTGTTCCAAAAATCCCTCCTGAATGTAAACATATTAGCACTGTATAAACAGCTTGATTTAATAAGAAATGCAATACAATATTCCTGCTTTGTCTTTAGGATCACGATGTTGATGGTGGCAATAATTCAAGGTGAATTATGGTATCTGTTTAAAAGAAAGAAAAAGAAAACTCTCCCGCTAAAGTCATGAATTAATTTCTTCCTCTTAGCTGAAAATGAGAAATGGCTATAATTTAGTTCCCATTTAAAAGTTGCTGTTGGCTAAACTCTAAAATCTTAATTGCTTCTTAATATTCTCTGCTTATTTTTTCCCTTTGAAACCATATTCTATAGGATTGTAGCATTTAGAATAAATATAAGAATGGAAAACAAAAAGTGGAAGGTCACCACTCTCTTCTAAAATATGTTTTTTTCTCCCAAAATGACAGAACTTATTGTGTATCAAAGTATTTCAGTTGATTTCCCAACTCTAGTCACCCTCCTGCACCTCTGTGAAAAAGAAAGTGACACTGACCCTGGGTTTACCCCTGAGTGTCAATACTCAGGACTTGTTCAATTTGCAACAGAATGTAGTGGAAGTTCTGGAAAAGACATGCTTCATGCCATATTACAGCTCAGCATACTATAGGAACTCGCCTTGTTGCAAAAAAACTGAAGTCACACTCAATCCCTAAATAGTTTGGAGGTCACTACCAAACACACTGCAGTTCTCAGAGCTCGCAGAAAAGGCTGTGAGAGTAACAGTGGCAAAGACTTAAGACAACCCAAGTCAAATTTTAAACTGACCTTGAAGATCTGCAGAAGGATCTCATGATAGGGAGTCTGGGTATAAAATCACAGATGCAAAACAAATGCCCAGAAATGGAAAAATAATGCACTTGGGAAACTGTACCTCACAATGCCCACATTTTCATGGGCTCTAGACGAGCTAGCAGCGCTCCAGAGAAGATCCTAAAATCCCAGTGAACAGTTCCCAGAAATACTAAGTGGTTATCCCTGCAGCACACCATTTCAGGAACCAGTATGTAAGGAAAGAAAGCGGAAAAAGTACCATTGTGCCACTGCAGAAGGGAATGGTGAATCCATATGGTGAGTAAAACAAGTATCTGTTCTCATCTTTTCTATCTGCTAAGACTCAAATTCTCAACTCGATGCTACAGGAAATCAGTTTCAAGCACTAGAGGTCCTGGGAGCAACAGTCCCCTTCATCATGCCCATGACAGCTCAAGGATCAGCCAGGCCAGCTTTCCCTCAAGAGCAATCAAAGATGCACAGAAGGAAACTGGAACTACAGCCATCATTGTCCCTCCTGCCCAGAGAGCCCAAGTGCCAACCAGCCCCAGTGGATGTCATGGCTCCTGATCACCCCGTGATTGTGCTCTCCTCATTTCTCTGGGATAAAAGGCAGTGCAATTTTTGCAGCTTCATTATGCTGACCTAGTTTATTTTGCACTCTACCAACATAAAATCACACAGCCCTCTTTGCACAGCAGTGCCATTAAAAGTACTGAATTCAGGAAACTTTAGCAGAAAGGTAATTCAGAGCTGCTGCTTGCCTGCAAGTTCCCAACCCTTTTCATTACTGAGATGGCCACCATGTGAAAAAGATGGAATTGACCCTTTCTCTTCAACATCAGTCATATTCTTTCACATTTATCCAAGATCCACATGGAAAAGGAACTGAGAACAGCAAATTACCTTTGCAAATAAGGGAGTCTCATTCAGAAATGGCACAGATCTTTTCCAAATATATTCAATTACAAGGAGTCTCTAATGAACACAGCATGGAAGCTTAACAGATATAAAAAGGAAAAGCTTCATCAAACAATGACTGTTTCCTATCACTCTCCTTTTCAAATAAAGGGAACAGAAAACAAAGTTTCCTTACAGTAATTCATCTTCACAAAACTTACTCCTTTGCTGTATCATGGAATGAGCTACGAAGAGTCCAGACAGAGATAAATGCTTTGCCAAACCTTCACAAGAAACTTCCCTAACTCCTTATTTTGGTCCCTGGATAATAGGGCACTGATGCGAGGGAAACAAGCAGAAGGCTTCTCTCTGCTTCACTGTTGTGCTTATGTCACCTCTGGTCTCAAATAATCTAATCTCACAAATGCTCAAAAATGCGAAAGTGAAAATATAATTTGTTTTACCCTCAAAATGTATTGCCAAAGGGTAACTAGGTCTCTTCTGCATTTTCTAGTTCTCTGGGTTTTGTTTTGCAATGCTTTTTCTCACACCAAAACAAAAGAACTGCTGTGCAAGAAAAGACCCTGTGGTCCAGCATGCCTGTCCCCTTGAGGGTTATCCTTTCATCAAGTGTTTCTCTGCTGTGCACTTCAATACCATGTTTCCCTTACTAAAATATCTGTCTCAAACTCGTTTTCATGCCATTTGCTTTGATGGTGTTATTTAGCAAATTATTCCATATGTTGCCCATTACATTTTAAGCTAAGTATTTATTTCTGAAAATCCAAATCACTGTTCCTTTCAAACTTCTAAATTAGACTCTGCAGTCCTTGAGAATATCTTTTTTCCTTACTTTAAAACACTCACAGAGATAAACATTTTATTTTTTTCCTAAGAAAAGGCAATCACACTTGAAAAGGCACACGAAATGCTGTGCTGCTGCTCCAATGACATGATCTGCACAATGCAAAATGTTATTGTGGACAATTTTGTGTTCTAGTTGCTTGTTGATTTATCCTAAAACACACCTTTACTTTTTTAATACCTCTCTATTAAAAATCCTCAGAACTATGAAGGTAGACACACATTATATTGAAGCTAGTACACACATGTGGTCTCAAGTTTGTTTATTGTTCCTTAGTTTGTTGCTTCATAATTATTGAAAAACTTTGATTGTTACATGACATATTTTCCATGTCAATATCAATTTTTAACCTCCACCTTTTTTAGTATCAATCTTTGGCAAAAAACCTGATCTACTGCTCTTAAGGCCATTAATTAGAAACTCGTGATTTTACCAAAGCCACTGAGGAATGTTAACTATTGATGCATATTATGGACAGCAGATAGGAAACTATTACTGTCCATATGTAAAACAACAGACATTACTGGAAAAGTAATTTGGTTTCAGCTGAAGTCTTTGCTCATGTATCTTCCTTGATTTACATGTGTGTTTGCTATTATGAAGCAGAAATTCTATGAGGTGGATGGTTAGGAATTTTAAAGATAAAAATTTTTAACTTTAATAAACATACCTTAATTTTACTAGAGCAATATTATGATCTTTAATAGAAACTAATATTTGTCAAAAATTAGTCTCTAACTGTTGGTCACTAGTCAGCACATTCCAACTTCAGTATCTTCTCAGGGATTGTATTTTTACCCTTTGAGCACATTAAACACTACTTTTGCAATTATTTCCCTCAATCCATTAGTGAAATTGCAAAGAAATGGAAATGTTTTGCAAACAGTGAGAGGTACCAACATTCTTTCAGATAGTAGCTGTTAGCATTGTATTTCAAAACCTTCTTCAGAATCTTTCCAATTTCAGCTTGTGTGCACTTACCTGCAATTTTATTCACTGACTTACTGCAAGGATGTTAATTGTTTGCAAATGTTAATAGAAATTATTTTCACAATTGTCATCTATTTAGTAATTATTTCAAATATTCTCAGCCTCAATAATTTGGCCAATTAACTGTCAGTGAAATGGGTGTCCTGGTACTTTTTTAATCGATTCTGCAAATATAATGATCAATGGGCTGGTATTTCTCATCAAAGCTGCTTTCCTGTGTCCCATCTAATCAGATTTTGAAATAATTCCTAAACACTTTGTATGTGACTAATCCCTGGTTAATTTTAACTTCCAGACAAATGAGGTGTCTTTGGGTTGTGGTTCTGACATAAGCAGGTGCTGCAGGTTTTAATTTAGTCTAAATCAAATGGAGATGGATTTGTTGATGTTAATCCCAGTCTCCACCACTGAGCAACATCCGCTGATGTGAAGGACAATGTCCCTTTTTAAGAGGCAATCTTTATTTTCAAGACTTTGTAGGCAGCACATCCAAACACCTTACCAATGCTAGAGAACTCTAACTTAGAGCATCCCTATGGAATGTGGAACAAGCTTACTCCCCCTTACCTGACGTAAAGTCAAAGGAAGGAAAGAACTGCTTAAGATTACACAGGAGGTTTGTAGTAAACACACCCATGGAACCAAGGCCAGTCTCACTGGGCTTTTCTCCCACAACCACCTTTTCTGAAGGCCAAGCCAAAGGTAACTTCTTACAGCTGTTTTGGAAGGACTAATTGTGAAAATATTTGTCACCATTACAGCTGGCTCTACCATTGCTAGAGCTCTATTGAGCTCATTTTCATGACACAAAAATCAGTATTTAAAGCAGCTGAATAGTTAACCAATAAAGCTGTTCTAGCATCCAGAGTGTTATCTAATGCATCTATCACCATAACTTCTAACAAAATAAAAAACACAGGGCCACACTAAAAACATCACTTGACATGTGTTTTAAATCATAATCAGTTTCCAATGACAAGGAAACAGGCTCACCTCCAGTAGACAAGCACAGCGATGAGGAGAATGAGGCACACGAAGGTCAGTGCTGAGACCACAATGAGTGGGATGATCCATTCCATTTTACCAGGAGAAGGTCTCGTGGCCATGCTGGAGATGTTCTTGCCAGCTGTGTGTTAAACAGATAACAAAACCAATCACTGAATGGAAAAAAGAATTACTGTACGGAAAAATGTGTAAACAAAACAAATAGCTTATCCATTTTACATGGTATGAGTAAACAGAGCAGAGATCCTCTAACTGCAGGGTGGGACTCCATTTGTCTTCAGTCTGAGATATGAGAGCACAGAAGTATGGTGTTTATTGCCACATATGGCTTGGATTTTACTACTGCCTGTAATTACGGTTTCATAGACACTTTTAGGACTCTTCTGTGCAAGCACCTATTATCAGATGGGTAGTACCCCACTGAGCCATTTCACCACGGTAACTAAGTAAACGCCATGCTCCATCATCAGTGTTTGCAGATAAATGCACTCTGTTTCTCAACACTACAGGACAGCCCTGTTTGCAAAGCTCAGTGTAATACTTCGCTTCAGAAACAAATCTCTTGGTAACTATCTTAAAATAAAAAATCCTCAACATGTTGGGTGTCATGTCACATCATTTGCAGAATTGTCACAATCTGGTGGGTTACTGCATACGAAAGCACATTTTAGCATATGGATTGTCAAGATGGGTGGATGAATGAATGAATAGGATGTGTTGTAAGCGACAGAAGAAATCATTATGCCACAGCTTTTGTACGAAATTAAAGTTCGTCAATATCCTGAGATATGGCCGAGTAACTCCACTTCACTTTTTGCATGACATCTCATTAAAATGATTGCATCACATGTAAGATGAATATCTAGAGGTTCTGCAAGTACTGGAGCCAATGAGCCTAGTCACTGCACCAATGTATTTTAAAAGACACCTAATTTGTGCAAATTCATGTAGACTTGATGAATAAATTGGTTTAGACAGAATGTAAAAGAAAAACACAGAAGCGGATTCCGTATCTTACTCATGTTTCCTAACAAACAGGCAGTAGCTGATCAATACCTGTCACGAGGACATAATGGAAAAGGATTAGTATAAACAGCTTCAGATTTTGAGGATTGAAACATGCACACTTGACTTCTACTTTTTAGCCTATGTGAATCTTTCCTTACCAACGTGATTCCTTGCCCTTGTTCAGTATTGTATTATCATATCTTCTGAAATTGCTGCAAATCCTACCAGAAGAACGTAATTGCCTTTTCACCATAGGCAGGCAAAACACAGATAATTGGAAGTCACCAGATGTCACATAATATGAAGTCATACTCTATTTTAATAGCATTTAGATTATACTCCTCGGTAGGCAGGAGTAAAATTCAACTAACGTGGAAGTAAAGGTTAATTGTAAATGCTTTTTCCTGACTGCTGAAAACAGAGCAAGGCTGCAGGCTGCTGCAAGCCCAGCAAGAAATCTTTCTAGTTTTAAGAACTAGGCTGATAGAGGTAATGCCCTTTAGCAAGCTGCCTAAATGAGGTGCTAATCAGAGGGGTGTTTGGGGGAACTGAACGTGCACTTTGATTGAACATCTCTGATTTCCTTGACTAGAAGGAGTAAGGAAAAGAACAACACCAAAATTAGAGCAAAGGCTTATTCTCTGTATTTGCCAAAATTACAAAATCATAAGTCTTGAGGCATCAGTTTTTATCACTGCATTTCAAATCATTTATCAGCATGAAAAGAGTAAGAAGGTGAGGTAAGTCTTATTAATCAGAATGGTAAAAGGGACAAAGGAAAAAAAACATGCGATGCAATGAAACTTCGTAGGAGAGCCAAATAGTGCCACCATCTTACATCCACTGGGGTGCTGGTTCAGTTCTCTCCAAGGACAGTATTCTGTGCAGTTTCACCTCCACAGCTTTCAACACAAAACCACATGTTTCTGTTTGCATGGTAAGTAAATTAAATTCCATTGTAAGCACAGCATGGGCTGCAGTCCCAATGCACACGATTACATTCTGCAGTGCTCATGATGCTCCTCTTACTTAGTCTACTGTGGAGAACACACTTATCTGCCCCTGCCAACTCCCAGTAGCCCAGATGTGAGGATAAGAAAGTGCTCAGTAAGATGAGTGCCAGAATAGGAAATGCTGTTCCTGCATGCTGATGGCTGGCCTTGAAATTCCAGTTGGGAATGCCCAGGCAGTGATGTGCTTCAGAAAACCTGTCCCCACAGTTCCCATGCTGGCTTTGAAGGAAAAGTTTCAGGTGTTTTCCATTGCTTAAATAATGTGTTGAGAGAGCTTCAACAAACCAATGCCAGTAAAAACTGTATGAGAATGGCAGCTGGAGCCATAGGTACAGCAGTGAAGCTGGAGAGCTGGTGCCTGTTTTGAGTGTCATGGCAGAAATGCCTAAGAAGAGCCAGCACGCTGGATAACTTGGAAAAAGAGTTACAGAAAACACACAAAAAGGCAGATCTGGGCCTTTACTTTTCTGTTCTCCTACATAACAAAAAATTATAAAGTAAAAAAAATAGTCACCATTTCACCTTTTTCCAAAGTGGGAATGTCGAGCCTTGGTAGCGTCATGTCCTTGTAATGATGCCCACCATAAGCTGTCCTTGGTGGCAGTGCTGGTAAGCTTAACAAATGGACTAGGAAACTCCATTTTTGCTAAGAAATGTAAACAGTTTCCAGTGGCATATGCCTTCATTGAATTAATTCAGTTTGCCTTTTACTGGCTTGGAATTCATCCCAGTAGGAAGGAATAAAAATTATTACAGCATATCTGTTTCAGGAGGTCCCACATGATACAAGCCCTGGCACTGCTAAATCTACTCCTGCGTCTGGAAAAATCCATAACTTCTGTGAACCCTCCATTCAGCAGTTCCACCCAGGCTCTGCATGGATGAGCCCTGGCACAGGGAGTATTAGATGGCGTCAGGCAGTGAGGGAGGCTCTGGCAGTGCAACTCTTGCACAAGGGTCAAGGTAAGAAAGAGGCATTCTACAACTTGTGAAATGTACTTTTTTTCCTGCATATTCTTGGTAATTGGTTCCCGAGAAAAGAAACATGTTTATTTCCCTTAAGTAACACTGCGTGCTATAATAAGCAACTGTAGCTGTACCTTATAACCCATCTACCTTTATCATTCCTCATCATTGCACAAACTGCCAGGACAAAGTTCTGTTTGTTGTACCATTACAGATACCATTAACCAAAGAAAAGCCCTGCTGCTGAACTGCCTCAGACCACCTGGCCTCTTAAAAGACAGTCACTTGCTCATCTTTCCTTTAAGTAAATGAAATTATGGACTTACATAAAGGTATTAATTTATTCTGTAAAATAGTATTGGCATATTATTAAATGATGAAAAGGCAAACCCATGTTTTCTAAAAATGTATTACCTTTGATACAAGCTCATGTCATTGTGAAGCTCTTTTTCCCCTATTTCTTTAAATCCATTCCCGCTGTAGTCACACTTACAGGCTGTGCACAGCTAAGCATGGCCTTTCACTGCTTTGTAAACAGATGCCAATCAAATTTAATCCTATATCTGAAATTCATAGTTTGCAGACATCAAATAGTTCAAATCTTTTATTTTCAAGCCATTCTGCTGTTTCTTCCCTTAAGTTGCCATGTAAATCTCTGAAGATATTTAAAAGCTGTCTGGATACAACCCTGAAGTAATGTGCTCCCTTCTTGAGCAGTGAGGCTGGACTAGCTGCCTTCAGTGGTTCCTCCTAACCTTATCCATTCTCTGATCCTGTCTGAAAATGGCTCAAGTGCCGCATGAAAATACAGCTTAATAATTCTTGCTGCGTATGGAGAAGAAAGAATTACACAGATGTTTAATTATCTTAATGAGGTTATTCCCAAAAGGCTTTTGTAACCTCAGATCTGGCAAAGACTGCTCTAAAAACCAAAATTCATTCTCTGTTAAAGGCACACACCAGGCTTGAAATTTAACCCTGCACATCATCTCTGTCTCTACCAAGCCCCCTTGTGGGAGGAACTCAGAAGTGGGCGACTACTAAGGGATGGGAGGACCTGGCTGAATTTTGGATGAAGAGCCAAACCCACGTTTGTGTTCTCAGTCCCAGCTCACCACTCAGGCAAAAGCCCCAGCTGGACAGCTATTACTTTGCCCACAACAGCCCAGTTGTTATTTCCTGTAAAAAACAAAGGATTTGTTTAACTGTCTGGTACAACCAACCAAAATTCCATGGGATCATATCTGTTCTCACCCAATGAAACGGAAACATCCTGGTTTTCATTTTCCCCCTCACTTCTATTCTCTCTTCCCCCCGCTCCTC
>JAOXXN010000175.1:13644118-13669418 GCA_026770055.1 Myrmophylax atrothorax | reverse complement strand
TACTTTAACTGGAAAGATCAGCAGATGAGTACTTGCTGTGTAAATCCCACAGGAAGAGCAGTTTCTGACAGTCCTCTGTACTCAGGGTAATTCTTGTCATTTATTGTGCAATTATTTTTCTCACTTTTATTTAGTTTTTTCAAAAACAGAGCCTCTGCTGAGCAATGTGAGGAACTGTAAGGACACAGAAAGAACAGCGTGGTGGGGAGGAGGGGAATGAGATAATAACACAGTCCTGCAGACTAATTTAATGTGAGACAACCAGTGAGTGGTACAAAAAAACAGGAGGAAAGAATAAAAAAAGCAAATCTCTTATTCACAAAAAAGCATTTCTATGCCAGGTGTTGGTTTCAGCATTAATTTTCCTCGCTCCCTCCCTTAAAACAGCTTAGGAGGCAAAGGTTTAGCTGGGGAGAAGAGGTCTTAACTCTTTAAAGAAGTAAAACGTAATTCTGGACCTTTTACACTTAAGCAGTGCTGATGCAGAGCAGCTGGGGCCATTCTAGACTTGAATGAGACTTCTCCAGGTTTCACAAAACCTAACCTGGGGCAGAGGTACATGTGGAAGTACATGAGACTGGGAGAGGCACGGAAACCATGAAATACAGAACAGGCATCAGTGACAGGAAGAAAAAGAAACTATGACAAGTTTAGAGAGGAGGATCCCTGGAAAAAACTGGACCCTGGCAGAGGTTGAAGTGAAGCACAAGTGCCCAGTGGAGCGTGGGCTGTTCACGTCTGCTCCAGCAGAACCCGAGCAAAACCACACATCCTCAGACTTCCCCACCTCTCTTTTCTCAGCAAACATTCTCAAAACCCACCAAGAAAGCACCCAGCTCCTCCTCCCTCCAGATGCTTTGTTCACCTTCGGCATCAACCTTAATTTTTAACTTTTAACAACTGCAATCTCCTTTTTGTTAGTTTGAATTTGTTTTTCTGCACAACGTATTAATTCTCTGTCAGCTTGCTGATCTTTACTCAGCCGTGACCAGCACTGCTTTCCCTGAGCAGACAGGTGCAGGACCACAGATTTCCAACACTTCCATCATGTATTCCTTTAAGTGATACAGACCCCTGCAGCTATGCACAGAGCTGCCCTATATAAAGGTGTGAACTTATCACCTCTGCTCTCATCTTCATTTCCCACTTCCCTCCTCCTCCCCTTTGCTCCACAGCAATCGTGTCCTGGCCCCTTTCACATGGTTACTCTGACTGTGAACACAAGAACAGATCAGAAAACAAAAGAATATATCCGGATCATCCCTGAGGAAAAAGAAACGCTCCTCCACGTTTCCTTCTCGGTTTAACACACTGTGCTGCTCTCCCTTTGATGGCCCTTCCTTGTTCCAAATTGGGCTTCTGCTTTCTTCAAAGTTTTGCTTTCAAAGATGAGGTCCCACGGTATCACATCTCACCCTCAGCCCTCTCCCCCACCTTTCTTTACAACCCCTGGATTTTTGGTGCAGAAGGCAAACAGCTTGTCAGGTGGTGTTATGGTTTAAGTTGAAAATAAAAGAAAAACCTGCCATGGTGCTAATGGTGTTTTCTTGTTATTATGCTTTCTGGTGTGATAGATCCACAGGGTAACTAACACCATCTAGATTGCTTCTTTTTAGTGCTGTTTTATTTTAACAGGTTATTCACTGATTTTTCACCTAGGACAACTGGAGAGATGTGCAACATATTTATTCTCTATCCCTTTTCATTATTAAAGCAATTCTGTTTCCACTGTACTTTGGCAGGATGTCCCCAGCAGGCCCTGAAACTTTTGTGGTCACTTGCCTGAACACTTCTTGCCCACCTCAAGGGAGATCCAAGGCTACATTTTGCTCCATGCTAAGTTTCAGTTATGGCTTTTTAATAATACAAAAGCAGAAGAAAAAAGCAAGACTTTTTTCCACATTCCCTTTTAAATAAACAAAGGTTCCTCTCCTCCCCTCACCCCACCTCACATTCACAAACAAGCAACAGATGCCATTGATTCACTTTGTACCTAGGCTTTTGATCTGGTAGCACTTTGATTTGCAGTGCTCAGTTTTGACAAGGAAGGGAATAAGAGCCCCATTTTTGTGACATTAATAGAGCGTTTTCTGCTGTGGTAATTTATTTGTGCTCTGCTAATAATTTTCTGCTGATCCATGTAGATTCTTGATGACAGCCACAGAGAACAGGACAGTGACAAAACATGGTTTCCATCACCCTGAAAGATTTTCCAGGGGCCTGGGGTAGCATGGGCTGCTGTTCCCTTTGACAACCTTTGCCTGTATGGTAAAACAGGACTGTGGTCTCGTGCAGAGCACCTGTGCCCAGGCTGGGAGAGGGCAAATGCACACAGCCTCCAGCACTGGGTGCTGTCCCCAGGACTGACATCGAGGAAGAAGAATCATTTTAATGCCTTGCAGGCAGCTGGTAAGAACAAGGAAAAGGCTTCTCTAAGAGGCTTACATAGAAAACGGTACCAAAAAGGGTAAATCAAAGACAGCAAAGGTGGGAAAAGCAATGTTTCTGTGCAATAGCTCCATCCTGCCAGGTGCTCCTCTGAGACCTTGCTGAAGCATGTGGCAGACAAAAGCTTTAGTAGCCATTTTAATGCAAATCAACTATAACACATAACCTGGTATTTCACAGTCCCCTACTCTCACAAGGGCAGAATCATTGTCTCTGAGGCCTGCTGAGCCTCCTCAGCCCATGCACAAGAGCAGCCTCTCCTGCCCTGTGCTCCTCAGCATCTCAAAAGGACAAGGAGCAGAGAGGGGCGAGGGGCAGGGCACCCAGCCAAGCACATGCCTGATTTGCAGCCCAAAGACTGCCCCACATATGGTGCAAGCACAGCCAGGCACTAGTGACTTTATTACCTAATGATCCAATGTTCACTAATGACAGTGCATCATTCCCCCAGTACCAGCATTGCTTGAGACCCTTCCCACCAGCTTTCATGATGAGAAAAGCATTTGAAGAGGAGATCTCCCAGAGATCAGAGCTGAAAGAGACTGGCAAGTCAGCCTCAGAAAACTTATACCCCACCTGCCCCTTCTCCAGAGAGGGCTGCCTGCTCCCAGGTGCCAGTCCTGGGCGGGCTCCATGGCAGACGCGCTCGCCGTGCGCTCCGCAGCAGGGGAAGCAGGAGTGAGAATAGCAGGCACCTGGCTGGCGGGAGGTGTGACAAATCCTTGGCAGAGCACAAGACCAAAAGCAGTTTTAAAATCAGCAACAAGCATTTGACAGCTCTTACAAGAGCCTCCTCGGCGTTCCTGTGCCGTTAAAAGGCTCTCTGAGGGCGGATGCGGGACTTGGGGAGCGTCGGCAGTGTGGGAATGTACTGCTCAGCAGGGAGACACAGGGCAAACCCCAAAGCATTATCATTGATCTGGACATTGTCAGGCAGTTTGGTACACAATGGTTTTCCATCCAGCTAAGAAACTTTACACAGTTGCTCATGTAAAATTAAGCCTATTGTGGCATTTAAGATTCTACAAAACTATGCCTGAGATGAGGAAACAAAGTGAACTAAGTAGTGACTAAGCCTGTATTGATTTTTATGTGTGTGTGTCTCTATCATTGCTACTAAGCTGGTGACACTGTGAAGGGCACAATTATTTATGTTCCATCAAATTAGTGAGTAAATCAAATCCCTGACGAAATCTCAAGCAAAAATTGCTTTCACTTCCACAGAAAGTCCTTCTGACTCTGGAATTGTTCACTTAGCCCAGGAAGGGCACTGTAAGAATTCAAGAACTTCACAGAAAAAAAATGAAAAAATTAAAAACTAGTTCATTACTTACCAGTACTATCCCCACATCTACCAGAGGGACACGAGATCTGTCACCACTATGGGGACAGCATAGGAGCCCTATACAGATTAGAGCCCCCATGTAGGACCAGGCCTTCTAGTAAACAAAGAAATGAGGATGACGATGAGTGTTTGTGTGGGTGTGCAATCTCCTGTTTGAAAACTGAATGATTGCAAGGAAGGAGTGACTGTTCAGCACAACTCATGAAGGATGCTTTGCCAGTTAGAGGGAAAGGGATAAGGAAAACCAAGGAAATCTTGTTGAGATGAGGCACATGGGAGAACTAAAGCTCGAAGGCTGGTGATCTTTCCAGCCACCACAGGATATGTGAACATGGTCTGATTTGAAAGCAAAGTAGTTATCTCAACATTCATATGTATTCTTAATTTTTACATTCTAGGCATGTGCCTCTATATTGTAACAACCACCTAAAACTAACACGGGCATGGAAACATTATAAAAGGCAAAGAAACTTAAGGTTTTAATTTTGCTTCCTTTTGTTGGATCCCTGCTTGATCCAAGCACTCAATCAAAAAACCACAAGAGTTTTCCACTGTATTTCAGCCAAAAAGTCCATGTTGCCTTAGGGTCCCAGTTGAATGCAGCCAAATGGAAGGCAGGAAGAAGCTTTTCAGATAAATTCATAAAAATGTGCTCATGTAAGATGTAAGTAAATCACATCAAGAAAAGAAATGCAAACGTGTGGAATAAAAGCTCACATCTTTACTATTATTCTACATAATAACATTAAAAGAGAGATATGATATGAGAATTCTTCACTGAAGCATTCCATCAATATTTAAGTTAAAGAGAATGATCTCTTTGAACAACTGCTTTGCAGGAGGAAATTCCTTTACTCTAGCCACCAAAGGAGCCTTAGAAAAGGCCTTTAATCAGGGCCTTTGAAACAGGAAGGAAAGCATGATTTTCCTCTTTTTCTTCCTTAATGTTTTGAAAAGGAAACAAGCTATTGAAATATATCAAGCGATTTCCTTTACTTGAAACACTAGCAGACTTCTGTGCATTGTGCACAAAACAAAAATAAATGCCTTTTATCCACCCAGATTTTGCTATGGGTACTCAGCACCGAGATGGAGTGATCATTATGTGGTCAAGGAATCATAGCCTTGGGACCGAGTCATATCCTACCCAAACAATTATTTTTGGGAATGGTATAATCCTCGTAGGAGACACTGGTGTGATTATACACAAGTGGCTATTTTGGCTGCAGAGTGAGAAGGAAGAGAGAGAGCAGAAAACCCCGATGAGATGGCTAAAACACTGTCACACTTGCAGAGGGCAAGAGAGTCTTGAAATAGAAAACAGGTAAAAACCAAAACTAAAAAGAGATCCTAGTCCAGTTAAATGGCAGCTTGGCTGCACAGTCAAATTACAAAGCCACTGAAGAATCCTCACTGCCCAACTCGTCCTCGCTTTGCTTTTGCCAGTCAGTTTTGTTACCCAGTGTGAGCGAGGTAATAACACCTAATTCTGTGGAAAACAACACCAGTTTTTCAGCTTGGTGTGTTGTTTTTATTTCACAGCAGAACACTGCAATTTATAAACAGCAAAGCTAAGGAAAATTCTTTGAATGAAGGACTTTATGGTATGTTATAATTTAACCCGTTTTTCACTGTGTTTGGATTTATTTGCCTCCCCAGTTGCAATGTTAAACGATTCTGAAAGTAGAACAATTAATCCAAAATCCTATTTGTTTTAATTCAACACTGTCAACTAGTTTTAGGTTTGCAGTCAAGAGAAAAAAAATGTTTGTTAAGCTCTACAGCACTAGCTAATGTCTAAAGACAATCTCGGAAAAGGTGCAAAGATGTTTTATCACAGCACTATAGATGGGATGGAGATTTATTATTGTACCGAGCACCATTCCAGCAGATGCCTTTTGAATTACAATGAGATTATTAAAACTTTACAAATCATTATATTAAAACCTGACAAGAGTACTTTGGGAACCGGAGCATCTTGATGTCATTGCTGATGATGCATTACCATGGTAAGGCTTGAGGAAAATTCCTAAGTAAAAAATTGGTTATAAAAGTATAAAATATATTAATATTTATTTCAGTACCTGCCATAAGTTCAAGGATAATAGGTATATGCATCAGAACAGCTGAATGATCGTATTTATGTCAGCATTAGAAAGATGTTCATCTGCTGCAAAGTTTAATTAATTTTCATAGATAGTTAATTTTCTGTTTCATTATCAGCTCCCTAAATTTGAAAGACAAATAATTTATAAACAAATAGAAACTTCAGAGAGGTGTATTTTTAGAGCAAACAGAAGATAAATAACAGAGTGAAGCATCCACGCTGCCTTCGAAGTACTAATATGAATGATATATTGCAGCAGGATTTGATTGATAACTTACGCATTCCAGAGCACTGACTGAAAAGAAACAAATTGTTTACTGTTAACCCCAAACCATTTTCAGGTAACAAATGACTCTGATCTTTACCAATCAAATAATGGCTGTGATGCCCTTAAACATCAGTGAATGAGGAATGTGTAGGCTCTCCGTGTCCTTCCAGGGGTGACCTGATCCCCTTAAGGACAATATTCCTGCCCTTCTCCCCTTCCCAGCAAGAAGAAAGTTTAAACAGCTACTTACCGTGATGTACGACGCCCTTCAACCCATGGATAATGGGATCCAGTGCTGAATTGTCCCTCTGACTGACCTACATGCAAAGGATACAGGATTGGTTACATCTACTCTGGCATCAGGCAGAACAGTCTCAGTTTAATCTTCTAAAGAGAAAAAAAAAGATGTTATCTAACAAGCTGCTTAGTTCTCACATTTACAATGGCTCTTCACCAAATGCCAAAGATACATGGTGTAATGAAATAAAGTGAGGAAGGTTAAATCAAAAGAAAGCATCCTCTGAATTCTTTAAAACATTAGCCACATTATCAGCCCTGCAAAGCCAAAAAACACAGGGACGAATTTTCTCCATCTACTTCTGCTTTCAGAGAGGAAAACTGCTGTGATAAACAGAAGTTATCTTGGACCAGTTTATTCCTTACTGATACAGCCATAAATCTGGTGCTGCCACTGCAGTCAGTGAAGCTGGACCCCTTTCAGCCCTAACGGAGTTGGGCCTTGGCATCTAATTGCTATTCATATGTTTATTTAATTTAGTGTCACTTGGACAAAGGAAAGGGGGGGAAGCTTTGTGAGAGGATCTAGAAAAAATTGGCAGTTTTTGACAATGTAGTTGCCCGCAGTGCCAGACCAAAACTTGGAGCATTCCTTCTACCACCCAATAATTGTCCACATCCTCCACAAGGGTGAGATCCAGCACCAGAGAAAGGAGAGGAAGGCAGCAGGAAGGATTAAGCCTGTTGAGCTCCACAACTTCCAAATTAAACCCATCACTTCAGTTACTTACTTGCACACAGCCAAGGAATTTACAACCAATAATGCAATTTTTTTTCTTTAACCTTTTGCCTCTTCAGAGGTATTGAAGGAATAACTCACAATTTCTGTGAACATGTTCCATTATTTAAGTTACTTGCCAATTTACTTTTGGGAGATAAATACTGGCATGTATGTCACTGATGGGGTACATTTTTCTTTTCTTCCCCCCACCAGACAGCTTCAGAACCTGAGCAGTGTTGATCATTTCTGGATGGACTGCTCTCAGTGGGCAACACATCAAATGCAGAAGAGCTCCTCTGTACTTTACTGTCTGCTGAGGACCTCAGTGTCATGAGGAAAAGCAGAGTTTAATCACATTATGGCTATGTATCAATATATTCAGAAAGGAGGGGAGACAAAAGAAGAAAACCCTGAGAAGGGACCTTGTGCCCAGCAGGGAACACACTACTGCGTGAAGCTCAGAACCAGCTTGGAGCTCACTCTTAGGAAGAGGACATAATTGACAATAGCACATCCAAAAAATGTGTTATTGGAAAAATATCACAAATTTAATGGCCAGACAAGAAAACAAATCCACTGCCCAAGTTTCACAATCACAACGTGTCTCTTCTCGTCCTTTCTCCCCATGACTAATTAGGAATCTTAGAAACCTCATTATCTTCTTAGTCAACTGCATTGAGACAAACCACAACAAAACACCTTCATTTTTTCTGTTTATTTGGCCTTTGAACTACTCTGCTGTGTTCTCAACGCATTTCTGTGCACTTCTCTAGAGACAGAATGGTTTGGTTTGGTGCTATAAATGGAGATTGAAAATTCTCTCCTCATCACAATACTCCAGAACTTGCCACGATCAGCTAGGGCAAGAAATGAAATAAAATTACAGAAGTAGCAAAAGCAGCTTTGAAATATATACAGCTTAGATGTTACTGGGCATAATACTATTAGCCCTGAAGGCTGTAAGCTCTTTGAAGCGTGAACTTTTATATACCCAAAGGGGTGCTTTGTACACTTTGGATCCTGTATAAATAATAATCACAGTACAGGGGACCCAACAACCCACTTTGTAGGTTCTGTCTGGCATCTGACAAGCCAACAACAAACACTAAATATACAGAGCCTGTTGCAAGGCAATTCCTGCATCTTTTACATTTATTCATGTTTCTGCAACCATGACTAAAACACATACACAAAAATTCATTAAAATGCTATCAGTAATTAAGTACAAGAATGTAAGTCCTTGTCCTGGACTTAAACAATACTTTATTTATTGCTGCCTAACTATAAGAGGTAAAGAGTTTTATTTTGTTTACATTGGTTCTATTTCTGGTGACAGATGCAATCAGTCTGAAGAAAGCAAATAGATAGAAAGAATCCCAAAGGTTAGAACTCTTCCTTTTGGGATTTCGTGTCAAAGTAGATCAATCTTAACCTCAGCTCTGGCAGCGCCCCTTTAATCTGCTGAGGTGCTATGACTGTAGAGATGCACACAGTCTTTTTGATAGCACATTCTGCAAATGTGCTGTGTTCTTCAACAGCAGGAAATCAACAGGCACTTTGTTTCTTTGGGGGCTGGAAAGCAAATGCTCCATGCATCTGTAATGGTGTTTTCTCTGAGGGTATGAGGAGTGGGATCTCATGTTTCCTTGAAAATCACATTCACACAAGTACCACTTGCAGAGATGTCAGTTCAGACCTGCATGGAATATAGCTTTATTTTCCTTCCAGATGCTTTCCCTCTTTTTTCCTGATACTCACACATGGTTCTCTCACACTTCACTACAACTGTTCCAGGATCTTAGCAAGACCATTAGAAAAGTGCCCAAAAGTTTTCTCATTTTGTGAAAGGGTTCAGACTTCAGAACAAAAGTTTTCTTACATCTTTTTCTTCTTCAAATTGTTAAAAAAACCCCAAACCAAAAAACCCAACTTGAATTTCCTCTCTCTTTTTTTGCACTTCTCTGTATCCCTTTTCTGCCTCTGTTCACAGAGAAAAGGAGGTTTCTGAAACCCAAAATGTCAAGTTCTCTCCCCATTGCTGTACATCTCTGGTTTAACTGGCCTGCAGCTACCATGCTGGTTGAGATCAGAGATTCACTCATACAAGAATACTGTCTCTGACAACAGCTGATACTTAAAAGAAAGGAAGGGCAAAAAAAGCTGAAGGTAAAAAAGCACAAAAATCTCCAGAATAAGATGTGTCCTTCTGACCTGCTTTATGATTCCATGTCCTGAAGCTTGAGCTTATATCCTTCTGCAAACTGCTTTTATCTTTCTTTGTTATATAATATGTGCTACAGCAGAGTATTTTTGTTATCTTATGAATATATCCCGAAGCAAAACAGCAACGAATTCTTCAGATCGATTTTACATGTCATGTTTCTGCTGATGCCTTGGCTACAGAGTTGCAGAAAGATCCTACATCTGTAACTGGGTCTTGGCATTTTGGCTTCACCCAACAAACACCTGCCAAAGCTGGGCAAAACTTCTTTTCCTGTGAGAGAAGAGTCATGTGTTCATCCCTCCTCCTTCAAGACCCCACCACAGAAGAAATACCACGAATGACAACTTCTTAAGCACAGGAATTTCAGGCACAAACACAAACCTGTGATGCTGCTGGCCATGAGTGTGCTGCACAGATGGAAAAGCATCCTGAAACTGCCCTAGAGTACCCACAGTATCACTACTTCAAATGCTGTTTCCTGAACAAGATGGTTTTGCTCAAGACTGACTAATATTCTATAGGTCTGCAGTAAACAGATTAAATAACACTTGTGTGCATCATTTACAGTTGAGAAATGGCTGTAATCCTCTTCAGCAGAAATAAATAGGTAACTATGATGCTAAGCACAGTGGAAAAACACAGATATCATTCATCAGTTTCCTGTGGTAACAGAGCTCTCATCATAGGGTAAATATGGGATGAACATGACACGAAGAAGCAAAATCTCTTTATCGTACCCTTTAGGTGACTTGGATATCTGGTGCACATGCCATTCCAAATAGGACAAATGGCTTGATGTTAATGCAATGAACAAAACAAACATTTGCAATATAGGAAAAGGCAAGGCACAAGTGACCCCATTCTGCAGTCATAAACCAGAGATGTTCTTCACATGAAGTCATGGTGGAAATCATCACTCTAGACAGGTTAGATTTACTTAAAGCTCCTACATCTGATGCAGGGACTGAGAAGTGATTCCTTCCTCAGTGAACACAGTTGATCAAGTCATGAACTCTATCGACAACAGTGTTAACACCTCTCAGCAGCATAACCTGTTGTCCCCTTGCTTGAAAGTGTTGTTTTTACAGCTCTACTCTCAGAGGCTGGCCAGGAAACTCAGCATCTTCTCAGGATAACATTATGAATGCTCCAAAGAGGACAGTTCCAGTGAAGGAGCAGAGCAGGAGTGCAACAAGAGGACAGAGAGCACCTTAGCCAGGCTGTCCAGGTCAGTATGGGCACCGTGCTACAGCCTGTGAAAAAAGACTGTACTGGGCAAGGTAGTACTCCGTGGAAAGCCCCTGTGTTACAGCAGTACTAAGCACAGCACATCCTAAAGAGTTAAAACATCCTAATCAGTTCTTGTTCTCAATCGCTTATTGTGTATTGAGCAGCCAAGGCTCTCTGTTCATCTGAATATTTTACACAACAAACTCAGAACCTCCTGAAGACTCTGATTTCTCAAAACTCCACAGAGTTGCGAAGTGTTAAAATTTATACTGCATGCTATATAATTTAAGCCATATGCTAAAGTCATTTAAGTAATCCATGACCTGCCTTTCTGCTGGAAACAGTTCTATAAAGCAGAAAAAAAAAAGGTCTCTGGCAAAAATACTAAGCTTGCAATGCTTATTTTAGAAATAGTAACAAATAAAAACAGGGGAACCCCCAAACACACACTGAGGCAGCTAAGAGAGGCCACACAGCAACACCAGACCTTACTTCCAAGACTTCTGCCCAAAGGGCGAGACTCCCCTGCTCATTCCCCATGGCTCTGGGCAGCCTCTCCAAAAACCAGGTTATCCTCCCACCAGCCAGCACAAAAAGGGCTCAGGGAAACACCACAATGCTCTCTAATGATCACTGGTAACAGTCACCTTGTGAGAAGTAGTTGAATATTAATTGCTTGAACAGCTCAGGAGCAAGGAATACACTTTCCTTTTAAAAATATGTTTAAATAGGTCTGTTGGTGTGGGGGAAAAAGAACTGAAGAAACCCACCTATTTGTGTTGATATGAAATACAAATTTCTCTTTCATTTCCACCTTAAAAAAAATCTGGCATTTAGACATTAAACTGTCATAAATTTGCAGCAACTGCTTTCAAGCTCATTAAATGGGCTCACAGACAGTATTGCAACGCATCTCAAAGTGAAGGAGAATGCCATAGTCGGCTATATTGAAAGGTGAAATGACATGCATTTTGTTCAAGGCAGAGGAAAATGAATGGCAACAATTTTGTGATACAGTACCTGAGCCTTTCCCCTCCGAATAGGGATATAATTTACTTTTCTCTCCCACTGCAACATTTGGCCCTTGACTTGGAAACTAAATCTTCAATCTATCAAGCCTTACCCATCTGCTAAGTAAAACGGCCAAGACAATCTGCATGCCTTGAATTCGATATAGCCAGCTGCTCCCAGAGTGCTGTGGCATTAACATCCAGAGACCATCTTCTTGTGCTGTAAAGGACGGTGTCTGCCAAGGATGAATGACTACATACTTAACCGTGGCAGCTGAAGCCAGTGACAATGGCTGACACAGAGAGATGCCAATGTGTCAAACTCTACTTGCAATTACAATGGTGAAAGTCAGGGGTAATATTCCCCTAACTGTGCACCTTCAGCTCCCATACAGCTTGTGGTTAAGATATACAGCTAAATACTCAGCTCTTCAAACACTCTGTACAAACAACTAAGAAGAAAAAGAAAACTATTATAAATTAACTAGGTTGCAGAGATTAAAGTGTCCTGTAGTGTTTCAGGAAAAATAATATAGTTAAATAATTTGTTCTTTTATCAGCTCAGTGGTGTTGGACAGATGCCAGTCCTCAGTCTCTACAGGAAAGGACCTGATTTTCACCAGTTTAGAAGAGAAATTAGAAGAATCCCATTAATGTGAATACTGTCACACAGTATATATTTTAATACCACAGCAACAGGATTTCAAAGAATCAAAGATAATTGCCATCAAAAGAAACATTCTTTTCTCAGTGAAAGGAAAGTACTGGGGATATTGCTTGTGAAACTCTTCAAATCCATGTCTTTGGGGCCAAATAATTACAGGGATAGCTATCCTTACTCCTAACCCCTCTGAACAACAATCCTTTAACCTGCTGCAGCACTGAGAAAGGACACACATCCTGGCTTTGTGGTCCCCACCCTTCTACTCTGCACTAAGTCCATTGTCTCACCTCTCACTTCTCTGCCTTTTGAAGTCCACACTGTAAAATCCGCCTGTGGATAAATATCTCATTTCTTAAACATTTCTGAATAAAAGGAAGAGGAATATTTCAGCCAGATCTGGAATGTGGATGAAGAGATATGAAAAGTTTATGTGTGTTTTGCTTTGAAATAACATAGGAAATACTTATCTGGACCTTTCCGGGAGAAGTGGCGGGTGAGAAAGGGATACTGGTTGAAACCACAGCACACTGAGATATCTGCAGAGCCAAGAAAATGCCTACAGAGCTCCTGACATAATGATAAGCTAGGTTTGGTGCTCTAAGTTTTTCACCTTCACAAGCACTAAATGATCCAAGAATGATATATTCCTGCTCCTCCTCAGATGATATTTTCTTCCATCTCCCCCATATAAGCTATAATTGCACATCTCCTGTATGAGTCGATGCAAAAGGACAAAGCTGGCCAAGAGCCTGCAGCCTGACAGAGGCGAGCTGGGAGGCAGAAGGCATTTGCTGTGTAATGAATGGACTGCCCAAAGTAACTATCCTGCAGAATGTATTTGTAAGGGAAAACAAGAAATGGAAACAGCCCCCTTAATACTTCAAGTTGCTGCTCATGTGTAAAATCAAAGAGAATAACAGGTACCCAGGCAAGATGTGACACTGAACCTTATGCTGGCACACGCACTATTTCACACAGATACCTCCATGACCTTTGATTTTTTAAAAATGTGCATTAGAGCTGATTTTGCCTTTGCCTATGGCAACTGGTTTCAAGTTCAGTGATTTGAAGGCAAACTCTGTTGAGTTAAATCTTGGTTTTGGCCTTCAGGTGTTAATAATCCTGCTATGAATGAAAATATACTGAAGTCATAGAGGTGCATATGCTGGAGGAGGGAGTGTTCCTAAATGTCTCATTCACTATATTGTTTGAAGAGAGGGGAAAAAAAGTTAATGAGTCTTCCAATGATTATTTTAAATAGAGTAATGGGTATGCATTGATCTTTCTAGCTAATTCCACTTTGAATAATACATCATTCTGACTGAAAGCTTGCTAGTGATGTATTAACTTCATATTTCACTAAAGCTTTGGAGGGTATCTACACTGAGGTATTAGCTAACAGTGCCAAAGAGGAAGTTGCACTTTTTCTTTTACTTTTTTGAAGTCCAAAATGGTTTTAAAAGCTATTGAACTGTTTGGGGTCAGGTGTTTTGGCTGCATGCCATGCAGCTGCTTGCAAACACTGCTCCTTTAACTCACCCCCTCCATTACTATGTACCTGCTGCCTCTGGACCTGAGTTAGTTACAGACATCCTGGGACAAGGATGTGACAAAGTTGTAGATCAGCAAGTTCTCCTTTCATTATGTTTGGTAATGATGCTTGAAAACACAACCAGAGTAAATAGTCACTTTTACACAAAAGGTTGGCTGAAATATCAGTGTCATCAGAAGAGCAAAGGGACAGCACTGGCTACCACAGAAGAACATACAACTGAGCTCATGCTGGTATGCTGGTGCAATGTGCTGTTACAGGAGACTGCCTCAAAAAAAGTAAGACTGAGAAACTCAGAGGTAGAGTTAAGTCTGCTTAATAACTCAGCTCAGAGCACTCTGTGTCCACGCACGCTGAGTTTCTTTGTTAGCAGACAGAAACATTGATCGTGCATTGTACACCTGCTGGCAGCACTGATCGGATCACTGGGCTGAGGAAGACTCTGCAGCTTCCCCTCCACAGCATTACCTCCATTCACTATCACAAGATTTGCAACCAGCAGGATGGTAAGAAATACCCAGCAATGTATTTTCCTTTCTTTTTGTAAGGCACTCATTTGCCCAAACTTTGACTCTCTCCATTGATAATTTAAGAATTAATTTCCCCAAAGCATTCTTGCACAAATGCAGCTAATTTAGTGCAAGTGAGTAACCCATTCAATTAACAAATTATTGAAAGATCTTAATACACATACATCTACAGAAAAATCCAAAAGATATGTGCAGCCCAAAAGCACAGTCTGATTAGGAGCAGTGGAATATCTCAGCTACAAAGCTCTGTAAAAGACAAAAATGTAATTGCAACACAGAGGAGAGGCAGCTTCAGTGGCAGCTTCTCAAAGCTGGGAAAGCTTGATTGATAGACTTTATCATTGGCAGCTGCGCAAAAAAAGGGCTAGAGGAGCTGCAAGTTTATTTAAAGCAATTTCAGTGCACTGAGCCTACTTGTTCTCCTTTGAGAAAATAATATGATTTCTTCATAGAGCATGTAGTCTACTTATTTAAGCAGCAGTGTGCAAGATCTCTCAATGCTACCAGCAGTTCAGCTGGAAAAATGACACACCAGGGGGTAACATTTTATCAGGATGGAGGCTATTTCATAAAAACTGCCATCAGTTATAAACTGTTCCACCATCTGAGTTAAAAAAAATAAAAAAGGGGGTGGTGGGGGAGTTGGGCCTCTTTTAGGGTTTTTAAAATTTGCTCAATTTACAGGATTTTTTAGCTAAAAATAACAATTTTAACTTAAGTTGGGAGGAAAATGGAATGGTGTCATGAAAAAAATATAATGAGCCCTACAGCCAGATCATCCTACAACACCCACTCCTTGATGTAAACAGCTTCACACATTTGGAGAGGCCAAACTCAAACCTGTGAAACCACAAATGGAAGTTAGATCTCATTTTCTTCTGCTCCTGGCTTGAATTTGGTACAGAAGTGTGCAACTGAGAAAAAGTACGTTTAGCTATTCTTTTTCTTCTTTCTTTTTTCTTTTTTCTTTTTTTTTTTAACTAAAACAATGAAATCTGGTGTCTAAACAAGAAAATGTGCTGGGCAAAATGCAAAGGGTGGGAGGGAACAGCTCAGATGGACATCTGGAACTCCAGCATTTTGCAGAGCTTTAATTTAATTGCTCCAGCTAAGCTTGCCTAGGATGCAGCAGAGATTTCCAGCCTTTCCCTCTCTTCCAGCCACCACAAAGGATTTTGGTGAGAGAGGTCACATCAATCACTCCCTTAAAATGTAGAAAAGCAATCGTCTCAGCTTCTCTACATCTTTCATTCATTCTACATGAAAAGTCCCCTGTTTTTTTCTCTCCCAGCACTGCCCTCGGCTCCCTCCAGCCTGGCAGCGCAGATGACTCAAGCGGCGTCTATGAGTCACAAACACAAAGGATGCAGAAATGTCAATTAAGTTACACAGTCACTTCCCTAATGACAACCACACCTCAGTTCACAATTAAATTAGAAATCCAGTGAAAACAAATTGTTGTAGGTCAGATTTTTTTAAAAAATCTCATGCTTTGAAAAATCAAGTTCCAACACAATTTGTTTGCCATTCCTTTTACCTTATTTTTAAGGCAGTTGGTGTGAGCTGATCTCCCAAAACTGCAGCAGGAATTTTTGCTACACTAAATTCCCCATGTCTAATGCAGCAGCCATGGGCTGGGAGGGCTCTCAGGCTTCCTGGCATCTTTGTGGTACAGGAACACGATATTAAACCACTGGTACTCATTAATAGCTTTACAGCACAAAAGAACAACAATGACACATTTTTGTATTTGTAATTTTGTTTCAAGAAAGTTCTTCAATTTTTACTTATCTTTTGTAAATTTTGGGTGTAATTTAATTTCTTGCAGATGTTTGCAGCTATTTAAAATGCTATGAACTTGCATAATTCAGTGCTCACAGTACCTAAGGCAGAAAGCACCAGCTAATCCTCAGACTCTCCTCACTTCTGCCTCCACTCTCATGTCTGAGTTGCCTCCCTCTTCCATCACCCACCTGCCACATCCTCCTCACTCTCTTCCCACCCAGTGAGCTGTTTCTGTCTCCTCCAATGTTAGAGCATCCTCCCTTCCCAAACTGTTCCACTTACCCCTTGAGCACCCTTGCACGACTTTCCCACCTCCTCCTCTCCACCTCCTGCTTCCCCAAGGAAGTCCCTGTGTCCTTCCATCTCCCCAGGATGTTCTTCATGGAGACAGGAGAAGCCTTGGCCACTGAGGATGGTGAGTTTGTCCAGGGGAAACCTAGGTGCCAGCAGACAGGATGCCAAGGATACCAGCTGCAGGACTGCCAAGGATTCAAGAGTCAGTGGACATCAACTGTGAGTGCACCAGGAGCCCCATTCTTGAGCGATGGTGGGTACCAGCAGTGGGGCAGTCACAGCAGTAGAGCTCTGAGAAGCAGGTGAGATTAGGCAGCCCATCTCAATGTCCTTCAAGCCTCTGAATTGGATGTGGCCTGCAATTTTTTCTCTGCTGCTTCTAAACTGCTCAAGTTCCTGCAGCAACAAAAGTACAGCTCAACTGCCCCCGATTTCACCTGGTGTAACACCACACACAACAGTGAGGATCATGTCAAGATGTTTATTTTTTACTGGGTTAGCATGACCCAACTCGCTCAGTTCCTTACAAAAACACTTCAACAAGTATCATGGCTCATGTTTGGAGGAAATGGGGAAATTTTGTGCAGAAAAACAGCACTTAGAGTGCAAGTGCATTAAAAGCCTGGGAAACATTCAGTTTGTGGCAGCAGTTTTTTCCTCTCAAAACAAAAAGAAACACAAAAACTAACATGACATGTATGCTTGTTTCAAGATGTTCTACATTTCAGCAGTGGCAAAGTGAATGCTATTCAATCACTGTGAGTAGGTGATAGTCTTAAAGCCACAGAACTCCTCAGGATGCTCTAGCCTTCATGCCTCTGCTCCATGGGCTTCTTACAGCTTTCCGGTGCTCCTGTGGAGCATGACCCATCTATGGAGGGGGTTTTCAAGCTCTGTCTCTGGTCAGGAAGCCCTCCTCCTACACAGGATATAACTTCAAAATTGCTAGAATCAAAAAAACTCAGGGAAAGCTATGAGAGAAGAAATAAAATACAATTGAACAAGATTTAAACCAAAACTTAAAACGTGGTTAGAACAGAAGGTGCTCTTTGAACAAGTCTAGCCTGACCCAGAGCAGTGAAGATGCTTCCTGCAGGTGGGTGTGCACAGGAATATTCTCAGGAAGAGTCTTCCATCTCCTCTCCTCCTCTCTGAATCTGCTCACCAGAGAAGCTGGCTATTAATCTGAGGTGTTACTTTATTCTTTTTTCTATCTTCTCACACCCCAGCACTTTAACTCCTGGGTGTCCACAGGTCATGCACACTGGTTATGACCCAATCACCAATGCTGTGGCAGTCAGCTGGACTATCCAGGCTCCTGGCACATGCTTTGCCATGACCACCATTTTGGTATCCACCTCCAGAAAAGTTTCTTATCTCTCATCTTAAAATCTGTCAGACTGCATGGCCACCACCTTCATCTAACCACCTGCAACTGACACCACAACCTGCACTTGATTTTTCTGTGCTAGCAGCCTGAGCTGGTATGGAGTGAGCTACAAAGCCAGTGCTCTGTGAGGGCAATCCACAGAAGGCTGACACAGAGGGACGTGTTCACTGCCAGGATGCACAGACAATCCTGCCCAAAATGCCTGAGACCCAACACAGTCTGAATGCCAGCCCAGTGTTACATGCCTGTGAAGAGCAGTACTGGTTGCCTCGAGGACAAGACGTTTTCCAGAGCTAACTGTAAGCACCACTGCCCAAGGAAGGAGTAAAAAAGTCTCCCTTTAAGGACAAGACACTGGTTTTATGGCTCAGACACAATGCAAGCAGTAATGAAGGAAGCAAGAGGGCACTTCCTACAAGGCAGGCATAGGCTGGGCACTTAGGACACAAATGCAGCATTAAAAAAAATTGCTTCTGACACAAGAACAGCTGACAGAGATAATCTCCACAGCTCAGCATGAATTTATACAGTCTTTCAACAACTCTATTAGACAGGTGTGGTAGCAGCCAGCTGTACTGCATGCACAGACCAAGTTTCTCTAGTGTCCATATGGCCCTGCATCACACTGAGGTGGTGCCACCTGACCCAGCATCACCCTCCTCTCCCACCACTCTCTGTCCTCCTATCAGTGTCAGCTGGAGAGGTAGCACAGAGCTGGTCTAAATAATGAGTTCAGACTTCAAAATGATGAGAGTTCCCACCCACAACACAGGGACCCCAAAACAGCTCTACCCAGACAGGTTTAAAAGCCAGCTTTACCTTTGGCCTTTAATTCTGTGCCCAAGTTATGAGCAGAGACAAGTCAAGCCATAAGGTGGGGCGGGTTCATGCTATTAGGGAAGGTAAGCTTATTAGCTGAAATGTAATAAATCTCTGTAGCTATCTGGAATAGCAGAAGGCAACAGTTTGCTTAGCCATATCACTGGTAATGAGTTGGCAAGAGGAGAGCATTCCAAAACGTTAACCTAAAGCTTAATTTGACTGGTATGCACTTTGGGAGAGTACTTAATAAGACTGGTTCACCCAAGATGGGGAATTATCTGTCTGCTCATGCCTTCCATGAAATGCAGCAGGATATAAAAGACTCTGATTTTAGCATTTTAGAATACAAAAAATGCAGGGGGAAAAGAAAACCTTTGAAAAGTGATTGATGCAGTCTAATCATGTTTCACAAAATAGCATTTCAAATTATGTTAGATATTTTTATAGGCTCTAGATACGATAAAGAAAGTTTGCCAGGTGGCGAAGTAGGCAGGGGGGTGGAAGGAGTAAGAAAATAATTTTATGTTGACTGCTTCTAATACACAGGCATGTGGATAATGCCATACAAACCACATAGAAAATGCAACAAAAAATTTGCCAGCTTAGCTGTGAGGGCTATGGAGCTTTGCTTTCTAATCAACACTTACCCATGTTTTTAAATATTGATCTGGTAAGCATGATCCCAGGGAAAATAAATATTGAAAGGGGTGATTTAATTCAATCATCCTGATTCCCGAATAACATGATCCTGTTTCTTCAAAAACCCAGAAAGCAGTAACTTAAGTGAAGCTTATAGATCAGCTAATGTATTTACAGCCTTAAAATAACATGAGACACACTATAAAATACACTGAGATCCAAAGTTAATCTCTTTTTGCAATATTCTTGCAGCAAGTAAAGATGAATTTTATGGTGAAAAAAATCCATTTTATCAGGAGCAAGACTGAGCTCTCTAATAACTGAGTGAGTTTCTAATGTGGTACATCATTTTACTTTACTTATAAAGAACAGTTTGCCAAATCTCCAGTTAGGCTTCATTTGATACAGTAGAGATGTTGCAAAACCAATACCCTCTTTCAGAAGGTCTCTTTGCTCTTCATAATGACCACATTACAATGCATTTTTGATGCACAGAAATGGTACTGTTACAATCAGCAGCTAAGTACTGTTCTGATGGTGTCAGCCAGGCAGCTTTTCCTTGGCTTCTCAGAGCTGTGAAACAGTTGCAAACACCATAAGCTCATGGGAAAAATCCTGCTCCCTCAAAAATCACTGCTCAGAGGTGCTGAACAGATTTAAACAATCTTTATTTAACACATATTCTGATTTTCAGCATAGGATAAGATGGTGATTGGCATTTTTTACCCTCATCTATCTCCAGGAGAGCATAAGAGCACATTCCAGCTTCTGTGCTGGTTTTGTTCTGGGAACTCTGATACAAGCACACCTGAACTTAAAACAAAGGGAGGTTTAATATTACTCAAACGAAGATGGACCATTAAGCTCATTTCAGACTCATCACCTCAGTCAAATCATTGTGCTCTTCAGTGAATCCCATATGTAAAAAGTACATCTGAAAGCTACAATAAAGTTATGCTGTAAAAGTGTTCCCAGGTTTACATACTCTCATTTCCACGCCACAAACTTGAAGATTTCTGATTTAGATTCACAGGAGATAAAACATCAGATATAAGGATTGCTCTGGGCAGAGCGCCATCTCTGCCGTGGAATTATGTTGGGGGGTGATATGCCATCAGCATTATCAGCTAAACCATCAGCCATACATACAAATGTCTGTCTCTGTACAAAGACACCAAAAAGGGACCAGACCAGACTCTGATTTACTTTCATTGCCTTTCTTTGACCTCTGGAAAGAACTACAGGCTCAGAAAACCCTCAATAATCATCTCTACCATAGTTGTCCTGGAGCACAGAAACTATAGATGACAAAAACCAGCAACGACTCAACCCTCCAGCAGTAA
The DNA here is from genome assembly GCA_026770055.1 of Myrmophylax atrothorax. Lineage (NCBI taxonomy): Eukaryota > Metazoa > Chordata > Aves > Passeriformes > Thamnophilidae > Myrmophylax > Myrmophylax atrothorax. The sequence continues at coordinate 13,648,749 of JAOXXN010000175.1, read as the reverse complement.
TCTGTGACACCGGATTTACAGTAATTTAGGATAGATTATAATTAAGTTACAGAGGGATATTTTCCTGCACACTTGCTCTGCATCATGTGTAGTACTTAGGAATTAAACAAGAAACCACACTTATCACTGGTAATAACTTGACACCAACCCAATGCTGATGACACCCCCAAAAGGGGTGTCTGCTCCCAACCACTCCTCTTCTCTCCCTTGCATGCTTTCCCATCACATCCCATCTGGGAACAACACTGACATTTCAGCTGGATCTGTTCTGTGACTTGACTAATGATGGATGGTGTGGGCAGTGCAGATGAAGTCACAATTAGGATGACTACATAACCACCTCACTGATTGTACAAAAATGACACGTTCCATTTATTTGTACAATTTGAGCCCTAAGTGATTCTTACATCTCTCAGCAGCCTATTAACAAGGAGAGACTTTGTGAATGGAGTAGCCGGGTAAACACTTCAAACAAACACATCAATTATGCATAGTCAGTACACTTTTTCTACCTTAGGGATCAAACTGGAACAAGACTAAAGAATTATGTTTTATTTGTATTAAAAATGTATTAGCTACTGTCCGAGAAGGTTTTCTAGAACATTTGGTATGCTACCCAGGAAATTCTGTCTGAAGCTTGTATTGTTTATTGTTGCCAATGCTAGGAGAAACTTGGCACTGTTATGTCTGAGAACTACAGTAATAATTCTTCAGGCAGAACAGCTTATATTTAATAAGAATAACTTTTTCATCTGAGACAGAAGATCTAAAAGGAAAGGAAGCCCCAATTTTACCCATCTCTTTTATATATTCAGACTTTACAACCAATCTCTCTTTTATGGCACAAAGGGAAACTAGGCAATAATTTATGAATAGATCCTGTGCTCACCTTTGCTCGAAATGTGCCACAACACCAACTGGCATCCAGCGACTATGAACACTGTGCAGCTTCATGGAAGGTACAGAGGGTGAAAATGTGTAATTTTTCTAAGGGGTTCACAAATCCTGTGCAAAATCCTGCAGAACAGGGCAACATGTGAACTAGAATTTCCTGACTGAAATGCTACATTTTTCCATCTATGTCCCAGGCATGTAAACCATATGTAATACACTTGATTAATCCTCTGAGAAACAAATGGGTACAAGTACTGGATGACTACAGAGTCTGGGTTTTTTCAGGATTTTTTTGTTTTTAAAAAAGAAATAAAATTAAATTTTAAAAAGAGATGGGCAGACAGCCATTAAAAAAACTGTATTTCTGAAATCCAGGCTGGATGTTTAACAACTGGGAGAAAACAGGAATTCACCAGAGGTAGCTGCTGTGTTTGGGAGAGAGGAAAGGAGACAAACACAGAGCTTTCCATCTCCTTTGATTCTGTAACTAAGACTGATTCTAGCAAAACTCTCTGAAGACTTGGATAGCAAGAAATAGATGCTTTATTTACAGCTTCTCTCATCCTCTTTCTTAAAGAAAAAAGGTCAAGTCAAAATGCACGATATTTAGAGCATGTAAGAAGGAGGGGAACAAAGCAATCTTTGCTATCACTGAGAAAAGTTACTTGCAGCAAACAAGCCACACTTTGTAGCTTCTCAATGCTCAGAGACACGAGAGAGACTCCACAAGGGGCTGTTGTCCCTTCCCTGGAGCAGACAACAGGTGAGTAACGGAGCCTGCAGGAGGGCTGGTGGTCCCTCCGCTTTGTCCCAGCTGTCACAGCACTCAGCTCTACATCTGCTTTGTGATGTTAGACAAAGTCACTGAGTCAGGCATCAACAATGCACAACAGAGAGCAAAACGAAAAAAAGTATTACTGTAGTTAGGGAACTAATTTGTTTTTTAGTCTAATGGTTATAATCAGTAGATTTCCTGAGTATCAATCTTCCTGAACCACAGAAGGGGTGAGATTATAGACTGACAACTGCAATTTTTACATATTTGACATCTAAGTGTCATTTTCAGGAGTCTGGTAATGAAAACTCCACAAGGTATTTTTCTATAAATTAAAAAAAAAATCATGGCATGGCCACAAAAGTGGGGCTTCTTTTAATGCAGGATATTTTTAAATCACAGAAGTAAATTACTGTGTTTAAATGCAGACATCAGACTCTATAAATATACCTACACTGGCTCTTCTTTAGAACATCAAGGGTGAGAGAATAGAAAAGGAGGTGAAAGAGTACACAAGTGTGTGCTGATCAAACTTTTAGGGGAAGTTATTAAAATAAAACCACTAAAATGTAAGGGGACAACTATGAGAACAAATGCTAACAAATTGGTATGTAATTTAATGAAGCAAGTTAATAATGGCATCCCACTTGGGATTAATTGCAATACATTAATCAATTAAGAATCATTAAGAAAGCAAAAAAACCTGTAGGTCAAAAACATTTACAATGCTGTAAACTGAAAGATAGTGATTCTGACATTCAAATGAACATTAAACTAGAAGAGCACAAAGATCTATTTCCCATGCAATGCACACAACTAGCTCTCATTAATGGTTATGGCAGATAGCTCAAGATATTGAGGAGAGATCCCATAAAATATACAAAGAGTGGTTTTCAGATTTGTAGCATTGCACAACTTGGGAGTCCAAGTCCTTTCAACAAAAGCAAGAAAGTTTACAATTCCCTCCCAGCATCCATAATTGTGATGTTTCCACTAAATAAATCTGAGCAAAGGACTGTGATTTGTCATCAAACGTAGAAGTCACTCAATAACCCATCCCCATTGTTAGTTAGCCACCCTCCTTGCTGCACCCAAACCAGAGAAGTGACAGCACAAGTTGTGAGTTATCATCTCAAAATGTGCAGTTAAGAAAGCATTTAAAGTGCATTTGGGGGAAAAAAAATCATCTAATTCTAATTTTTGCCTTCAATTCTATTTTTTCAGCCACTTTGGCAGTTCATTTCTGTAGATATGTCTGAGATTTAAAACAAAAAGAAGGCAAAAGACTCTCTGTGTATCCTGGTATTTTGCTCTGCACTGTAAAATCAACTGCATGGCACCACTTTCTGTAGAGCCCATATCCTTTAAAACCTAATCTAACAAAAAGGCTTTAATTGAAAATACTGCATTTTAGAGGTCATCTGACAACATCAGGCTTCCTGCCTTATTGGAAAATACCATGAATGAGTTCATAGAGCTGAAAAGAAGAAGGGAAAGGAAGACGATTGTTTGGGCACTGAAGAAGATAAGTGCCCATAAGGTAGATTATCCTTCTACACTGCACAGTCAGCCTGTGGATAGGAAAGTTTCAACACAGCAGGTTGCAGCCATCATGATCTGGAGACTGCAAATGCCTCTTGGCAGAGCACAGGCAGGCAGAAGCAGAACGATGTGTTTGCTTCCAAGAACGATCTGTTTCAGCCTCCCTGTCAGTCTGTGCCTCCAAATCCAGCCCACCTTTCGCTCACACATTTGTACCTCGTTCCTCCAAGCACACTTGCTCAGGATGTTCAGGCTGCTGTGTGAACACCTCTGCTCTCAGCACTCACAGACTGAGCCACATGTGCTCCTTCCCATGAGAAGCCATGACAAATGTGCAGCTGTGTGAGAGAGAGCCTGAGCCCACAGCACCCTGCACAGCCACAGAAGCTGCTTGTGTTTGCCTGGGATTTGACATGAGGGATTGATTACCCAGAGGCCAGGCTCTTCACAGTGACCCCAGCAGCAAAGGTCTGCTGTCAATGGACAGAAAGTTTGGAGAACTGAAGATTATCTGGCAGAAAAAAGCCTCACAGGTGAAAAGGCCAGTGTTTCTCCAGTGCAACCCAGCTCACCAGCAAAGCCCTCATTTCTTGAGCTCAGCAGCACTGAGTGATGAACATCACAGCTCACAGCCCTGACCCATCCCAGCTCCTTGTCCTGCCCAAATTGCTCATGGCTGTTGCTCAGTGAGGTCCCAGGTGACGATTTTCAAGAAAGGGATGCAGCTCTGACCATCTCACAACTGCATCTTCCTCCACAGCTAAAGCTTTGAAGCTTCTCTAGTAAACTCAAGGGCTTCATCAGGGATTGTTTGTTAAGTGCTCCCAAGAATCATCCCACTCATTTATGTTACTAAAATAAAAGATGAAGAACCATATTACAAGAAACCTTAATTTCTTAAAGAATCGCTGTTGTAAACAGCAGTTTTACTATTAAATAACATCTGAAACATGACCAATTTAGTCAAAGATACAGATCAGAATAAAGTTAAAGTCACTGTTAAGCACTTGAAACTCACTAAGCACCAAAACTGAAACTGGAGATATATAGATATAGATCTATATTTTACTCACAGAGTACTCACTCACCCCATCTGTTCTCCCCTTTCTTTCTTATTTTACATAAAATATTCAAAAATATTCATATTTCCCAAAGAAACTTTCAACATAAGTTGAAATAAAAATCAGCATTTTGGACTTAGTTAAAAAAATACTTTTGTTTTCTTTAATGGAAAGGGTAGACTGTATTTTTTAGAGACAGCTTCCACGAATTTTTATCTTCTACCCAAACTCACCTCCAATCAATGGTTCCAGTGCAAGATTTTGCTCAGCATGAATACTTCTTGTGAGACACCTAAACTTGCATGTTTTGGCTAAACAAACCACCTCTGGAGGCTGTTCCGTGCCATTCACGTACTGAA
>JAOXXN010000175.1:13631958-13642676 GCA_026770055.1 Myrmophylax atrothorax | reverse complement strand
GTAGCAAATATGAAGATATTTACATAAAAATAACACACATATAGGTCTAAAAGTTAAAAGGACTACTCAGTATTTTTTCAATAACTTTAAAAAAAGTTAGCATTGGAAAAGAAAATTAAGAAAGCAAAAGACCTGCAAACCCCTTGATTTTTATCCCATGTACTTTAGAAAATACTGCTCATTGCACATTTGCTGCCAAGTACCTAATTACCCTTAAAAATCCAGCTCTGCACTGCTAAAGCTCTTGAGTGATCGAGGCATCAACATCACTCATCATTATGGAGCTAATTTTAATGATGAAAGCATTGCTAAAAGTTATTTTAAAATTCATTTTTACTTTAACTTCTTTAGAGATGATTTGTTTGAGTACCTGAGACACAGTAACTAATCACTGATGGTTTTCTTTGCAAATATAAAATAGATTTATATGCCCTCCCTGTAGGAACAAGAATTCCATCACCTCCTCCTGAATTTCTGAGCTATCGAATATTTGATGAGTGCTTAGGGAATCAGTATTGTGTCTTTTCACAGCAGTAATCAAGGAATGAAGTATTCTCTGTCATAATGAATCTACTGCAGGACTAAAAGATGAATATTTCAAATGCAAAAGCAATATGTTTGTTTTGAACACATTTAAGTTTGGCTTTAATAAAGCAAGTAGTGAAGTGTGCAATGAATTATATTGTTAGATGGTTAAAACAGAGCCATGCAATATGTCTGAATGCATTTAATCCAAGTAACTACTCATTTTAAATGTGACTTATAAATATGTATTGCATGTATATAGACGAATGGATGACTCAGGAACCATGAGAGCCCTTCCACTCCTGGCTTGCTTCAAAACCAGCTCAGCCTGATAATTAACCAAGGCCTGGAGCCAGAACATCATTAACCACAAGCTGAATGTTATGTGGGCTGAAATTGAGCATGTGCACCAACTATTCAAGTCAGGGTCATTTAAATTAAGCCCGAGGTGCCAGGCTGGACTGGGACCTGCTACGTGTGTTCCAGCAGATGGTGGGTCCCCATGTGCAGACACAGGCAAATTTAAGATGCCCCCAAAGCAATGACTCCTCAGTTGGGTCCATCACTGCGTGGGACTGTTTCTGCAAATCCAGAAGCCTTTCCTGCAAACCAAGAGGATGCTGTTGGCAGCAGGTGGTGGGCATGAAAGTTAAAGATCTCCCACTCCAACCAGCTTCACTTTGAGAGACACCACATCACCCCAATACCGAGAGTACGGGCCACAATGTGCTCCCCTGAAAAACTTGTCAGAAGGCAAAGAGAAATCATTGGCATTCTCTCATTTGTCTCCAGAGAACTTTGATTTTTGCTAAAATAACAAGTGAGTTCTCTTTAACAACACATTAAAACCAGCTTTCATAGCCCAGTTAGAGATTTCAGGCCAGCTCATCTCATTTGCAAATTGAGAATACCTGCTGGAGTCCCCACAGTGCTATTTTCTGTGAGACTCACTATGTCTATCCACAATGAGATACAGAGACGAGCAGTTAAAACAGTTTGTATTTGCAAGAATTGTTTCCCAAGTTCAACCAGTATTTTTTTTTGTCAGGTCAACTATCCTGCAGCACACAAACAGAAATAGAATTTATCAACAGAGCTTACAATGAAAGCAACGAGAAAAGCCCAGATTTATCTGGCATTTATAACAAAGTTCCAAGTGCTTCAATTATATGAGTTCAGAACCAATGTACTTTACCTGGAAATTGCCCCTGAAATAATGAATTCAATAAGGAAAATTCTTATATAGTCCAAGTTAAATTATTTAAAAAGGAAGAAAGAGGGTTCTTAATTATTGAATGTTTCACCAATAATTATATAGTTCAGTATAATGTTCACTCACCGGAGAACCTGATTTTCAAAGGAACATTTGTGAACATCAGTCAGACAAAAAACATCTGCCAGACTATAAGCTCAGTTGGTGCAGTACATATTCATTCCAACACAGCATTACTGCATTAACAAAAATCTAAGTCTTGACTTATTGACAAATCTATCCAATAATTTATCTTAAAATATTTACATAGAAAAGCACGCATGATTCAGTTTTCTAATGCATTTGTAAAAAAAATAGTATGACCTCTCTTGCCCCAATTTTTTAAAGCAAAGTTCTAGGTAAATGACTTTGAGATGGGACTACAGCTCTGGAAAATTGAAAGCTATAAAATTAGTACCTGAGTAATCTAAACTGCCAATCAAAATGTGACCGTGGACATCTTAGGGACATTTCATTCAAAAGTCACTAAGAATCAGTTTAAAAAGACAGCTTTAAATTAGCTGCATGAAATACCAGCCATGGTATGCTTATCCACATGGAGCCCTGGGGAACAAGGCTCAGGGAACACCAAGTATTTCTGAACTAAAAGATTTTTCCAAGCTGTGGAACACCAGCTCCAGCACAGAATACACAGCTGAGGGAGCTCAAACAGCACCTTAGTCAAACAAAGTACAGATCTGCAAAGGATTCTGATCCCCAGTTAATAACCCTATGTACAACAGCTCGGGCTCTATAGGACAAACTCTGGAAAACGGTAAAGATGGCCAAAATAGCAGTTGTTATGCTGATGTCCTTAGACTTTACTTACATTGCCAGAATTCAGCACATGCCCTTCCAGACTGGGGACTCTGGGCTCTAAAAATCTCCCTTGACTGTTCTCTGTCTTGGACCAAAGCTACCCAGAAGGAAAACCTGATACAGTCACAAGTTTAACAGCACAGCATTGATTTTTCATTTCAACCCAAAGGCAAAGAAAAGAATACCAAAAAAAGAAAACCATTTCCATTCAGCCACAAAACAGGTTGTCCCTGGGGCACTTTGCCAAAGGACTACCTTAGCCCCACTCTCTGGAAGAGATCAATTTGCCCAAAGCTTCCCATATCACGTCAGGATTAAGAAGTCTGGGGAATCATCATGCTATGTCACTGTGAATTATCACAGCTCCACCAACTGTGCCCTAACACGAAATGCCACAGAAGTGCTCAGAATCCAACAGTGATGAATTTAACATGCCTCCTTCCACTAGCCTGATGTCAGCAGAGTTACAGCAATTTATGCAATACAAGGATCTGTCCTTTTCTCCTTATCAAAGCATTTGATCAAAATCAGTGACATGGAAAAAGACAACCTTACTTAATTTGAGCAGCAGAGTCAGGCTTGTCACTCTAACATCATAAGAAAAAGGGAGGTATTTACATATGGGTACTTGCATATTCCTTTTTATCTGGTTTCACAAAGATAACAGCAAGATCGCTCTCTTCCTCAGTAAAAACTAGCGTGAAACCTCACAGAGGATCAGCATTTTCTCTTGCTTTTCCCTCCCTTCTTTCTTTGCTTTTGAAAAGCAAGACCTTAAGATATTTCAAATCTTCATTAGCCACTTCCCTGCCTGTGAGAGCCTGATGGTGTGGAGGGGCTCCAGCTCCCTCCATTCAGTTCACCCTCGAGTCAGGAAGGTAAAACTATTTCCGATGCCACGTGACAAGAAGCTCACGCTGCTGAACACACTGTCAGGTGGCTGACACGCCAGGAATCACAAGCAGCAGTCCCTGCCCCACACCACAGCTCTGGAGTGTGTTGAACCACAAATGAGCTCCCCCAGCAGCCCCACTCTCAGGATGCATTTTAAAAAAGTGGATGCATAAATTCACTCATTTGGAAACCTGGTCTGTTCAAGAACTTGTTACTATGACAATTTAGAAGAAGCTGTAACAGATAAGATTGATGAAACTTATTGATTAATTTTCTCTCCAGCTATGTTTGAATTTTAAGTTTTCCCTAAACAGAAGCAGTTGGTGTTGGTTTGTTAGTATTCCAGGGACTGCAGCAATGTGCTTCAGCAGTGAAGGAAGTTCCATGATAAATGTGTTCTCCAATCTGCATCTGTAGAGCAGCTATAAAATCAGAACAATTCATGCAAAATTTTTCATTATGTTTTTAAATATACTTATTTACATTTTAAATCACACATAGACAATATGAAATATCTTTCACTTAGACAGGTGGGAACAAGAAAACAGATGCATCCATTAAGCTTGAAACAATTCAATGAATTAAATAGTACTTGGTGAACACTTTGGTTTATGGATATATCCTTTGTTTAAACTTACTTGAAAAAACACAGCCATGGCTCCTACTACCCTGTTTTCTAGAACTGCTGTTCCAAAACTGTCAAAGTCATCAGGATTGTAGAAGTAAATCTGCATCTGTAAAAATTAAAATCAACAACAAAATCACATTAGTGTTGATTCATACAGTTTTCAAATGAGGTAATGCATACACATTCTATGTAAACCCAGTGTTATGAACCTGAGATAAAGGAATTCTGCTGAACAATACTGTTTAACTAGCATCTTGATTAATAGCATGACTGCCCTACTGGGACAGTAAGCAGGGAACAGAGTCAAGGCAATGCATTTTAATACCAAACCCAAGGATAAACAGTATGGTCAGCCTGTTTAGATGGTAAACTTTGTGCTTTCTGCCAGCATCTCTTCATTTCTTTGCTCATTGCAGGCTCATCTCCTGCTCTGTTAAATGTGCTAAACATATTTATCTCAGAGACCATAGAGAATTTTGAAAAGGATTTCAACGTTGAGAGTTATTCCTTTACTCCTAAAGCAATTTGTAAGATAAAAGTCTGTCTCCGTAGCAATGCATTTTTATGAGCCTCTGATATTCAGGTCTCTCAGTTAGGGTCAGCCTTTTCCCTGTCTTCAGTTAAATTTCATGACTTTTATTTCCAAAGCATTACTACTCTGCAAAAAGTATGAGACAAACCCAGATATTTTGATGTAATTTTCAGACGAACAGTAAGTATTAACAATTAGACAAACCCCAAGCAGGAGCAGGTGAGAACAATGATTACCCCAAACTAGAAAATGTCGGAGTTACACAAATATGGGAGAACCAAGAAAGAGCTTCCTCCATACACTCTACTGATGAACAATCCCACTCCACTCCACACACATGCCATGAATAAGGGTGACCTACAGAGGTCTGTGGGTGCTCCTGCTCTTAATTTCCTGTATGGTTCTTGTTCCATTTCCCTCAGGAGCTGAGCTTCCACTTCTGCCAGCCGTCTAAATGCACTGCTGCTTCTCTAGTAGTTGTTCAACCCCTCCATTCCCAAAGAAACTCCTAGTGTTAGAGTGTTAGTCCTTCTGTATCAACCATGATTTGCTTCAAAGGATCTGGTTTACATCCAAAACATGCAACGCTCCCTTCTCAACTTTATACCCTGCAGGTGTGTACATTGCCACAGAATAAATTCAGTATTGGTAACACTTGTTATATGTGTGCCCTACACAATGCAAATGAAAACCACGTGCCTGGTGGTGACAGCCAAGCACAAGAACTGGACTTTGCAGCAGTTGCTCCTGGGGCCATTCAGGGAACCTCCCAGACGGATTTTGCAATCCAAACCAGTGCTGGCTGCTTGGTTGGCTGATGTGTAGACTTCCTTTCACACACTAATGCCAGCAAAAAAAAAAAAAAAAATCTATTCCTGGCTGTGAAACAGGAATGGACCCATCAGGCTTCTCTGCCAGTGGTCTCTTGCCCAAACCCTGTGCACTCACTCCTGCTTCTCTGCTGCCCATCACCCATGACCTGACCTACTCAGGCTTTTCACAGCATTGCTAGGTGGTAAGAGGCACCCACACAGCCCATAGTTTAAGGGAGAAGAAGGTCTAACTGAGACTGTCTATATGCCTCCTGACATACTGCCGGTCTGACCATCGCTCCCTCCAGCAAGTCTGTCTGCAGGAACATACTCTTCTGGACCCAAACACTTGTTTAAGTTTTTCCAAGATAGTGCTGCATGACAAATCCTATTGTATCCAAAAATGAGAGCATTTTCCCCATATTTTATATATGCCAGATGAGACTATACCCTTGTCTTTCTCAGATACATTCCTCCTCACATTCACTGATTCCCAGGCTTCTGACAGGATATATTGGCTGTAATGGATAGGTACTTTTGCCAGTATTATACAGATAATAAAAAATCGTCATACAGGGAAAAGGCCAAGATGAAGATCAGAGCCTTCAGAGGTAGACGTACTTTTTCAGCAGGAGGATGAAGTAAGACCACACTTCAAATGGCCCACAAAAAAATGAAAAAATTGGCACTCACACTAGCTTCATAAAATTTGAAAGCAATTTTCTTGGCCTTCCTATTCCCAGCGTACTCACAGCACACACGGAGACGCTGGTGATATCTTACAGAGTTGGTGGTGTTTCCAGATTCTGACAACTTGTGCTTTGAACAAATGCAGATCAAAGTACAGGCATTCGTTGATATAGAAATTAGAAACAACTTGTTTCAGGTAGAATTGCTTAAACTTCAGTTTAGCCAGCACAGACCAAAGCTGAGAAAACACTCACAAATTACATTTTACTCCTCTTTAAAATAAAGTCTAAAATTATGTATACCTTACATAAAACACTTCACTATATAGTCCTCATAGGAGTTCATGAAGAAAAGTATCACTGAGTGAGTTCAGCATATGCCAAAATCATTTTGGATCAATTTTGCTCACGGCATTTTAAGGAAATTAATTTTTACAATACACTTTTGGATAGCAGTGCAAAGGGCTTTAGTAAAAAAGTGCTTTATTCAGTTCCCTCGTCTCAGCAGTGCAATCTCACAGACTAATCAAGAACCACACTCTGCCTTGATTACCATACACATTGGAACATTTTACCACTGCTCCCTGGTGTTTTTCCAGAGAGTGTGGTTCCTCTCTCTGCATCCATCACGTCAAGGGGAAATGTCTTGTATGAAAAATTATCGTCATCTGTCATACAGTAGCTTCCTTATGTGTTCATACAGCTAGAAGGAACATTTTAGGAGTAGAATCTCTGAGGAATCGGTATTATATAATTTACACATGTATACACTGCAAAGCAAATGTTAAAAAGACAGTAAAGTTATACCCTCAAAGCCTCATGGTTCAGGCTGCTCATAAAACCACACCTGGACACTGCTGAGCATTAGTATTATGACAGTTTTCTAATTACATCATCACATATTGTTCTCTTCCATAATACACTCTCATCTGTTTTCCCCAATTTACAATAAAATGCAAATGTATCAAATGTATTTTTGTTCTTCTATACATAATATACATAATATTGAATACATTTATCAGTAGATAGTTAATTTAATATTTTCTATGGGTGGGATAACGTTCTTTATGTACAAAGCGGGAATAAGACAGTTAACTGTAAAATTAATTTCACTGCATACTTAAGTGGCCTAAACATACTAGAAAATTTTCATTATTACTCCGTATTATATAATTAGTATATACAATATATGGTGCACTTTGCATATAAATGACTTCCACTGTCTCTGCCTGGGACATACAAAGCAGTAGCACAGAATGCAACAAAGAGGTTTTCAAGCTAAAGAAAATTTGGATCCTATTATAATATTCTATTTGTGAAATGCAGAATGGAGCATCATCCAGGCTTGCACACCCAGCCTGAAATGTGGCTCTGCCTGAGTTCAGCACCACAAACCTCCATTTTTGTACCTTTTTGCATGTGATTTCACAATAGCTTCTATTTTCCAAAATCTAAAAAAATTAAAATTTAAAGGCTGTGCATCCCATAGCAATGGGAAACCCTGAGATGCCCTTCATAGTTTCTATAGTGTGACACTACCTGCCTGCAGTCAAAATACTCTGTTCCACACATCCCTGCTGATAGTGCTCCAAACAACCCTCTCTGTGGCACAGGTCCCAGAGGGCAGAAGTGCCCTGTTCTCTATGGCACAATATATGAGATTTGTAAGACTTTCACATCACAACTAACAAGGCTGGGAAAGGCTTACGGGAGCTTCCTTAATCTCGGAAGTGCAACACAGCAGTGTGCTTGCATGGACCTTGTAAAGATCTATTATAAAATCCATGTAGTGTCCAAGCAACTTGAAATTTTCAGTATCCTGATAAAACTGAGACAAACCATCCCCAGTGACACAAAAGCACTTTTCTTGCAGGAAGACTCTCTCCATCCTAAAATGCTATCAACAACTACTGCAGCTACAGAGGTTTACCAAGGCAGGGAGGAAGCAAGAGTTTGCTTTTAATGGAAAAACTTCATGCTTTGACACTCTTCACACTATGAAAGAATTGTTTTCAAGCTTGAGAGAGATTTGCTGTACAGCACAGATTAAGCCTGAAAAAATCTCACTGAGGGCCAAATCAGTGCCTTAAAACAGAGGATTAGAGAGAAAGCCCTCACTCTGCCACAACCCAGGAGATAATTGCCAGTCACCCTAAGAAAACATGTCATGTTTTCTAGTTTTTGCTGTCCAGGAAAATCCAGTTCCCAACCATTACAGTTTCCAAGCCTTCCAGGCCTATTTCCAGCTGACAATCCACAAGTGAATACACCACATACATCCAAGACGTGGGCAATGCTCCAGCCTGGAGAATCTTTGCCTCCATACTCCTACCCTCCACTACTACCTGGAGGCAGGCAACCCCCTCCTCCCCAGGACAATCTATTCTCTGCAGAAACACCTTTCTTCAACCACATTCTTCCAACCTCTACAGAAATCTGGTGTTCCCCAGATCTGGCAAAATTCCAGGCCTTGCTCTGTGCTTAGATTTAATGCCAAACTGGGCTGCCACCGCACTGATGTAGTAAGGACAGGCTGTCCAAGATGTGAGTGTGTATTACTGAGAAATACTGCCCACCAGAGACCAGTTCTGATTTTATTAAGTACAATTGCCTCTGAATGACTAAACCCTCATTATGAAATGTCACTGGCTTGCAGAAGCTGAGCCTGCTTCCAATGAATGGCTTCTCCCCGCCACCCATCCACAAATAAAAGGCTCCATCTCTCTGCTCAGATGCTCCTCCTCTGCTTGGCACGACACACAGCCAGACAGAAATCACCATTGCCATGCATGACATCTCTTTGCTCTCATTACCCCACTACAAAGACACAAAGTTTACATCCAATACAGACTATCATGGCCAAACTCATTCAGCACTTAGGAGAGAAAAGCCACAATGAGCGTTTGATAGATCCCAGGAGATGTGAGCGAGTTCAAAGCCATTCTAAGAGACTGGAAACTAAGCAAGTACATTTTCCATAGACAGATGCCAAGTATTTTAAAAATAAATAATTGAGACTTTTAAATTGGGCTGCTATCACCCTGTGCAACCTCCTACAGCAGATTTCTCTTTAGATTAAAAAATGAACAAAGGCTCATTGTGCTGTCACAGATGTGGAGTACAGAATATTCAATAGTATCAGGAATTCTGGTGCAAGGGAAAAGATCATCAGAATTAGCTTTCCGCTCATTTCCTTCCAGCAATCCAAGAACTACCATGCAATTTGAAGCATGGTAAAAAAGCATAAAAAACCTAAAGGTTTTATAGGCCAGCCAGTTTTTTGATGAATCAGGCAGCAAGACACACAGGCAACAGCGATGTGGTTTATTATGTGCTGCTTTAGAGACAGAGTATTTTCAAAAGAGCAGAACACCCGGGCATTGCAGGTAGACTGCAAATCTTTGCAGAGTGGTGAAACAAAAATCTTGAAATGTTTGCTTTAAATGATGGAGTTAAGCACTGAATAAACTAATTCTTAATTAGTGCCTTTGCTGCTTACATTGTAAGAATAAATTATTCTCAGCCACTTTTACAACTGGATTTAAAACCTCTCACACAAAAATAAATTCTGTGCTAAGATTATGAATCATACATTATTTTTCTTAATTGAAAGCTTGTATGTAACTTACTTCTGCTTTAAATATGTGCATAGATTTCCAGTGAACTGGATGATGTGATCCATTTGGCTGGAATAAAAATTTTCTACAGACATAATGTAATCTTCACTGCAGCACTAAAAATTCAGAATAACTGTCCTGCAGTCTGTGTGTTTACTGGAGTGTGAGATGTACACTGGGGCAATAAAGTCTGATGTTTGACTTCTCATTATATTCTCTTTAAAAAACCCATGAAACTTATCATTTATAACATATTCAAAATCTGCTTAGAAAAGGCAGGGGGAAGAGCGAATCGTGATGTTTTCCAGTTCTCCTACTAGAGCTTGATGTAATAACACAGAGTATATTGCATTCTTTTGAAAAGATAAAGTTGAACCGGAGCAGATAATGGCATGTTTTTCCTGCCTAGTCTATTATTCATCAGTGAATTTTTAACTATAGTTAGGCAGGTACTGAGATGTATTCTGAATGTCACAACTTAGTATTTTACAGTGCCTAAAAGTGTGCTGGGTAAAATTGCAAAATAAAGAGTCAGACGGGGACTTTGCCCTAATGTAATTGCAACGTGATAATGAACACAATGCTAGGCTGAAAAAAATGAAAGGAGCTGATACAACAGGAAGAGCAAAGATCATGCAAGTGAAATATCAGAATTTAAGTCAATTTAAATAATCCCTTAGAAGTATGGTAAATTTCCCTTTCATCTTTTTTAATAGTAAGCATTAATTCCTGCTTTGTTGTCTACAAACAACGCAGTAGGTGTATCTATGTTATAAGTCGAGACTAAGTGATTTCATAGTTGTTTTCAACCTGAAAGTTGGTAGTTGTTGCACGTTCCACCCCTAACTCCGAATGGTGTTTAAACCTGTGAGTCCAGTAGCAGCCCAGTAGAAACAGCGAGGCAACACGATGCTCGTAGGGTTGCCCTGGGCTTCATTGCATTGTTGGAT